>CM076574.1:1338844293-1339195248 GCA_034641835.2 Pinus albicaulis
AGGAAAAAAGCCTCCGAAACCCTCCACCAATACAACCCCCACCAATACTGCCTCCACCCAGCAAAACAGCTTTGAAGTTCTGAGCAATCTTGACTCATTGGAGCACCCTATAGTCTCCCAAGCCCCCACTGATCAAGATCTGTCATTATTAAGTCAATATTTGATTACAACCAATGCCCCAAGCACAACCTCGGATTCAATCCACGCCCAGGCACCGCAACACAAACCAGAATCCTCTCCCATTCAGATTAATACCAGCCACACCTCACTGCAAACCCCTCAATGCACAGAAATGCAAACAGAGCAGCCATCCTCAACCACTTCAAACAATCCTTTGGAGGATATCCTAGGCGATCTAGATCTCCAAAAGGTCAATGAGAAATGGTCCAAACTGGGAGTCGATGCCATTCCCCAAGAACACTTGGAGAAGATAGAAATGGCATACCTGCAGCTGGAATACATCAACCAAAATGCAGCCAAAAGGAAATGGGGAAATAGCAGCCAAATGGGCATTCAAGCCAACCTAGATTTGGATCAATACAAGCCACAAGGACCAGGAAGAAAAAGAGGGCGCAAATCCACAAGACACCAAATACAAGAACCAGGCAGATGCCTAATCAATGAAGGAAAAATCAGGGCCTTGGTCCTATCTGCTCCAAAGGTAGCTCAATGAAAATCACAACCTAGAACATCAGGGGGCTCAACGGCACCACCAAAAGAAGGATCTTGAAAAACCGCTTATTCTCGCTACACCCAGACATCATACTTCTTCAAGAATCCAAATGCTCTCCCAAAGGCACAGAGACACTCAAAAAACTCGTTTCCAACAGTCATCACTGCATAAGCATAGAAGCTATTGGGCAAGCAGGAGGGTTACTCACGTTCTGGAACAAAAGAAAATTCTTCTTGCAGAATGCTCTGTCCACCAAGCACTCGTTATTGATCATTTTCAACATGCCAGACTCGGGGCAATCGATCTGCATCACCAACGTGTATGGACCCCAACGAATCCAGGAAAAGCTGAAGATGCTGCTAGACCTGGACGAAGTCAGACAACACCATGGGGCAAACCACTGGATTTTAGGTAGAGACTACAACATGATCACCAATCTAGCAGAAAAAAAGGGAGGCTTACGAAGATTGGATAAGGACTCGGAAGCATTCAACACCTTTATTGTTGAATCCAAACTCATTGACATCCCCACAGTCAATGGTCTGCATACCTGGAATAATAAGCAAGGAGGAAACAGGCAGATAGCATCAAGGCTCGATAGGTTCCTCATGTCGGAATCCATTCTGCTACAAAATATCGACATGGAGGCCAGCATTCTGCCTATCAGAGGATCTGATCACTGGCCAGTGCAGATTCACTTCACCAATTTGGATAAGCCCCACAACATACAATTCAGTTTTGAAGCCTTCTGGACAGAGCACCCATCATTCATGCAAAACATACAACGCTGGTGGACTCAAGCCACCATAAGGAGCGACAATATCATGTACATATTCCAGCAGAAGCTCAAAACAATAAAAATCAACCTCAAACGCTGGAACAAAAACACCTTTGGCGACATATTTCAATCTAAAAAAGAACTCGAGGAAAAAATGGTGAACCTCTAGCAATCTTTGATCAAAGAAGGGCCCAATGATGAAAGAATAGCTCAAGAATCAAATCTGCAAAGGCAATGGGAAGAACGGTTAAAACAAGAAGAGCTGCTATGGAGGCAGAAGTCGAGGGTGCAATGGTTAAAACAGGGAGAACGCAACACTAGTTTCTTCCATAAGTCAACCATCCAGCATAGAGCACATAATCGCATCCTCTCCCTCAAAAAAGCTGATGGCGATCAAGTTTATACAAGGGAGCATATAGGATCTGAACTCAACTCTTTTTTCACTTCTCTTCTCAGTGATCCCATTCAAGATAGAACCCAAGCCATCAATGAAATTATCGCTGCCATTCCCAACTTAGTTATAGAGGAGCAAAACTCCCTCCTTCTAAGAGAATTCACTGAGCAGGAGATTGAAGAAACAATCTTCAACATGGCCTCGAACAAGGCTCCCAGACCAGACAACTTTACAATCGAATTCTTTAAAGCTTGCTGGCCCATTATTAAGGCTGACCTTCTCAACCTAGTAAGGAACTTTCACAGAACCAAGAAAGTGTTGCCTGCCATCAATGCCACATTCCTCACCTTAATTCCCAAATCAGACCAGGCTGACTCCCTCGACAAGTTTCGTCCCATAGCCCTTTGTAATGTCCTTTACAAAATCCTTTCCAAACTGATGGCTAGCAAACTTAAATCCATCCTCCCCTCAATCATTTCTCAGGAACAAACTGGCTACGTTGAAGGTAGGCAGATCACTGACAGCATAATCCTCAATCAGGAAGTGTTGCATTCTCTCAAAACAAAAAGGACTCCAGGTATGCTTATCCAGCTTGACCTTTCAAAGGCCTTTGATAAAATCAGCTGGCACTATATGAGAGCAATCCTCCAGGCTTTTGGATTTAGTCAGCAATGGACAAATTGGATAATGGAGCTGGTCTCAGGTGCTTTCTTTTCAATGCTACTGAATGGAGGACCCCTTCAACCCTTCATTCCGTCCAGAGGTATAAGGCAAGGAGATCCCCTGTCTCCGTTTCTCTTTGTCATTATGGCAGAAGGGCTAGGAAGATCCTTAGCCAAGGCAAAACAGCAGAATCAACTCAAAGGCATCAAACCGATACACCAAGGACCCACAGTAACGCATCAGCAATTCGTAGATGATACAATGCTCATGGGCGCCCCCACAGTGCAGGAAGTTCGAACCATTAGCAAAGTGCTAAAGACTTTCTCGGAGGCCTCAGGTATGGACATCAATCTCACAAAATCCAAACTATTTTTCTTCAACACATCCATTCCTGTGCAGAGAAATCTCAACAGAATTCTGAATATTCAAAAGAACTCCCTTCCAACCAAATACCTTGGTATACCACTCTCGGAATATGCCTACAAATCAGCCAACTGGGAAGCCCTCCTCAACAAAATGAGAGCCAGGTTAAGCAGTTGGACCCACCGGGCCTTAAACATGGCCAGCAGACTGATATTGGTCAAGTCCTTCCTTCAAACCATGCCAGCATATATGTTTTCAGCACTTGCAGCCACTAAGACGGTTTATAAATCCATCTGAAGCATCCAACGATCCTTTATCAGGAATGAAGCCTCTAAGGAATCCAAATGGGCCCTCCTCAAGTGGACAGACATCTGCAAACCAAAAATGGAGGGAGGTTTGGGCCTAAGAGACCCCAAGATATTAAGCAAGGCCATAGTAGCAAAAATCTGGTGGAGATGGGTAGAAAATCCTAACTCCCTCTAGGGCACCTTGTGGAAAGCGAAGTATACAAATAAAATCAGGGACAAAGACCTCATCAGGCTTATAGGCACCACTCAAGGATCCCCCATCTGGAATAAAGCATGGGAAAATCGACATATTATTCAGCAGCATAGCTTCTGGGAAGTGCACCAAGGCAGCACTGCCCTATTCTGGGAAGATGCCTGGCAGCAGCTCCCACCCTTGGCACACCCAGACTGGAACACTCTTAAAAGAGCTATGCAAGAGGAAGGCAAGGTTACGGTAGCAGACTACTGGCAACCTGTGAGCGAGGAAACCACATGGAAAAAATGGTTATCCAGAGAACAATGGCATACCCAAGCAGGCCCAATGAATGTAGACCATCTTCTACAAGACTTGGACAAAAGAAGAATCCTAAAGTCTAATAAAGAGGACATCCTGAGATGGGGAAGAAATCGCAAAGGAACGTTCAACCTCAAAGAAGCATATCAGATCTTGGCTACCTCCTCGGATCCGCAACCAGATCACAAATGGCAAGCCCTTTGGAACAGAGGAACATGGCCAAAAATCACACTATTCTCTTGGCTGGTCATGCATAACAAGGCACTCACATGGGACAATCTGCAGAAATGAGGCTTCGCAGGCCCTTCACGATGTATGCTCTGTGAGAATGGTCCGGAAACTCTCAATCACATCCTCAACACCTACCCCACGGCTTGCTCTCTATGGGATGACATGGCCCTGGTCTTCAGACAATCCGACAGAGACAGAAACTCCATCCAACTCTCACTCAGCAAGTGGAGATCTTCCATATCCTCCAATCCCTTGGTCAACAACGCTTGGAATCTAATTCCAAGAGAAATAGCATGGATCATGTGGAAGGAGCGAAATGCAAGAATATTCAAGAACTCAGCAAGGGCAGTGAACGTGTTGACAGGGAAAGTGTGACAGCTTATCACATAATCGATCAATGCCATGGGCATATTGCAGACAGAGGGAAAAATATCTCTGAATGATGCAAGAATTATATAGATCTTGAATCTTCAAACCATGACCAACCTTGCTGGGCGGAACCAGGCCTCAACAGGAACAACGCAGGACAAATGGACTCTGCCCCCTTTTAACACTTTCAAACTCAATTTCGACGGGGCATCAAAACAAAACCCGAGAATTGCAGGTTACGGGGGAGCAGTAAGGAATCATACAGGTGCAATCCATCTCATCTATCATGGAAATCTCGACGTGAACACCAATAATGCTGCAGAATTAATCGCTCTCATCCAGGGCCTCACTCTGGCCAGTCGCTACAGACTTCTACCTCTAGTAGTGGAAGGCGACTCGGAGATCATAATAAGGCTGATAACGAAACTCCAGATGGGCACGCAGGTGGACAAAGTGACCCCAAGCTGGAGACTCTCGGCAATCCTAAAGGACCTCCAAGGCCAACTCTGCAACATGCAAGGGATTACATTTCAAGCAGTTCGCAGAACAACAAACAAGATGGCCGATGCCATGGCCAATGCTGCGGTCGATTCCAAGCTGGAAGAATATCACAGCCTTTGGCAAGATATGGCAGAGGGAGAACTCAAAGAAAAATGCAAACACATCCAAAAGTCGGATCTGCAAGAGTAGCCGATAGCTACAGGGCATTCGATGGTTCTGCTATAGGAAGGGCATGTCAATCACCGCCATCGATGTAGTAGCCACAGGAAGGACACGTCAAGTGGTGGATTTCTCCAACAGGCTCGAGCAATCTATGTTCACGACCACATCTCTGCACACCCGTCTTTTCATACTCAAGCCCCATCGAAGAATTTTTCGCTCATAGTCTTCATGCAGCTCAACACGCTCATCTCAGTGTTGACTTGACCTTCTATGCATGCTAGATCACCTCTAGTTTTCCTTAGTTTCTATTGGCTGGCGCCATACACTTTCAGCCAATACATTCACTGGATGTTATGCCCAGCCAATGATGTCAAGCCATCTTAGGGAGGTCCCATTGACTCCCGCGGCACTCTGTATTTCTATGTAGAAAAAAATTAATATAATTCTGCTTAACTTTTACAAAAAAAAAAGTTTTAATATTTATAATAGATATTAATCTATGAATATAAATACATTAAATTAAATATGATGTTCCAGGATAATCTAGTACTTGTATTAAATCAGCAATTCAAATTTATTTTGATTGCCAAGAGGCAGTTTAATGAGCTCGTCACAGGTATCAGAGGTTACGCCAGTCATCAGAATATCAACATAAATAAAATCCCTCTAAATGAGCCTAATCATATTGTTATTCTAAACAAGGCGTTAGGGACGATGAAAAAACTTAGTGATACTAGAAAATCAATGTGTTATGATAAGAAATTTTCAAACAAAACACCTCACAAATAGGTGTCACCGTGTATAAAGATTTGAAGTCCAATTATAATAATTCAATTTTATATAGAATTAAATTTTATATTTGTAATAATGTGAAAATGTAGTAAAATCTCGGTGGTAGGGTTATTAAGCTTAATACAGTCACGAATTAGGTGTGAATCATAACACTTCATTAACTCCTCACTTACCTATGTTTAATGCATTAATAGAAAATATTGGGGTGGTATTAGAAAAAGTATTTGATAACCTGCTTGTAAGCAATGCTCTGCAAATGTATTTTGCATAGGGACCAGTTGTTAACACCTTGACAAACCATTCCTGCAACAGTATTTCACATTAACTAGTTACCAGACATGTAGAAATTATACAAACATATGTATATCAATGGATTCAATCTGATCAAGAAATGTACTAAAGCAAGATACTGAATTCTTCTACAAATCAATTACGGAAAATAAACATGATTGCTAATCACAACAATTAAATAAAGAAGCAAATAAAACCACAACACAGATATTTTCCTGTGGAATTCTTACTGCTCAAAACCCCTCTATCTTCTATTGTATATTCACCATGGAATCATGAAACAATTACAATGCACTCTTCTCACAAGAGTCTCCTGCACTCTCACAACTGTCTCACATTGGCTAGAACAAAATCGACCAACACTTAAGCCAATTTCCTACCTCTAATCAGCCTACCTTGCTTGTGAAATTCATGTGGAATGCAATCCCTATTCTTTGTGAATTTCAGCCTTCCAAAACTACGCAATGCTCATAGGAAATCTAATGGTTGTCTTCTTGCATGTGGGCGGCCTACTAATGATACAACTGATAGTTAACATCCTTTTAACATTTTTCTCAATTGGGTCTCCATTGGAACTGACATGCATGCAACTATTAATAGTAAATCATCAGTTGCATGGAAGATCACTGCATGTGAATTAAATCTGATTTAATTCACTTGACCTCTCACTAGTGCAAGAAATAGTTACAACTAGTTCAACTGAATTTAACTCAATAAATTGAATTAACTAATTTCTCATGCATTAAACTAATGCACTAACTACAACTCAAACTCCATAACTAATAGAATCACTCTGCATGCCTCACCAACCACCCTCAACTTGAAATTCATGAGCTAACTGAGTTTATCACACTCAGTTAAATATTACAAGTGATTATGAGATAAGATTACATTTTATTGTCCAATTTAATTAAGGGAAAATTAAATTAGATACATATTTCTTATTGACTTTTCAACACTCCCTCTCAACAAGAAAGGGATTATCTGCCACCCCGATCCTGCCTCTATGGTATTCAAATTTTCTCCTGGCAAGCACCTTCTTCATAATATCTGCATCCTGTTCTTTCGTGGGAATGTACTGAAGTAACATAATGCGCCTTTAAACAAATTCTCTGAGATGGTGGTACCAGATGTCTATGTGCTTGGACCTATCATGGAATAACTGATTAATGAAGAGTTTAATGAAACTCTGGTTATCACAATGTATCACTACCAGATCCATCTGAGAACCAAACAAACCAACCAAGATCTTTCTCATCCAGATGGCCTCGCATGCAGCATGACTTGCTGCCATGTATTCTGCCTTGACTGAATTGAGTGCCACAGATCATTGTTTCCTGCTGTACCAAGAAACTGTTATCGATCCTATGTTGAAGATCCCTCCTAATGTGCTCTTTCTGTCTGATGGACTACCTTCCCAATCTGCATCGGTGAAACCTTGAAGCTTCACTCCCTTTGTCCATCTGTAACATAATCCATACTCTGTAGTGCCCCTGAGATATCTCAAGACATGCTTCCCCACCTTCCAAAAGAGCTTGGTCGGATTAAACATAGCTTGGCTTAGTTGGTTAACTACGTAGCAAATGTCTGGTCTGGTGCTCACCAAGTACATCAATGAACCCACTAGCTGCCTATAGATAGTAGCGTCCAATACTTCTCCGGAAGTAGCATCCTCCTTCCTCCAGTTTCCTGGAAGAGGAGTCTCCATGGGTTTACAGCTCTCCATGTGAAACTTACCCATAATCACTTTGGCATACTTGCCTTGAGAAAAAAATAGCTCACCATCCTGTTGCCATATTTCCAAACTAAGGAAATAGTGAAGGAGACCCATGTTCTTCATTTCGAACTCCCTTGCAAGATCCTCCTTACAAGAAGTTATCAGCTACTCATCACCTGTCAAAATTAGATCATCAACATAAAGTACGATAATCAAGAGCTTACCATCAACCACAATCTGGTACAGGTTCGCATCTGCTTCACTTTTGGTAAAGCCAAACCCAGTGAAATAGCTGTCAATTCTAGTGTACCAAGCACGAGGTGCTTGCTTCAACCCATGTAGTGCTCTCTTGAGTTGGCACACACACGACTCACTGTCAAATATCTCAAAACCTTATGGCTCCTCTATGTACACTTCTTCCTTAATAACTCCATTGAGAAACACAGTTTTCACATCCATCTGATGTATCTGCCACCCCATCTGTGATGAGTGCAAGGATAGATCTAATCAATGAGTATCTCGCAACTGGTGTGAAATTCTCCTCATATTCAATCCCTTCAACTTATGAGAATCCCCGAGCTACAAATCTAGCCTTGTACTTCTCCACACTCCCATCTTCTGCCTGCTTAACCTTATAGATCCATCTAGATCCAACCAATGATTTTCTGACTAGCCTTGGGACAACTTCCCATGCAATTTTCTTGAGGATGGAGTCATACTCCTCAACCATAGCGTCAACCCAAATTGGTTGTTGCGCTGCTTCCTCAAAGGAAGACGGTTTTGTCACAATACACTTGCTCATAAGAGCCATTTATCCAGTAAACTTATCTGGATATTGTCTCTGTCTGCACAGTGAATTAGGTGCTCCTACATGATCTATCGCATCAAGTCTCAATCTATCAACTTTTGTGGTGCGAATTCTACCATTTCTGGTGGATGGATCTGCATGAGTGTTTTCTGTCACTCCATGATCCTCTGCATGTGGTTGCTCCACATCTTGAGGTTCATTCTTTGGAACCAAGAGTTCCTCATCTGCATGAAAATCCAACTCCGCCTCAAGGGATAATTTCATGGCTTTCTCCTCATCAAATTTTATATCTCGTCTCACAACAGTCATCATGTTGTTTGGAAAATACACCCGATAGTTGTGGGGAGTATCAGTGTACCCCGAAAATATCCCAATCTCAATTGTTGGTTCGAGCTTCTTCCTGGAATTTTCAGTCACATGGCAATAGACAGATAAGCCAAAAATTTTAAAACATTAAACATCTGGTTTCTTACCAGAAAAATCCTCCTCTGGTGTACTCATTCCAAGTATCCGATGAGGACTACGGTTTTGAAAAACTACCACTGTGTTGCATGCCTCCACCCACAGATGCAATGGTAGGCCTTGATCAAGCAACATTTCTCGTGTTGCACCCACAACTGTTCCATTCTTTCTTTCGGCGACCCCATTCTGTTGTGGGTTATGAGGCGTAATCAACTCTCTCCAAATTCATTCTTTGCTACAGAAATTCTTGAATTCTTTGTAGATGTACTCACCACCATTTTCACTCCTAAAATCCTTCACATGCTTCCCCATGTCTTTCTCCACCAGTGCTTTGAACTCACAAAATTTTGAGAACGTCTAATATTTCTTCTGCATGAATTAGATCCAGCACTTCCTAGAAAAATAATCAACAAAGATCACATAATACATATGCTTTGTTGTCGAAGCTATAGAGAATGTTCCACACATGTCTCAGTGAATTCTCCCAAGGATTTTTGAAGCTCGGTTCTCCTTCTCATGAAAAGTGGCCTTCGCATACTTCCACATGGTGCATCCCTTGCATGTGTCTATCTGCACAATAGTACCCTCGGGAAGACCCGTAGAAATATACTACATGAACTTCAAGGCTCCTGGTGTAGATGGCCCAATCTCTTGTGCCATAACTCACCCTCATCCTGGCTCACCACTTTTTCTTCCTTACCCATCAATGTTGTGCAACCATCTACATCAATTTTATAGAGATTCTTCACATGAATCCCAACCTTCTTGGCTTGTCCTGTGACTTCGTGTCGAAGGAAGGCTTTCCCTTCACTAAAAACCACATCATAACCTCTATCCTCCAACATTGCGACCGAAACTAAATTATTTTTCAAGCCTGGTACATGCATTACATATTTTAATAAGAATGGTTTACCTGAGTGTCTCTAGAAGGTAACTATACCAATCCAGGTAGCACTGTACCACCCGTCATCACCCATTTCGATATGCATCTGGAGATCCTTCTCCTCCAAGCTACTGAAAAGTTCTTTGTTTCTCGTCATGTGGAAAGATGCACAACTATCCAAGTACCACACCGATCCCATTGCATTTGACACCATGCATGCAATGAGCAAGAATTCCAACCCAAATTGCAAGGCCAAAGCCTCACCAGTTGCAGATCCTGAAGCCTTCTTTTTCTTCTTCTTTTGTGGACAATTAGTGGCATAATGTCTATGCTCGTGACAGTGAAAACACTTCACTCTGGACATGTCGCGCTTCTTGCCTTCTTTGCCGGACTCGAATTTGGAATAGTATTTCTTTCCTTTCCCCTTCTTCGCCTTACCAACCAAGGTGAAATTTTCTTCATCATCTGTCTTAGATGAAGATCTATCCCTGGTATTCTGCCTGAATTCTTCTTGCACCAAATCCGACCAAAGTCGTTCCCAATATAGTAGCTTATCCCTCCCATTGACAAAGTCCTGATAACTATGCCAACTCCTGGGAAGGCCTATAAGAGCTAGGCTCACCAAGTCATCATTCGCGACAGTAATTCTGATGCTCCCAAGATCATCTCGACATTGGATAAACTTGGTTAAATACTTCGGATTAGTGTCGCCTTTCTCCATTTTGATTTTCCTGAGCTTGTCCTTCAGTGCCAATTTTCTATGATCATTGTTGCTCTGAAACAAATCTGTCAAAGCCTTCCACATTTTATATGGAGTCTCTTTTCCATGGAGAATTGAGACAATGTGGTCTCGTACTCCCTCCAGTAAGATCCTCCTCGCCTTTGCAACCTTATTTTTCCAAGCATCAATATTTGTGGCATCTGTTGCAGCGGGTTTGGGAATGTCATTATCAATGAATTCTTTCAACCCATTGTCCTCCAGAACTACCTCCATCATGTCTTTCCATGCAATATAATTGGAACTTCCCTCGAGTGCATACTCCGATCTCAAGTCATTGAAATCCATTTCGATAATGATCTGCCTGTCGCACCAAGAATAATTTTTCAAATTCGAATTCTATTCAGTCACAAACTCAATTTCTTCTCCACTATAGTGATTTCCTGTGCTCTGATACCATGTAGAAATTATACAAACATATGTATATCAATGGATTCAATCTGATCAAGCAATGTACTAAAGCAAGATACTAAATCCTTCTACAAATCAATTGCGGAAAATAAACCCAATCGCCAATCACAACAAGTAAAGAAAGAAGAAAATCAAACCACAACACAAATATTTTCCCAAGGAAAGCTTACTGCTCAAAACCCATCTATCTTCTATTGTATATTCACCATAGAATCATGAAACAATTACATTTCACTCTTCTCACAAGAGTCTCATGCACTCTCACAACTGTCTCACACTGACCTGGACTAAATCGACCAACACTTAGTCAATTTCCTGTCTGTAATCAACCTACTTTGCTTGCGCAATTCATGTGGAATGCAATCCCTTTTCTTTAGGAATTTCAATTTTCCAAAGCTGTGCAATGCTCATGGGCGAAATTCTCATGGGAAATCCAATGGTTGTCTTGTTGCATGCGGGAAGCCTACTAATGATACAACTGATATTTAACATCCCTTTAACCTTTGTCTCAACTAGGTCTCCACGAAACTGACATGCATGCAACTATTAATAGTAAATCATCAGTTGCATGGCAGATCACAACATGTGAATTAGATATGATTTAATTCACTTGATCTCTCACTAGTGCAACAAATAGTTACAACTAGTTCAACTCACTTTAACTCAATAAATTGAGTTAACTTATTTCTCATGCATTAAACTAATACACTAACGGCAACTCGAACTCCATAACTAATAGAATCACTTTGTATGCCTCACCAACCACCCTCAACTTGAAATTCATGAGCTGACTGAGTTTATCACACTCAGTTAATTATTACAAGTGATTATGAGATAAGATTACATTTTATTGTCCAATTTAATTAAGGGAAAATTAAATTAGACACACATTTCTTGTTAACTTTTCAACAAGACAATAGTCCAGAACTAGTCCATATTAAAGTTTGTCTTTCTAAAATCATCCACGATAATTTTTAATAGTCATATTTTTTATAATAATTTTGTTACTTTGATGATGCTATTGGGAACTGATATCCCAATTTCATTGAATATGTGAATTTTCAGAACTTTTTTTTCTCGTATCATGGATCAAGATTTTTCATTGATATTTGTATTTGAGCGTGAGGACCTCATGATATAAGGACTTTGGAAAATTGAAACTGTGAACAAGGTATTTTTTCTGTATTTTCAATATAGGTAGTGCTAGAAAATTGCACCTTACTTGGAATAAAAATATAAGATAATTGCAATAAATCATAATTTCCTCTAGCATGTCTAGTTACACAGTTGCATGCCGAGTTTCACAATTTTTGTTCTTCCTTATCTAATTGTATTAAATATTTGTAATTAGTAAGTACACAATTTTGTTTTCAGTTTTCGTTGCGAATTTTAACATTTTATCTATGATTAGATTAGAGATTAAAATTTATGTTCTCTCCCTTAATCTATTTCTGTCTGATGGTGAGAATTAAATTGTGTACCATTGTTAATTCGAGTATTCTTATAGGGAAATGGATAGAATTATTGTGTTATTATTATGGCAGGTGACTTGGAGTATGATCGAGAGTCACTTTCCACCCTAGGAACCAAAATCTTGACAAGATGGAATCGTTAGATGCTTAGAGATTTTGGAAACGATTCGTCTCATCCTAGCTTCTTGGCTTTCACTGGCTTGGTGGTAGCTGGCCTCTTTGTTCTTATGCAGACTGGCCTCTTCTCTTTGCTTATTTCAACGAGTCTTGCACTGACTAGGCTCTGATACTATGTTAAGGGCATGGAATGGGATATGAAATTCCATATATAATGTATCAACAAAAAGACAAGGGCGTGTAATGGGATTCGATGGGAAAATAATATAATTTCTTGCATTGTTCATGAATGACTGGGTTGTCCTCATTCTGCTAAGGAGAGCACATAATGAAATACACGTTGGTGAAAGAAATACAAATTTTGAACTATTACAAGTGGTATAATGGGTGGAGCCTGGTAAAGACAGTGTTCTTGTGAGCGGGAAAATTCACGTTGTGCTGGTAAGTTCTTAGAGTTTTAGATAGTAAGGATTTTTTCTCTAGGTAGATGATTTCGTAGTATTGTTGTGAGGTTTGTGGGGAATGAAGCTTCAAGGTCCGAGATAATATTTGATCCTTCATAGCACATCTTTTGTCTTATAGAGTAACATATCAGTTTTTGTTTTAGATAAGTGTGGGGAGTATCTGAACCATAGACCATTATAGCAATACCTGGCAAGGAACATTTATGTGTTTTGGGGGGCCTTATTACTCAGAATACGAGGTGGATATGCCCTCTGAATGGACATAAATATTCATGATATCTTGTATGTTTTTATCATCCATTGTAATATTGAGAGCAATTTATTACACAAGTTATAGAGCTAATGTTAAACAGAGGGAATAGGACCTCCCAGCAAGAGTTATCCTCTGATTCTGACTCTCTATCTTCACAAATACACACAAAATGGAATTATCTATGGCGTAAGTGGGTGGATTCCTTTATAATATCCAGACCCTGCAAATATTTCTGTTTTCATTTATTCTCTAGATGGTGGAGGTGTCTGGGATGCTTCTGTTGCTGTTGATGTCACATTTGAATGCGTCTATATGAAATCGACTGGTTTTTTCGACGACTGAAATGATTTTCACCCTATTTATGATCATCTAACGGTGACCAGAAGATGGTAGGGACAAGACCCCATCTAAGAGAACAATTGACTATTCAAATTTTCTAGGCAGGTGACTACAGATCTGAATGACAATTTGTACACATTGAGGAAACTTTTGGTCTCGTTTGGGATGACCCAGGTTGTATTTTATGTGGGTGGCGGCATATATTTATAGGTGCTTCTAGGACTCTCATGTTCCTGGCAGGGGAATATATTTGTTTACTACATCCAACGACTATTGGGTTTAAAGGCTGACACCCTTCGTTCTTGTAAGACGTGCATGGATGGGATCCAATTCGGGACTCCATCATTATTTTTGTACTATCCGGTCGTGCCATTTATAATTGGTAGCACATCTACACATTCTCCAACGTTGAGGCAGGAGTAGACGTTCACCTACTCGCCACCTACCTGCCGCCTCACTCTTCAGCTTGGTTTGCGTCAGCACCATACCTCACCTGATGGAGGAGGGTATTGATATCCTATCCTTCGACACTTCTATTGTGTGGATTAATCCGTCTTGCGGACAAGACCGATCTCCCTAGTACTAAAATTATCTAGCAACAAACAGCCAAATAGACTAATCTTTCTCTAAGAATATATGATTTACAAAAAGCTCTATAGAGGTGTAAAAGACTTACCGTATGTCCAGTGCTTGTTTGAAGTCGTTGTTGTCCCTCGTGCACTTGAAGGAGTTATCTTCGTAAACCTATAGTCACAAACAAGCAAAATATTAAATAACACCTGTATAGACATCATCATAAACCATGCTTATCATAGTGATCAAGGAATCTATGAAATATTAGAATGATTAAACGCATTGTAGAAAAAAGAGTATGTTGTTCCAATTAAGCAACTTACAACCTGAGCCTTGATGTTGCACAGGACTTTTCGGGGTCCGAAGCAGGAGTCTCCTTTACTTTGATAAGCTCTGCACTCCTCCAACCAAGATAAATAGAGGTATGCAATCTCTCCTCACAAAATTCAACAGGTGTGAGTTTAAAATCATGACCTTAACCTCAAATAATTCTAAAGCTTGAACTCCCCTTGAGGCTACCCAATGCCTCTTTTTATAGTGGAAAAGAGGAGGTTTTCTGTTCCAACTATGAAGGGATAGAATCCTCCTTCAAAGGGATAAGCTTGTCACATCAAGGGGTTAGCTCCATAAGGTAAGGGATACATGCACCTCAAAAGAGCGGTCCTGCCATCATAAGATTCTTTATAGAGGCTTCTAGAATTTACTTTAATTGAGATTTTTGGAATTTACTTGCACCCTTTTTATATTTGCAAGGGTCCACACTTATAACATAGATAAAGTGCGTTCAGGTACACATGAGACCTGAACATTAGGCGCGGGACCGCAGGAAAGATAGAGAGAAAGTGCGACACCAAAGTTTAGGATATTTTTAGGAACTTTTCTCTGATTTTTAAGGCTTGACATGAGGAACTGATATGTTAGACTTGCAAAGGGGGAAAGTATGAGTAATAATGAGCCCATACATATAGCAGAATGTCAGGATGACAATTTTCAGTGTAACAGATTGCCCCCTAAAGTGCAGGAAATACAGATAGATGAAACTAGAAATATGTCCTTATATGAAAGGTCTTGAGGTACTTTACTCAGCATAAGGATCATCTTATGGACACCCCAGTCGGAACCTGTAAAAAAATTCAATGCAATATATATATATATATATATATATATATATATATATATATATATATATATATATATATATATATATATATATCATCGCTGAGGTAGGCATTCCCATACTCAGATCAAAACTAACTACAAAGTAATTCAAACTGTTTTGATACACGAATGATTTTGAGTACATACGGTATATAGACATGTGTGAGCTACAGTATGGGCTTGTGACCATCTGTTTATGAATAGTCCACAATATAAATGAATAACAAAATTCCTCACAGCTTGGATGGTAGAAACTAGATCTAGGGTCTTGATTTCCATTTCTCGAACCAGTACGATTCTATCCATGTGAATAAATGTGTTGAAGTCGAACATGGTAGAAACCACTTGATTACCAGTCAATAATGTAAATTGTTAACAAGTGTGAGAGTAGCCGCCAGTAATGTCAATGGCTCTCAAAGTACTCAGTACAATCCATGAAATGTGAATGAATGAGCTAAAGTCGAACATGTCACGGAATCATTTGATCGAATGTCAATGATGCAACCTGTCGTCGAAGGCAAGAAACCTTCCATTGAGGCATGCATATTTCAAGGTACTCACGATTTCTGGATCAACTTCCTAGATAATGAGCTGTGGTCGATAGAAAGTGATCCGCCGTAGGCAAGCCCAGAACGCGAAATCATAGATCACGTTTTGAATAAATATATTAGCAAGGATTGACTCAGGGATGGTGAAAATGGAAGAAAAATATTTCGCAAATGATTGGTTTGTTTGAACTATCCTCTTGAACACATAACAACATTGCAAATGGTTTGGCGACAATTGACCCAAAGCTAATACCCAGAAACCAGCTGAAGACTTTCAATATGGTTTGATTAGGTGTTAGGTAAAGGATTTTCCCAACCCAGGTGAACAAAAGTGTCGTGTTCAAGAGTGGTTAATAGTTTTCCGAATAATCAAAATGTAGCAAATAGGTTCGTTTTCCTCTCTTTTCCCCCACCATTTCTGGCAAGTACCTCTTTATTTTTGACAAGCTTGAGGAGGATAACATTTTCTTGTTTATAAGCTCATCCTTCACATGAGTCCAACTTAGTTTAAGATTTGAACCCTAAAGAAGGAGTGGTTCATTCCTGTTTAAAATTGAACAGGTCCTTTACTGTTAAATTTTAACGAGTCCAGTATAGGAGAAACTCGGTGTTTTTCAATTTTAGGGAGTCAGAAGAAAAAACTTAAGAAAACTCCCACGGTGTACCGCACCCGCGTAAATTTAGTCGAGCCGAAAAAGGATAAAATAATGCGAGAGAGAACTCTGTTAGCGTAATTAGTCAACGTATATCTTTTTCGTAAATAGTCCATTTCGGTCCGGAAAAGGGTAAACTTATCTTTTGAAGGGACGATCATTCATTTACTTTAATGAGTTCGAATAATCAAGTACTCGGCAATCTTTTCATGTTTAGAGTACGAGAAGGGCTTAAAGAAGGTCAAGTTTTCGCTTTTTTCGTAAAATTTTTGAAAAGTCGAAAAAGGGATAAAAGTATACTTTGTTGAAAAACGATCAATTCTCTTGAAAAATCCAATTTACTTGCTAAAAACTTGAAACATTACACATACCTGTTTAAGATAAGTAAAAATGCTTTAAAAAATAACCAATTAAAAGTGAAAAATAAACAAATTAGAAACTCCTTTATTCGAAAAAACTTATAAAAAGGGTTTTCCTAACTTCATTTTATAGTTTCAAGTTCGAGTGAAAAGTAAAAGCTTTTGGGTAAAAAAGTTACTGTGAAGATTACGGAAAATCAATCCAACGAAATCAGCTTCGTCGATCCCGGAGTAATCCACAACCTCCTAATCTTGTATTTCATACTGTTTTCATTTCATTTTTAGGCTCTAGATTTCATTTTTTAAGGGAAAAAATATATTTAAGAAATCGCCGCGGGGTCTGCCGGAGCACAACACATGGGCCACTGCGAACCCGAATTTTTCCTATGTAGAAAAAATCCATGGGTCCGCACTTGTCCTACGGCACGTGTGTTCCTGTGTGTGTATAAAGACAAAGTGCGGTCCCCATAATGTTTAAATTTCAAAATCAAATTTCTCATTTTCCGCCAAAAATTTTCAAATTAGATTGTTCTAACATATCTTTTTATGCATTGTAGGATTAACAAGATGTTGATTTGGAGAAAATGTGAACGCAGGGACGTGGATGGCATGATGCTCCATTTATAGAATACAACATTAAGAGCATGTGATATATATAAATTAGGTATCCAGGGCTTGTAGGGCATAGGTAGACCTCCTAACATTTGTTTGGTAAACGAATTGGAACGTACGGGACCAATGTTTCATTATTGGCGGCAACCGACTCGAAATTGAGCTAGAAGGGATATTTATTTTACGAAATTTGGTTTGTCCAAGAGGGATGAATAACTTTCCTTGTTTGGGACTAGACCGAGGTGGCGGTGTCGCTAGTATTCGACAAAATTGGCGGATCGGCGGACGGGGACAAACGGATTGACATAAAAATATCATCCGTCCCGAGCTGAAAGTTATTACGTTTACAACATTACCCGAGACTATGTGGGAGTGTAGCGGCACATGTGGCTACCGATTCCCGGATGCGTTGTTGTGTTTGTTTTTCGAGGCACCATTTTCTCGGCGGTGCCGAAGGTGTGTTTGGCCAATGTAAAGGCCAGCTAACTAGATCAAAAAATGGCAAACTAAATAAATTTGAATTATGGAATCACTTCGTAGTCACTTGCTCTGAGAGATCCCCATATTGGCTCACAGTATTCCTAGTAATGCCGATCGACCTCAAGAACCTAGGATGGTTTGTTGAGTTACATTGATGGCAAATCACGGTATTAGAGGGCGTGAGATTTTTTATTTCCTCCTTCATCGCACCATTGACGAACGCTGAATTTTCATTATAGAGAGAAGTTTTCCATCGCGGGATAGATTTCTTGCCCGGCAGCCCAGAAAGATGACTCTCCCGGAGAAATGCTTGGGGATGAATCGGGCCAAAATGTTTTCAACAATTTCTAAGTTCTATTTTTTTTATTTTTTTGTTGAAGAAATTAATAACAAAAGTTTTGAATACGAGATGTGGGACCAGGTGACGAGCCATCTCCAACCTTATGAAAAAAGACAACCGGTTACGGCGCACAGGCTCGACAAGCCAATCGACAAAAATCCCCTGTACGATTTAGGCATCACCTAGACGTCTGACTCTGAACATTCGAGAGATGAGACATGAATGAGATTCCCACTCAAATTGAGAATACGTGATTGGTGTTCCGGACATTTCCCAGGAGTTTCCTATGTAGAGTAGCGACGATGGTCTCTTGTCGTGATCACCATGGGTGATGGGTTGATCGTGTCATAGACTCATATTTTTTACTTTTTTGTGTTACCATTTTTCCGATCATAAGGTGTTTCCAACTTCACAGTCGAAGGCAGAATATATTTTTTGAAAACACTTCTATACTATGATATCACTGTTAAAAACATGTGCATGTTATGAATGTTGTTTGATTTACTATTGAATCATTGCAAATGTCGATTTACCATCATATAGAAACATTGCATGTATTAATGTATTTAAATGTCTTGCAATATATTGATATTCAATGTAATCAAGTTGCGTTCCGAGAGACGAACTCTTAAAACAACATTATGTATGGATTTCTAATGGCGTGGCTACTGTTGAGTTATGACACAACAAAGTTAGGAATCCAACCTAACAAATCAAACTCAGAATTCAAAGATATGGTTAGAATAATAACTCAATCCCTTTGCACTATATAATAATGTTCTTCGTTTGTTTGACTGAGGCTTTCCCCATGCATGAATGCCTAACTGGCGGAAGGGTAGAATAAATTACCCAAGCTACTTGGAAAAATATTAAAATACTAAAATAACACCATAAACAAAAAACCAACGTGAGTTTGAAGGAAAAGTGACATGTCAGAACTGTCAAAGTAAAACTCAAATAAGGGAATAGTGACAAAACACTTCTAAACTAGGCACGCTTTTTTTAATCTGGCATGTACCCATTTACTTTCTAAAGAAATCTAATCTGGTCGATATCCACCATGTTTAGCATAATATCTCTTTGAATAAAGCCATTCAAGTTTATCTAAAGGACACCGTCAAAATCTATTAAAATACTTAGGCCCTTTTTTCCCATTTCGCCCAACAATGAAAGGACCATGCCATATAGGCACGAATTTTCGACTCTCACTTGTCGGTGGCTTGATCATAAACTAAGACTTAGATCTCTGAAAATGGGCAGTGCTTTCCTTCCATCTGTCTTGACTTTTATCCGTTTGACACCAGGCTGCGTTTGCTCTTTGCAGCATTTCATCGAATTCTCATCTAGTGAGGCAAGTACAAAAAGACATTTCCTCCTGGGCATCTCTGATAATTCTGTATATTTATTTCAAAGACGAATTGCACTCATTAATGGCTGTGACCACTCCAAACGTGGCTTGATTTGAAAGGGAGTGAAACCGGTTGATGTTTTTACCGAGGTTCGATATGCCCAAAGTGATGAAAATAACATGGAATGCCAATTCGTTTTGAATACCAATAATTCGTCTAATCATAATGACTAAAACTTGTTGATAGCCCCAACCCAGGACAATGCAAAACACGGATAATACGAAGTGGAACTGTCATACAGCACACCGAGCCAAGTTGATGCGTCGGTTCGGTCATCATAGGCATTAGTGACTTCATGGTGTGAGTACGTAATAATGAGCGAAGACACTGCAAAGCTGGCAATTAACAAATTGAATACGAAATTTAGGCGGTCTTGCCGTGGTGAAAAATGTGAACGTAGCAGGCATAAGTAAAATAATCTCTTTGCTAAAATAATATATGCATGCCCTGACAAGTGAGGATTATATAATAAATTCAATGCCCCATTTGCAAAAGACCGACGACGGTCTGGGGTGAAGAAGACGAGTGGGCGCACGCATCTTACAATAAAAAAAGTTGACAATTGTGGCATTTCCGGGTACATAAATACAATCTTTGAATAACGACGACAGAAACAACTTGACGCGCAATATCTTTTGGTGTGGCATACCCGGACATGAACGCCACATGCCCCGAGAATGGCGGTCATTTAAAACCTTCTCGGCTTCTTCATGAGTAAAGAACGGCATCGAGAAGCAGAATCCGCACCACACCGACGATAGAGTGTATCACCGATAATACATATGTAGGGATTGGAAACGTGTTTTCATTGATGAGGATAAGTAATTCAGGCGAAAAGATTGGTTTTGGAGATAACGACATCACCATGGATCGAGTGTGCGATAAGAAATAGAGATTTGTCCGCAATGGGCTCCCACTCTACACGGTTTCCGTATCGGTAGAGGGGAAATCACACATCAATTCCGCGAAAACTAAAGTTTCTTTTCCTTGGATTTTCAAACTCCAGTCAATTCCTCATGAGATAACTACATCCGTTTCGAATACTTGCCCTAACAATTATTTAGTCAAAATGTGTCATAGGTTACGGTGAAATGCTGAAGATGGCAACAGAAATAGTAGAGAATGTGAGCTCTTTCTTTGATCCTAGATTGGAAAGTGATCACTGAAACTAGGTGAAATTTATGATAGATTTTGTCGCAGAAATCTGTTTTTTTTTGAACTATGTACATTTTTAGACATATGGATCATGGTCTATGAGTTACGGGATGCTATTTATGGATGGTTGGTCAAGATTGGTAAAAATAGATGGACATATTTTCTGAACATTGGGCGGATTCTATTTTTAGGCTGGCAGGCTAAAAATAGATCGGTGAATATTATTAATACATAAACAATATTTGAACTATAGCTGTCTCTTTTTCCTCTTGAGCACATAGGTTGATGCTTGGATGTAGCATATACGGTATGGAAAAATAAGCTTTTCCTAAGGTTTAGTTGAGCTATTGTAGTTGACTTCGGTTAAAACTCATGTGGCAGAATTTGGTGGAGTTGATGAGACGATTGACAGAGTTGTGTGGATTTCAACAGTTGAACTAGTTGTATTATTCTGTTGAAAAATATAAATAATGGTAGTGTAATTAATTATTAATTAATTGCTAATTATTAACTCATAATTCAACTAAAGAACACATCAGTTAACTTTATTTTGTAAAATTGATTGGTGGAACAGGTATGAAGACAGGTGAAGGGTGAGTCTACTATCGATTGTGACTATACTTGTGCATGAGATTTTCACACATTGATTGATATTTCCAATGAGAATTGCGCGATTCCAAATCAGAGATTGAACTTGGGATTTCAGCTGTTCAATTCATTCTCCATCTGGATTGCATGAGTGGGCGGTAAACGATGGAGGAGATTTGAACCTGTGACATTGGAATCACAGGCTAGTTTGTGTGTAACAATTGGAGATAGTGTTGAGAGGAGTTTTGTTATGTATTGTTACATGTTCTCTATCATTATAATATCTGAGATAGTTGGGGGTTTTCAGCTACTTGTTCCCATTACATATTGTGTTATATGTGTGTGATTATGTTTTATTGTGCGTGCGTGCTTCTATTTAACGTATTGAGTGATCTGATTGTAGAAAGAGATTATTATTGTATGAGCTTAAATAATTGTGTAATGGAATTAATCTGAGTGAATAATTCAACTTATTATTAAATTTCTGTGGTATCGGATCGAGGAAATTCATCATCGGATCTGTTACGGGTGATTACAATTGTTTCGGTGAACGGTACGTAGCGGCTGGGCCAACTACGGATCCATCACCTTGGCGAGTGATATATACGATAAATGCCCCTCGGTCGATTTCTGTGCTAAGAAATACTTTTTTGTTCTGGAGATAAGGAAACGGATGATTTTGGTACAGTGATTAAGAAAATGCCGACGATGTTTTGTGGTGTGGTCAAAATGTCTTATCAAAGAATTTAGATTGAAACCCTTAATAAAAGAGGAGCAGCTCGAATTATGTGGAAGACAAGGACAGAGGTAATTTTCAAAATGAAAATGAGTACAGAAGAGTTATAGAATACTGAAGTTCAAAAACCTAGCGATAAGGCTGTGGTTGAACTCCAACAAAAAGAAAACGATAGATGTCTAGAAGGATTCGTGGAAGGAAGCGTGAAGGATACGCATAGTATCAGGCACCATGGTAAAGCTTCTCCATTCTTGATGTGGAAAGATTTAATGATTTTCCAAACGAGTGACAAAGGAAATTGGCACTCAAGGATAACTAAGAAAATAAAGATGGAGAAGAATGACACTATTAAATATGAAGCAATTTGTCATTGAGATGAGCTTGAGGAGTCTAGGAGTTAGTGTGGATGATGAGGACTTGGTGGTCAGCTCCTCCTCTTGATGTTGAAGGATTGGCATTCCTATGAGGATTCTGTCCGTGGTGGGGAGAAATTGCCGGAATGGGAGCGACTTTGGTCGGATGCGCGAGAAGGAGATGAGGCGGAGTACAGGATGGGATCTTCTCAGAAACTGTGATGAAGAAAGATTTCACTTGGTGGCAAAGCAAGAGGGCAAGAAAATGCTTCTCAAATCAAATTTCCAGATGGTAAGGCATGCTTGTGTCAAAGTAGTGTTTTCAGCAGCATCTGCGAGCTTGAACCTTCATGGTGCCACGAAAAGAAGAAGAACAGCGGTGCTGCAGTGTGACTAGTGAGAGCCTCTTGCCTGTAATTTGGCTGGAACTTCTCATTGATACTTTATGCATGGTGTCTGGTCACGGTGGGACAGGGGTATTGTTTGATAGTGGCACTTCCTTTCTGTGACGGAGATGAATATTTGGTCGACTTGGTGGGAGAAAGATCTCACAATTGTATTCGATTTGAGCGTGGATAGAATACAATCAGCGAGCATTGTTACCTGTGTGAAAATTACGAGTAAACTCATTCTTTTTTTACACAAGATATGGTGCATGTTCAGAGTTTAAGAAAAATTTGAATCCTGGTCGCAATGTTAGAGGATGAAGGATATGAAGTTGTCTTCGGTGAAGGAAAAGTTTTCCTTTGTGCAGACAAACCAGGGCAAGTCAAGAAGGTTGGGATTCGGCAGAAGAATCTGGACTTGGTAGATGGGATGTCTACGGAGCTTCCTCTTGTTGGGAAGTGCAAGAAGACATGCAATTGGTGCTTGGAGAAACAGGTTTGCATCTGCGGGTAATAAATGTTCTCTAGGGATGTGGAGCGGCCACGAGATGAGGATCATGGAGTGGAAAGATACCACTGTTGAGAGGGTGGTGCCCGAGATGGAGGGTATGTGACTATACCACCGGTGGAGAGGGTGGGGCGACATGCATGATTAATCCCAGAGGATATTCAGGCGAGTTCATGAGATGGTGTGGATCCTGTGAATGAACTGGCTACGAGGTACACTCAGAGCAGCGATAGCGATCGGATGGATTGATGCGGGCGCGGATCAAAATGACAGTGACGAATCTTGGAGGCATGGATGGGGTTGACGATGAAGTGGGGGGTATGGGTGCAAGAGTTCAACGGTGGTTCTGATGACATGTGCGGTTGGTACCCGGTAGAATTCGAAGACTTTGATGATAGATGCATCGAGGGAGTACAGTTGAGTTGTTTTGGAGCCCTGTTCGGTTTCGGAGGAATTCCAGAACATATGCTTTGATTGCATGTAGCGCTTGTGAAGATTCTGGGGGCCGGGTATGGAGTTGCATGTCGCATGCAAAGACAATCCTTTCTTGTTGAAAAGGGAGTGTTGAAGATGGCAACAAGAAATGAAGGTAGAGAGGAGCATCTGGCTTATCACGCCTAATCCTAGTTGGAAAGTGATCACCAAAACTGGAAATTGGGGCCACACAAGTGATTTTTACTTTCCAAGGCTCTGTTTAAACTATGTCTATTTTTAGACATATGGATCATGGTCTATGAGTTGCGGGATGCTATTTATGGATGGATTGGTCAAGATTGGTAAAAATAGATGGACCTCTATTTTACGACATTGGTGAATTCTATTTTAGGCGTAGGCTGCAATGAATCGATAAAATATTATTATTTATATGTGTTTAGACTATAAACATTCTCTTTCCTCTTGGGGCACTTAGGTTTGATGCTTGGATACTGCTTTGTCTGGTGACAAAAGTAAATATGCTTTTCCTAAAGTTAGTTGAGCTACATGGATTGACTTGATTTAGAACTCATGTGGCGAGTTTGGTGGAGTTGATGAGACGATTGGTGGAGTTGTGTTGGGTTTAACTTCGTTGAACCAGATTTTGTATTTAAATCATCTAAGCGGTAAATACTAGTGATGAGTGGTGTGAATTAATTATTAATTAATTTAATTGTCACTGTAATTCAACTAAAGAACACATCAGGATGGCCCCCACGTGCATGGACGAGTTAATTGAACAGAGTGTTGAGGTGGGTGAAAAGGGTAAAAGTCTACTATGGATTGTGAACTATACTTGTGCATGATATTTGCACACACATTGATTGAGATTGCCAATGAGAATTGCGTAGTTAAAATAGGGATTCGAACTTGGATTTCATTGTTCAATTCATTCTCATCTTGGATTGCGTGGTAAGAAGCGGTAAACGAGTGGAGAGATTTGAACACCATGACTTGTTGGATACAGACCTGATTTGTATAACTGGACTGAATAGTCTTTGAGAGCTTGTAGAGAGTTTGTGCCTGTGTTGTTATTGTATTTATATCATTATAATATCTGAGATAGTTGGGGTTTTCCTTCTCGCTTTGTTACTGTGTGTTATATGTGTGTGATTATGTTTTAATATACATATCGCTTCTTATTTCCGCATATTGATGATAAATTGTAGAAGAGGTTATGTATTATGCATGAAGCTTAAATAGTGTGTAATCAGGATAATCTCGGTGAATAATTCAGCTATTATTCAAATTTCTACAAGAAATTATTGTGGTTTTGCGTAATAAGATGTAGTGTCTAAATCTTTGAACAGCTTGAACGGCTGCCAAGGCCAATTTCTCCACATGTGTGTATTTAATCTCAGTCGGATGAAGATTTTGACTAAATCACATGTTCAGTTTTAGATTTGTCTTCCTGAACTAAAACCATCCCAATTTAATGAGATGAGAGCGGCAAGGTACAAAACGTAGTCTGGATTGTAGTGGGAGATGCAATAACGGTGCATGGGTCAACGCGTGTTTAAGTGCATTAAAGATCGATGAGTACAGTCTATTAAAAGAAAGATACAGATATTCTGTTTCAACAACGGGTAAAACCTTTTGTTAGCTCGGCGTAGTTAGGAATAGGCAAGCGTAAAAAAAAATTTCTTTTGCAAACTTTGGAGTTAGCGAGTCGAAGGAGGAGGTAAATTGACAATAGCTTCGACCTTCGATGGATGTATAAATGCTTGCTTTTGAAACAACAAATCCCGGTAAGCGACCCCGATTCTACACGGAAAACACATTTTTGTGGATTCAACCTTATCCAGAATAATGCCTACATCTCATAAAGATAGCTCGTAAATGGTGAGATGGTCGGCCCTACGCGATGAATGAGCGAGGTAAGTGTCGAGATAAGGATACACAATGTGCTTAATGTCATGAAATGCGTAAGACATATCCCTTTGAAAAGTTGCTCCAGCGTTCTTTAATCCAAAAGGTATTTTGCAATAAGCAAATGTCCCCCATGGACAAATGAAAGTTGTCTTTGGCTGATCAGCAGGGAGTATGTTTATTTGATTGTAACCGGAAAAACCATCCATAAAGGAAAACATTTCACGCTATGACACAATCATCGATTGTTCCCAGTCGATATGGAGGTTGAATAATTGTCTTTGGGACAAGGCTCGATTAATATCCTATAATCGATACATACTGCGTATCGTTCCTTGTTTGTATGCCGGGAACAATATTCGATACCCACTCGCGTTCGAATTGGATAAATAAAGCTTTGTGCGAAGTAATTTTTCAACTTCGGCTTTGATAGCAACAACTTTTTCTAGGATGTATTTGACATAAACGTTGACGGACGGGTTGGCATCCGGGTAAGTCTTGATTTCATGTCGACAATTGACGGATCAATTCACGGCATTTATTCATAGGACTGAACAAACACATCATGGAATTCTTGAAATAGGGCTTTAGAAGTCTAAATTTCATCATATGCATGCAATAAGAACCTATATGAATGTTTCAATTATTCACCCGGCTTTACTAAAATGTCAATTGGAATCGTTCGAGAGATATTGCACATTGAAGATTTCGCTCAGAATCAAGATTTTATGATGGATTTTATAGGTTCTTTGGCTTGTAATCGGCGGTAAAAATAGAAGCGAAATCATCTTCAAAATGATCCAGCTCAGGTAAAAACGAAGATCGATGATGTAGATCTTCCCATGGTAAATCTTCAACAAACAAAAATTCACGAATCTTCTCATCAGTATGAACAAGATCAGGAAATGTCGTTGCGGTTGAACTAGATATAGAAAGTAATTCCTCATGGATCCCATTCATTGGATCAGTTTCGGTTGAAGAAGGGTTGGAAAGTGACTGTCGACAGCCTGATATGCAATTTCAAATGGACTCAAAGGCATCATGCCATCAAATGAATCTAACTCGGAGTCGGAAGGTATGATCAAAGGATGTTAAAAAACATAACAATGTACGACGAAATCATGTGAATAGTTGCGGTAGAAAGCGATACATTAGGAGGAGGAAAGAGAGAAAAAGTTCCTAGTAAGCGAGAATCTTTAAGCAAACCCACTCCAACATCCTTATGAGGATAAGCTTTGCTTTACCAACGTCTTTGGATTGTTTACGCAGGCGGGTGGGAAAAGAAAAATAAGTTAAGCAGTCTATTGTAATGATCCTTCCTTGATGTGGAAATTTTATGAGCCGAAAGACCAAAGAAACAACGGCGGTCATAGCATAAGACCAGCTGGGCCCAAAAGAAGGTTGTAATCTGGGGGGGCATCAACCTTCCACATCCGATTCTGATTTACCCTTGAAGCCCCTACAGTGATCACAGCAAACAAAAGGGTGAAAACCTCAACCATCAAAAGCTTTAAGAATCATCGGGCGGATTGGTGTAGGAGAACCAAGCGATTTCCAACAGCACGGAGATACGGAAGCATAATACACGTTAGAAGCTCCCTCATCAATCACGGTCAAGAAAGATCGGTCTATTTTTACTAACAACGGAATTTGGAAAGCCATTTGGTGAGGTGGCGAGGTGTACTATTTTCTCGTCGAAGATTATAAGGTTGGAGATACGAATATCGGCTCCTATGGCGGACACGAAAATTTCGTTGTCTTGAGCATGATTGTTTGACACTTCCAAGGCGACATTCTTTGAAGGGGAAATAGCTAAATCTTCAATAATGTTGTAATTACGAGCGACTCTCGCATGTGGATTGAAAGCTGATTTAAAAAGAACACCTTTAGCGGGCGGTTTGATTATTAAGTTTGGATTTGGTTTCTGCGATACGTAGTGGACCGAAGCCGAGGAGGAAGAGTGTAGTTGATGTATTTGCATTAGAAGATTACACTTCTTTACCATCAGGGATTCTTAGTACCATAATCTTGCGATCACGTCGCAATCCTTTATCAGACATCAAAATCGGCGCTTACCGAGGCATTCGAGGTAGAACCAACCATTTTACTATCTTGAGTTGGAAAAGGATCCTTCAAGACGGCGAGTTCTTGTGAACCTTTAACGAATTTTGCAACCTCTACTCGATGTGGGCATTCTTTAGTAAAATGATCCTCGTCACAAATGTAACAAGGATAACGAGGTTTCGTTTTGGTGTTGGATTCATTTTTATCGGTTTTCTCTTTTGAATTCTTTTTGTTTTTTTATTCTTCCCTTTCCTTTTACATTTGGATTTAGATTTGGTCGTAGATGTCTCTCTGACGTGAATATCGGCGAGAAATTTGGAGGGAAGATTCTCCTTTCGGGGAATCGGTAAATTTATAATGGGAGAAGAATTATTTGAAGATTTCTTCTTGATTTTAGTATTTCTTTTGTACCAATCATACCATCGGCGGCATGAGACACGGAAGAGCGACAACTATTTGACCTTGTTTTGAAGGTGGGGATTTTTCATGTAAAGTACGTGCATATAAACGAGGTCAAAATTATAAACGAGCAATTACTTTCTCCTCTCGGTAACAACGCCCGACCTTAGCTACATCCTCGGTGATCTTGGGTAATAATGATTTAACAAACCATTCCGCCAAAATTTGATCGAATGTAAACTTTTAAACGCCTTCTACGTCGCCATTCATGAATGTGATCGGAAATATATGGACATAGATTGTTTCGGTGAGTTAACAGTTCCGTACCATTGTCGTATACGACGAACGGCGAAAATGAGTCAAGAAAGCGGTTACTAGCGAAGTTTGAAATTATTAAACGAGCCTCGTGGCCTCAATGTACCATTTGGCGGCAAGACCAATAAGAGTTCTTTGGAAAAGACGTAAGTGAATTGAATCATCAATTATTGAATTAAGGCACTGTGGTGATAAGTCATCACGTGATTTGATGGATCCTCTGACTTTGTCGAATTTGTGCTTGTATCAACGGGCAGCTTATGTGGCATTGGCGGCAGGTACGGATAATATAAAATTAGGATCATTGTTAAAGCCGCGTCAAATGAGGTAAATCTAAAGTTGGAAATAAATGGTAATGACGGTTGGGGTCGCGAAAAACTTGAGTAGCCCGGCGAGTTCTGGGAGGAGGACTGGAATCCCGGCTGAGACGGAGGTTGCAGCCAAGATTGCATGTAAGCCTCTGGGTAAACGAGTTATGGCCGGACCAAGCGGGGTTGTTGGTGCTGATAAGTGTGCTTCGGTATAGTTGATGCGGTAATTTGGATTTTTGTGAGAAAACGGGACCGAATTGAGGGCACATCACCAGTACGGTTGATATGTGAATTGTAGTTGACTTGTGACCACCGTACTTGTGGCGCCACGGAGCATGCGGACCAAGTACGGTCGGGGGTGCGGGCGGGGTGCGAGAGACTTGAGGGATTTGCCTGATGCGAGGACAGAAAATGGGAGCTACGGTCTCCGGAAAACGGTGTTGTGGGTTGAACGGATGTCGCGGCGGTCGGCGATTTGAGGTGGGTACGAGGTGTGCTAGGCCGGTGCTAAACGGAACTAGGTGCGAAGTTTGAATAGTGGACTAAACGGGTTCTTTGAGTTTGGACCGGAAACTAAAGGTTGTCCGGAGTTGAGGAAAATATTTGCACATTGGGGTACCCCTTAATTTGTTGATATTGGGACGGATCCACACCATATTCATTACGGGGTATTGTCCCGTAGAAGGTTGAACGTAAGGACCATAGCACAGGTGAACGTAGGGTTGATAAGTAAGTGGTAAATTTCTAGCTCCTTGAATAGATGGTGACCGGAGAAGGTTGTTGGAAACCTTGAATTGGAGTGCGACATTGAGGTTGATAACACGGGCGTGTCTTGAAGGCGGGGTTGATAAGGACCCTAAGGATCATATTGAGCTTGGGGTTGACCCTGGGGCATGTATTGTCCTTGAGGTTGATAACCTTGAGGTATGCTCTTGTCTTGAGAGTTGTCCTCCAAAATAATATGATTCCATAGTTTGTCCTGGGAAAAAGCTACCCCGCCGAGGTTGCCCCCGAGGTGGTAAGCGACTTCCTAAAGGTTGCCCCCCGGTGGCCATTATAGGTTCCCACAGGCGGTAATGATTTCACCGAGATTGCCCTCCGGTGATGGCGGCGCGGGGGTTCGGGGATTCGAAATGTTACCGGACATCATAAATATTTGCTCTACGTTCAACGTTTCGGTTTTAATTCACTTAAACTAGATGATAATACATCTTCAATTGGTTGAGGGCTGCTCTATAGAAAGTACCGGACGAGCACAGTGATATCGAAGGAACGAGAAGGACACGTGGCAAAATGGCCCAGTTTACGGGAAAACATGGATGACTCTCCTGCCATAATGGATGACGGATAGTAACCTTTGGGTGTAGGATGAAATGAACTGAAGGTTGGAGAAAAATCAAGACCGGATTCTCAAAAGTTTGTCAAAGATAGATACCAAGCACTAGTTCGAATAGGGCTGCGAGAAAATAAATTCACGCTCCCTAAAGTTTTAAAGACTAAGAGTTTGGGAAGAGATAACTCTTCGTACGGATTAGTAAGTTCTTCAATAGAAATAATTCCGGATGGAAGATTTTCAATGACAATATTTCTTACTGGGTGAACCAAGATCGCTAGAAGTTGGTGTAATAAATCCTAAGGATGTTTCCAAAACGAGGAAGGTTCGAGTTTCGAGGTTCGGAGAGATTTTGGTTGGCGAAGCGAGTTCAACGGAAGGAGAAAATACTACCGAGTAACCGAGAAGCGAAATCGATTCTTGAATGTGTTCTGTTGTGGGTATTTGATGATCGGGATGAGCAAGTTTGTAGATGAAGTTCAAATTTACGGTGATCCTAATCCTACAGCTACTAGATGATACCGAACACGAAGCCCTTCGGCGGCAGTACCTTGTATTGGGGTTTCCCTTGTAGTCTTCGGGATTGTCTCGGAAATTCTGCCACGATTAAATATTAACTAATCACACGCAAACAAAAGAAAATTTCAATGAAAACACCTAAAGTCTCTAAAGAAACAAACAAGCGCAGATACTTAAAAATCTAAGAGTTCAAACCACACACAAACGGTAACTTCCCGTACTAAAAAACACTGGTTAGTGATGAAATCCAACTTAGTAGAAATTTAATACGAAGGCAGTTTGAACAATTACCTCGACAACACTGCTTAATGAAAGCAGTGGCACAGATTTCCTCTGAAACCATCTGGGTAGAAGAACCCCCGAGTCCAAGTGAGTCTAGTTGACATCTGCTCCGAGTACGGTGAGATCTTTTTCCTTCACCGTCACATTAGGAAATAATCTTAAGTTTATGGACACTAAGTTAACAACAGGTAAAAAATATAGCGGGAACGGTCTACGTCAGGTCACGCACAGGCGGTGTAGCTCAATCCCCTTGAAGGTTCCTCGACATGGTTAATCCAAGGTTTACCGACAGTGACCACAGGCTCCTCCGACAACGGTTAATCAAGGGTTTACCGTTTGTAATGTGCGCAAAATCTTCTGTCTTCCCCAATGAAACGAAAATTGATTGCCTCAAATGTTCGGACATGATATAGTGATTGACTTCTTTAGAGAAGCTTCCCCGGTTATACAAATTACAATTGGATTTATTTCCTACCGCAAAGGATTGTCTACTTGTTTGTTTTTACTATCTTGGAGAGTTAATTACTCCCTACTCCAAGATACTAGCGTAAGCTATGATGGTGATAAGAGCCCTAGAAAATAAAAAGATTGCTAGATGAATTTTAATTAAGCGTTACTTTTACGAGTTGTTTCTTAATTCAATGGGTGCGGAAATGAAACTTTGATGGTGTGAAGAATCGACTTCCAAAAACACTAAAAATGCACTAAAAGATAATCCGTCGTTTTCTTTCGGTAAGAAATTCTAGCAAAAGAAAGAGTTGGAGAATGCAATTCTTTTAATAAACAATTCCTTCTTTGAACATAAAGAATAATTGAAAGAAATTTTTTTTGTCTTTTCAACAATAACTCAAAATGAGAAAAATTATCAAAGCTCACAACAAAATCCTTTCACTTTCAAAAATTTGAAGCTACAAAAACAAATTTCGTTCAAAAGAAATCTACAAATTTTTTAAAAGCACTCAAAACTACAAAACTAATTTCGAGATCTACAAACTTTAACAATCTACTTGAATAAAAGCTTTAAGATTTTTTGAAGAATGTTTAACTTAGTTGTTCGGCAAACTAAGGATCTATTTGTCAAGTGTAAACAGGATCAAAAACACTCAAATATGTTTTTTTTTATAAAAATGAAATTCCAAACATATAACAAAGTTTTTTTAGAAGATTTTGCAAGAAAAATAAATGGCTTTATTCCTAGTAGAAGGATAATTTACAAATGGAGGTCAAATTGACAAAATGACAAAAAGACCAATGTAATGCGGGTACTTCAAGCGCAGATGGTTTGAGATCACTACAAAGACCAAGTGAAAATCGTCCAAAGAACGCAAAACTTCTGAAAATCATCAAACACCAATGTTGCAGATTCATTCACCGCAAAAGGCTTTGACAAAAACAATCATCAATACGAGCGGATACTAAAAACTCCAAAATCAAAATAACGAAAATGTTTGAAGAAAAGAAATGAGGTTTTTTAAATTTTTAACGGGGGTTAACGAAACCCGATATGAGGTGGGTCGCAACTGTTCCCCATGGAGAAATGTGGCCACTACTTGTGCAAATAAGACAAAGTGCGATTCCTAAGAAAAACAGAAAAAAACATAAAAGATTTCAAATTTTCAAAAACGGAAAAACCTAAGCTAACAGAGCGAGATATATCAATCTAAAACCGAGAAAAAACGTTTCCTCAAATCAAAATAGAAAGAGAACCAAAAACAACAAGTTCTTTCCCCGGTGGAGTCACCATTTTGTTGTGTGGATTAATCCGTCTTGGACAGACAAAATCTCCTAATGCTAAAAGTATCTAGCAAAAACGACCAAATAGACTAATCTTTCTCTAAGCATATATGATTTACAAAATGCTCTATAGAGGTGTACAGACTTACCGTATGTACGTGCTTGTTTGAAGTCGTTGTTGTCCCTCGTGCCTTGAAGGAGTTATCTTCGTAAACTGCCGGTCACAAACAAGCAAAATATTAAATAGCACACCTTATAGACATCATCATAAACCATGCTTATCATAGTGATCAAAGGAATCTTCAAATAAACTGTTGACAACTTATTGGAAAAAATGAATATATTTTATTAATTTCAAAGAAAACCTTTAGCTTTGATCAACAGTGTGCACGGAGCTAGGGGTCAAGACGAAGTCTCATCTCGCACGATAAATATGTAACCGAGACAAAATAGGTATGTAATCTCTCCTCACAAAAGTATTGGTCATTGAGTCTAAATCTCGGCAACGTAACCTCAAATATTATTAAAAGCTTGAACTACTGAGCACGAGTACCCTCTCTTTTTATGGTGGAAAGAGGAGGTTTCCTAATTCAACTATGAAGGGATGAAATCCTCCAGCCTTCAAAGGGATAAGCTCATCACTCAAGGGGTTAGCTCCATAAGGTAAAGGGATACATGCACCTCAAAAGGCGATTCTTGCCGCAGGGACTACTACAGGCTTCTGAAATTTCTAGCAAAAATGAGCTTTTTTGGAATTTACTTGCACCTTTTTGTCTTTCGAGTGCTTATATACATAGAAAGTGTGTTCGAGTGCGCATGAGACTTGAACGTGGGTGCGGGACCACGGGAAAGATAGAGAAAAGTGCGACACCAAAGTTTAGGAGATTTTTAGGAACTTTTCTGCGATTTTCAAGGCTTGACGTGAGGCCCGATATGTTAGACTTGCAAAGGGAAAGTATGAGTAATAATGAGCCCATACACATAGAAAAATGTCGAATGACAATTTCGGTGTAACAACTTCCACAAGAAAGCACGATTCACCAGCTACAGTGGCCGAACGAGAAGAGTTGCAGGACTTTGGTAAGACGAGGGATTGATTGTAGTCTATGTTAAATCCCCACTGAGGCACTAAAGGATTGAAACAAGGTAGGCAGGCCAATGGGGCAAGCTCGGGGGTGCAAATAGATGCGAGAGGACGTGGTTGTAAACATAATTAAGCTTACAAAACTGTATGGATATAGGGAGGTCTAGATGGAGATATGATCGATCATGAAGGTGCTTGTTATTCCGCTACAAAAAGGTTTATTGCGTGAGCGATGGATGTTTGCTAGCGGGGGTGAAGTCGACATGGTCGAATGGGTGAAAACGGTATTGGGCCTAGTGGCCGGCTACACTCCTAAGGTGATTTCTTTGCTTAATAAATGATTTAGTATTCATTTTTATGAATAGGCGAAGATGTTGGGAATATTCTTTAGAAGACTTGAGTGCGGGGAAGCTTCATGCAAAACTATTTTGTCGGTACTTGGGATTTAACCCAGGTCATGGAGGCTCCGGAGAGCAGAGTCGTGTGGGTTAAATTTCCAAGCCTCCGCTGAATTACGGACACTAAAAGCCCTTGCGGGCCCTTGGAACTCCATTGGCGGTACTAAGTACATAGACCCCCGCATTGTTGGCACAAATGATAAGAGAATTTCACAGTTGTTGGTCGGGGGGTAAAACTATAGGTGGACTATAAAGGGGGATGTAGATCTTGTTTCGGGGCAAAGACGCCACTCGAAAAAAATTTGATTATTGGTGTGTAGTTTCGGTCTTGATAGCACACGTAGGCTTGAGACACCGAAAGATAGTTTCCCTATGATATTTCGAGATGCACATGTGGGAAAATTAGGTAGTGATGGCCCATGGAAAGACAAAAATACTACGGGATATTGCGACAGGCACTAGCCAGACCAAGTCTCTCACTTACTGTTATGATGATAGTTCTTGCATATGCTAGTGCCCTTAGTGATAAAGCTACACCTCCCTGCTAATGATGAGGCTACGCTTGTGACCCTAGATTCCCTAGGTTCCCTTCTAATAAGGGTAGACTCTGCCCTACTACTACGGATGATAGCAGTACTCACATATCCTTGATATCAAATTGTAGGATGAACCCCTTCATATCACCACCCCCTCTTGCTCACGCGTACATGTCTCTCCACCCAATCTTGACGTCTCACCACCACTGTCCCTTGACTTCACATCCTCCTGCATGCCTCTTGGTGGAATGAACTCACCTCGGCCCCCGAAACATGATGAAGCTGCGAATTTATCGGAGTTGCCCAAAAAGCTGTTGTTGGTAGTGATATTTGACTCCTTACTTGGTATGTTGGGAATTTGCAGCGCAATAAACGGTGAAGGAGGCATCTGGGGAAACATCATTCAGAATCTCTGAATTGGAAAGTAGTCACTAAACAGGTGGGGCTGCTATAGACAGAATTTTTTTGGCGCAAATTCTATTTTTAGACTATGTCTATTTTTGAACATGTCGATCATGTTCTATGAGTTACGGGGATAGCACTATTTGTGGATGGTTAGAGTGGTTGAGAAAAATAGATGGTTCTGTTTTAGACATATTAGGCGGAATCTATTTTTAGAATGCCGATTAAAAGGCAGATATTCGAATATTATTAGCTCTTAATAATATTTGGACTCTAAACATTATCTTATTCTCTTGGAGCACTTCGGTTAAGTGCACGGATGTGGCACGAGGGTGATGGAGAAGGAATTACCACACTATTTCTAAGGGTTATGTGGAGCTATTGCATGGATACTTCAATTATAACTCATGTGATAGGTTTTGGTGGAGTTGATTAGGAAATTTGATGGAGTTGTGTTCGATTTAACTAAACCAAACATGGTTCGAGATATTTGTATCTATTTTAAATAATTGATACAATTAGTGAGAGTGGTGTGAATTAATTAATAATTAATTCATAATTATAAACTCATTAATCAACTAAAGAATACATCGGTTAACTTCGATTGCATGGACGAGTTTCAATGGAGACCGGTGCAAAGATAGGTGAAAGAGAAAGTGTGACTATCGATTTGTGACTATAAGTAATTACGTGGTTTATCATTTGTAGTAGAGATGCCTATAGTACATGAGCAAGGGTACAGGGTAATCAATTATCATTAGAAACATTCTTAGGTAGTATGATTACACTTAGTAGAGAGGCAGGCTAAAGGTACAGCGAAGATGAGTGCATGTGGGATTTGCAAGATCGGGCACGGTTAGTGTGTAGCAAGTGGAGATTATGCGAGAACTTGTGAGGAGCTTTGTATAATGATTGTTACATGATCTCTCTGTGAACATATATAATATACGGATATTTGGGGGTTTTATTTTAAGCTTTCCCAATACATCTTTGTGTTCATATGTATGGCAATTTTTATGGTTAATGTGTGCATGCAATTGATTTTATTTCCGCATGTGATGATCAATGGTAGAAGAGATTTTGTATTGTGCATGAAGATGAAATAGTGTGTGATCAGGAGAATCTCGGTGGATAACATATCAGTTATTCAAATTTCTACAATCCTAATCTCAACCTTGCTGCTTTAACTGTCTTTTATAGGGCACCACAACTGGTAGTGGCCATGTCACCATCTACGAGAATAATATCACCGTCCCAGCAAAAAAAGCAAAAATCCGGAACTAGACACTTCGAGGTCGTCTCAAAACAAAATCTCTGTTTGGTGATGACTTTCATGGCCTTATGGATGTCCCCATCTGCGCATTCGAAGACCTTAGGGTGCTTAGAGAGCAAGCAACCACTTAGGAGTTTCCAAATTACCTCCATCCTCTCCTTTGAATATGAGGGGCATGGGAAACTCCTCAAACTCTATCACTGAATGAGGTACAGCAACACGGTGGATCCCTTTATAGCTCTTTTTCAGGTGACCCTATCTTCAGGAGACAGAAACGGTGTCAATATTCTCAAAATTAGGCCGGGATGGCATGCGGTACTTTGTGGATGTGGTTGGTCGTAAGGGAGAGCTTGCTTACTATGTGGAATCCATATTATGCATGTTTTCGGGCTTTTAGCTTTTTTGGCGGTATATTATTATACGGTAAATTACGTGGAATACGGGGGGCAGGTCAATATAATAAACTTTTATGCACCATGCCGAATAGGAATGCTTTGGACACGACTATATAATTAGAACACTTCTTTTGGATAATTTGATTTTCATCGGGGATTACAACTCCACTCTTCGTGTTGATGAGTCATGGAACCTCAAGGCTTGACTTGGTCTCACCGCCGAGATTACATTGGTAGGATTTTTTTGCATCATCCCGGTACAGATGATATGGCCTTTCCCTATAGTTCGACATGGACAAATAAAAAGGCGAGGGAGATTTTGTTGGGAAAAGACTTCACGGGGGCGGTGGCGGGAATCTCGGTTAATCTGTTGGGGAACACGAGATCACGGTACATGTAGCGGTTGTATCCAACCGCATGGCCATCATTATTTCTTGGTGGTGAGAGTAGGCGAAAAGGGAGTGCCGTTCAAATTCAACGAGCTTGGTTGGAGGATCTTGAGTATAATGAACTTGTCGAGGAAGGCTGGAATGACATTTCTCCATACGAAGGTATTTTTGGCTAGGAGAGATTCCATGCTAAACTCCAAAGGATCAAATCCATTACTAAGCAATGAAATTAAAGAAGAAAGTATGAGGATGACTTAATAAATAAACAAAAAAGTCTTGTTGATATACACAATGAATTTGTGAATAGGGCACTTGATGAAGAGACATACAATCTTATCAATAAGTTACAACAAAGGAAGATGGAGATACTCAAATTGAAGAACTCATGGAAATTAAAGGCAGTCCGGTAGCTCCAAGGAAGGGGATATGAACACCAAAATTTTCCACAAGGTATGCAAATAGTTGCCAAGAAAAATATGAATGTCATATGGCATATTAAGAAAGAATGGAACCTATGCCTACTCCACGACTAAAATATGGAGGCATGCGACCGCTATAAAACCTTCTGCCAAGCGAATCGAACATTTACCACGAAAGTCCAGGTCTTGAGGTTCTTGAGCACATTCATGAATGTTTGAATGAGTGAACATTGCGGGTACTAAATGTGACAATTACTTTGGAGAGTGAGCATACATTTGAAATATTTGCCCATGATAAATGTGGGCCGGATGGATGGCGAGCGGAATTCTATATCTCATTTTTGACATGAGTATTGGGAGGAGTTAACTACGCATGGTGGAACGAGGGGCGATCATGGGCACATAGCAACAAACATGAATGCCACTTTCCTAGCACTTATCCCCAAATCGTCGGATCTCAAGGACTTCTACAGTTTCGACCAATTTCAACTTTATGCAAATCTCTGTATATAAAGATCTCTTCCAAAATTGACCCTGCTTGGATCGAGAGACATTATCAAAGTTCATATCAAAGGAGCAATATGGTTTTTAAGGGGACGATCAATTCAGTGCTGTAAGCCATTGCACAAGAGGCTATTCACACCATGCACACAAGAAAATGGATACCTCAATGTTTAATTGACCTACTTAAAGCATATGACATAGTTGATTGGTGATTTTCTCTGAGCTTGTATTCAATATTGAATACATGTGGTCTACATGAATGGATTATGACACACTCACTATTCCATATTTGCAGGTGATCATAAATAACCACCAAAAAAATTCTTGGGGGATGAGCGCTGATTCAAGACAGGATGCCTGCTGTCTCCCCTTATCTTCATTTTGGTCGTAGGATGGTTTCAGCAGGCTCATGGGAGATGCAGCGATGAGGTCGGGCTTCATTTTTGGTTCTTTAATTACAGCCTCTCTATTGTTCTTTGTGACCTCTGCTTTGGTTATTGAAATCTTGTTCATTCTTCATTCATTTAAGAATGCATATGGAATTTACAGTGCGCAAGAAGTGTCTTCCTCATATGTGAATATGGTGATGTGAATGAGATAAATTTAAATTTCAAATTTTCTTGAAGTGTCCATATTAAGAGAAAATGAAGGGTTTGTATATCTAAGTGCAATTAAACCATGTGAGTGTTCGGCAGAGAAATTTGGTTATGGATGGTGGAAAATTTGAAACAAGATGACAAATGGACACATAAATGGTTATAATTTGAGTGGTAAGCTCATTATGATCCAGCGAATTCTATCAAAATTCCTTTGTTCTTTGAGGCATCTTTTTCTATTCTGAACAATTGTACACCAAATCAATCAAATGTTAATGCAATTTCTTATGATTGAACTGAAATGACCAAAAACATCATCTCTGAAGTTAGAGTTGTTATGCTACTCAAAAAAAAGATAGGAGGATATGGCGTTTAAAACACAAACCTTCTGTTATATATATTAGATACTTGTGGAAACCATCGAGGGTAATGGTATATTTTAGGATATCATCAAATGCTGTGTTGTCTAGAGACACTCTACACAACATATCTTTATTGAATCACTTGCCATGGCGACATGTGCAATTTGTGAGAGCTTGGAAAGTATTGCCAATTTTGCCGAAAGGCTAACATGGAGATTTTGAAGCCAAATGCAAGGATCATTATGGATGTGAAGTGCGCATATATGAATTGTGGCCCGACTCACTGTAAATGATGCCATCATTCATCGTCTGCCACACGAAGCATCATGCATTTTATAATTAATTCACTACGCGCCTTGTTCTTGTTGAACACGGGCTCTATATTACAGCGCGGATACGAGGCAGCCTTGTAGGCACAGATGATGAATGGGGAAATATACAAGGAATGCCTCCCAGTAGTACAGCTTATGCTACTCAAATGAGGGAGACAAAATTGTGGGAGGAGCAATGAAAAACGACTCGATTGTGGTAAGGACATACTCATACATAGTTTCTAAATCTTTCAAGGGTCAGAATATTAGTTTGGGACCTTGTACATTGCTCGAATTGTATTATTCGGATACAGCTTGTATGGAGGAAGAAAATCCTAACGTGAGGACTCTCTCCTTAGGATGGGGTTTCTTTGGACCTGGAAGATGCGCTCTGTGTCTTATACATGAAGACGATGGATCACCTTCTTTACATGCCAGAATTTGTTAATATTTGAATATTTTGACCATTTTCTCTGAACCCCTCACTGGAATCCGAAGGTTTCATGGAATCATTCATAGATGGGAGCAGGATCTAGAGTAATTCAATCTTACCTTTCTTTCTCCATTTGGAAGGTGGCTTGCCGAAACAAGATTATTTTTAGAGAATGGTTCTCATTCATATATACATGCAACATTATGATGGATAAATGATAAGAAGCTAGTACGGGATAACATGTCGACTACTAGTAAATTTGAGACCTCTTATTGTGATTAGTTGCATAGGTATGAGACGCCTTTACCAAGATAGTGATGAGATGTGGAGCTTGATTAAAACTTCTGTAAATAGAAAGGACCCATATGTTGGAATGAGAGCATGGGCACTAATAATATGGTGGAGTTGATGGCTTTATGGATTGATTATGGCCTCTGTCAGATATAAATGGGATACATCCTTGGTGACTCTAGCATTATCATTGCGTGTTGCTTGTTGACGGTACGTATTAACATCTCCACGGGCACGAGTTTGGCTCTTCAGAGAAAAATAAGCATGGACAAAAACAAATATCTCACACAGCCCATTCTCCACATATACGAAGAAAATAATACCGAGCATGTGGACTTTCAAAAAAGGGTATTAGCATGAATTTTGGGATAATACGCTTTAGTTGGAAGATGGTCTAAAAACATGGGACTCACCAAGTCTATACCGTGATCGGAAAATTGGAACCCCTAGAGATCTGCATCAAACGGCTTTGATTCTTACAGAATCGTAAGGAAGTACTACATTAGTTGAACTTTATTACATATATATATATTTTTTAAATTTTGCGAGATGAGCATGAAACGCTGCAGGGCCACGGTGAGCATGGAATATTTGAGACATCCTAGCCTAATGATGGGACATACAAAAGACGAACATACGGGAAATCGGAGGCCATTGTCTCATGAAGTTGCATCTTTTGATAAGGACTAATGGATCACATCATCGAGCGAGCTTTGTTTCTTTTTCATGAATTCGGCTGATACGGATGTTGAGATACAGTGTGACAGGCGGAGCATTTGGAATCATGGCCTTATGGTTTCATGTTTTTTTCTAGTACAATAGTGTTGTGGATGAATAGACATTTCATGTTTGTTCGAAATTATGTTTACATAAATATTTTCTTTTTATGTTTTAATATGTATGTATGTATATTTAATATTGGAATATTGTAGGCTTGATATGCATATCTGTATTCTTTATATATACCTACTATATTGTATATTGTTGGGAGAGGTGTATTGGTCACCATATACGTATGTAGTATGGAAATATACTATTTATATTTATCAATTTTTTTCTTTCTGAAATAGAAAAAAAATAAAAAATAAAAATAAATTATTGTACTATTCTTGACAAATTATAGCTAGGGTATTCGGATTATAGCTAGGGTAGCTGTATTTTGAATTCCAATTTTTAATGCATTATTGATGCAATTGTGCAATAGGTGGAAATGTCCAAGTAACACATATGAATAGGTGCAATAGAGTTGTTTAATTGTTGTTTTCATCAACCCATATCCCTAATTCTCAAAACATCTCTGAAACCTGAATTTTCCAAGGCAATTGACATTCTTCCATTTCATTTTTTGGTGTTACATGTACAGTCAGGGATGACATCAGCATTTGACTGAAGTTAGGAAAGGAGGACCAAATGTGGAAGAGGTTATGATTTATAGTTCATCTACATTAGCCCGAAGATTTGGACATTGACATGAGGAGAACTCCCAGTCATGGCAACACCGGAGTACTTTAATTGAAACAATTAAAAATATGGTGAAATTATAATTTTTATATATTACTGTATTTACATATTTTAAGTAAATAATATGTCAAAAATATTATAAATTGATAATTATTTTATATTTAGTTTAATTTTCATCTCATATGAAATATTTTATTATTATAATATTTTTTGACTTTGTTGTTATCTCTTTAAAACCTAAAAAAAACATCATAAATTTACTTATAATATATATATATATATATATATATATATATATATATATATATATATATATATATATATATATATAATTAATTAATCTAGTTATTATATCTTCAATCATATCTGTCTCTTCTTTTAATTTCTCCTTTGCTTTCGCTATTTTAAGCATCTCACTTTAATCTCATTTTATGTATATTTATTATTTATTATTAACACTTTGCTTCCCACTTCTTTTAATTCACTTTAATCTCATTTTACGTTAAATTTGTTATTATTATTATCACATTTTGCTTTTATTTTTTAATCACCTCTCTTTAATCTTATTTTATGTTATATTTATTATTATTATTATTATTATCCAGTTTTAGATTACATAGCTAAGCACAAATTGGTGTATGAGACCCCTTGTTTGTGGGACAAGGGACTCTTTCAGCGATTTTACGTAAATCTGTGCGGACATGCATACTCTACCTCTGATTTTGAACCCTGACCTTTTAGAAGAAAACACAGGCTCTTAATCGTGAACCTACTCAAATAAACTTATTGCATATCAATATTCAAATTATCACTTTCTCACTTAATATCATCTCACTTTGGACTTGATAACAGTTCTTTCCAAATGTCCATTGTATCTTTTTCAACTACTTTTTTGGTATACATGGTCAAATTTTGAGTACTTCAACGGATGGATTCTTATATTCGTTTTGTTTGGTCGTGGCTTTATCTATTTATATGTATTTAACATTCATTTTAGAAAGTGCTTAAAATGATGATTTTGTTCACATTAATTTTTGTTTAATCATAACTTTATTCCTTTAATGAGTAGAAATATATATATATATATTGAAGAAATTATTTTTTAAATTGAAAATTTTTAAATTATATTAATTATTAATCACACATATAATTATTTAATTTTTTAACATTAAAAACTTATCATAATTTAGTGATTAAATTTAACATAGAGCAACTGAGAAGTGCTATAGAAAAATCCCACAAATGAAATGACTTTCACTGCTCATGTAAATTTCCCTTAACAAACCCTAGAAAAGAATTTGAATTTATGCCAGAAAAACCACCCTCACGCATTACTGTTTTCAATCTCCGTGAAATCACTTTCACTCTGTCTGTTCGCTGAGCTTCCATCCTGAAGCCATTTTTTCTGCTGCTCTGGCTAGTTTCCCAATTCGCCTGATTTGAACGAACTAGCTTGTTGCACAGAGAAAAGCAAAATCATGTCCCGACACGACCAAAAAGCAGCCAGTGAGACTGGTAAATACATAATGTAAAACACTGTAGAATTGGTGCCTTGTAGGAAATTAGCTTTAAAAAAAAAGATAATAAAGAAGCAGCTCTAATGCTTTTGAAATGCGCATTTTTAGAACCGTTTTTTTATTTTTTATTTTTTATTTTAAAGATAATGTTGTTCGTTTCTAAGCTTCAGATCAGGCTTAACCTGAACTTTGGAGAACAGCTTTAATAAATAATATATACTGCTTCCATGTTCAAATAATAATTATACATTATTTTCTTTTTATTAAATACATTAATTTTTATTTTTATGATAAATTTCATTATTATAGTAAAGATTTGTTTTATAATAATTATTATATTTGATATAAGAAATATATATATACATATGAAAAAAAACTGTGAAATTATTAACCAAATGCAAAATCAATTTATATTAAAATTTATTATATTATGAATATTAAATTTAAAAAATTAATATAAACTTTTAATTATAAAATTACTAAAAAATTATCAAAATTTTAATTTAAAAAAATGCATTTAAAATATTTAAATTGTTATTGTATATATATAGATTATTAGAAAATAATCATGGTTTCAATTTCAATTTTAATTTTTTTTTCTCTTTTCCGATAATTTATATGCTTCTAATTTTATTATTATTTATATATATTAATTTATAAAAATAAAACATATTATGTTAGAATTATATTTTTAGTATTATTGAAATATTATATAAAATAGATATATATTGTTGGTTATTTATATTTAATTTATACACATTAAAATTTAATTATAATATCTATTTAATGAAATATTTTGAAACATATGATCTTCCTAATCCAAATTAATATCTTAGCAATTATTTAGTACTTACTTCACACTGGTCACTTTTAATTTGTTTCAATATCCTCATAAAATACTTATTCTTTACATTTTATGAAAATTATGTTGTTTATAACGTAAATTACCAAGTTATGCTATTGCAACCTCCTAGCATCTAAATATTGTAATGAATTACCAAATTATGTACTAAGTATATCATGTATTACCAAATTATGTATTAAATAATTGCTTTTTTAACTTACATTAGCATTAGCTAAAATTACAAGAGAGCATGATCATTTTATCATTATTTGCATTAGCTGTAATTAAATTGCTTTATTCAATTGGATATTCCACATTTCATCTCATAAATGAATTTTGAAAAGCCAATGGAATCAACTCTGATTCCTCTCTTTATAATGTTATGGAGCTTTGAGAATTAAATGTTAGCTCATGTGAAACAAACATTGTGGCATACACTCCATTGGACTTAGTAAACGTTAATCATCATCATATATATATAAGTGTAAAATGACAATAATTTTTAAAAATAAAACTTATGAGATTAAATAAATTAAATGTATATAATGTATGCACCAATATTTTTTAGAAAAATTATGTACATATATATGAAAATTATATTTTAATTTATACACCTCAAATTTTAACATTCATAATATTTATTTAATTAAATATTTTCAAAAATAATATGATATTCTCCAATCCAAATTAATATTACTTGGCCATTATTTAATTACTTATTTCACGCATAAGTCTTTTACACAAAAACACTTATTCTTTACATTTTCTTAATACCTATGTAGTTAATTTTGTCACTTCTATAACATAAATTTACAATTATTACTATTGCAACATTTTCCTCACATTTAAATATTATCATAAATTACAAAATTATGTATTAAGTATAATATTAATAGAAATTAAATTAATGATATATGTTTTATTTTATTACGATTAACACGCCTCCTTTTTAGTATTAAATGAATAGAATATGTCCAATGTTTGGAAGGTGATATGATGTAATTTTATTAAAAAAACTAGTTTTATTCAAACTCTAAACGAATCAAAACGAATCTCGATACGGATAATATAAGTTGGGTACAGAAGCCATGGTATATATGTACAGGTGCAAAATGTGCGGCTAATTAGAGTTTTGGTTCGAAACCATAATCCAATGCATTTATATTTTTCCTTTTAAAATAGATTTAGTGATAAGCAAGATCCACAGAAAAGATAGCAATTTGATGCAGTAGTAATTTGTTTTTGTTTTGTGTCTTTTATTGAGCAATTTATAATGTACTAGTTTTAATATACTTCTTTAAAAAACGATGTTATGGAATTGTGAATAGTTTGAAAATATAATTTTTATCATTTGTGTCAAATCTCTAGGAACAATGTTATGGAATTGTGAATAGTTTGAAAATATAATCTCTATCATCTGACCATCGCTACAACAATACATGGAAGACGGATATTGCTATAGTGGATTAGATGTAGCTTGCTTGGTCACCATGCCCTAGACTTATTTTTGTTTTCCAACATGTATGCATTGATTCACAAAACTTAATGATTTTACTCCATGTAGAGATGTGAATCAATATGACATTCATAGTTTACTTTTTTGACACTTCAAATAAATGAAACACAGAATAAAGAGACAATGGTGAAAAAACTATGTGTATTTACATTTTTTTTTTTTTTGTGTAACAATCAAAAGTTGATGTGCAATATCTTTTACTTAAGTGAATGTGCAATTTTGAGTGGTGTTAACATTTGATGCATATTCATAATTGTGTACTTTGATTTCTAAGCATGTTGATGAAGAATCTCAAATATAGTTACAAGTGTTGGATAATTTATTATGAAAATAAAGACTTTTTTTTGTTCACTTATCTTTCAAGTTTAATAATTAACAAATGTTGAATAAATTTTCATTATAAAAATAAAATAAAAAAAATTTAATTCATATCTTTTAAAATTTGGCCATTGAAACTAAACGTAAGAAAACATAACTATAAAACCTATAAATAAATTATTCTAAATGTAAATATTAACTAACTATTAATATTGGTAAATGAATTAAATCAGTCATAACATCTGTTTTTAACTTAAAATGGAATATGTAACTTGGTGCAAAATAAGAGCATAAAACAACTTTGGGTAAATAAAGACATATAACTCTAAAATATTAAAAAAAAAATGTAATCACACCATTTACCTTTGAGCAAAAGAATAAGTTTTGGGTAATAGAAGTTTAGGAAAAATTCTGGTTCATATATCTATGGAATGGAAAAAGTTTGAAGCCAAAATGTTCAGTCATATTATACTTAACTCACACCTTTTTGGAGTTTGCATCTGTAAATAAAAGTGAGTCGAAACTTGAAATCAGGGTTCAGTGATTTATATTCTGCATGCCATTTCAATTTGAACTTCCCAAACTAATAAAACCCATTGATGATAAATATTTTAATATTTTAGTGAAGTCATTATATTGATAGATGATCCAATTTATCGAATACTTTCTGAATATTTTATGAATTTCCTTTCCAGCCAGAAACACTTTATTATGCAAGTATTATTAAGATCAACATTGAAGTTTATGTGAAAATATCCTTTGTTGCCAGTAGTTAAAATAATGGATATGAATTTGGCATTTTAATTTTTGTAATGGGCAAGAAGGAAAAGTATTATTGTTGTGCTTCAGGTGAATGTAATTGGGAATGAAGTAAATTCTGATCTCTCTTATTTTTATTTTATTATTTTGATGGATTTTTTTTTTTTTTTATTTGGATAGAAGAGGTTATGATTGTGAAAATTCTTATATATATGTTTTATTTGGATGATGGAAAAAGTTTTTTTTTTTTTTTTTAAAGAAAGATTAATCCACAATGAGATGCTTTTTAGGAGGATGTATTCGTTGCTATTACTACCATTGTAGGATTATGATGGATGTTATTGACTATTTTCAACATTTATTCATTACCATTGTGGGAGGCTCTTACTTTTCCATCGGGGGGAAAAAAATTTTAATTGAATGAAAAAAGGAACCTTCATAGTTGAAGCGAATATTATATATTTATATTTTCAAACTATTCACAATTCCATAACATTGTTTCTTAAGGAAGTATATTAAAACTAGTACATTATCTCAATTTCCTTTACTCAATAAAGACAAACAAAAATGCAATTGCTACCCTCAAATTGCTATCTTTTCGGGGGATCTTATCATCACTAAATCTATTCTTGGAAGGAAAAAAATTTAAATACTGTTGAATTATGGTTTCCAACTAAAATCAGAAATTAGATAGACATTTTAAAACCTTTGCACATACATAACCATGTTTCTACCTAACTCTATAATATACGTATCTAAGTTGCGTTTGATTTTCTATTAAAGTATGAAGGAAATTAGTCCTTTTAATTAATACACAATGAGATGCTTTTCACTAAAGTTGTAAAATGAGATGCTATTCATTTGCTATTCACTATATTCTTGGGATTGTGTCATTGAATGCTATTATTTATTTTCCTGCTATTCATTACCATCATGAAACTCGATGAAATAGATTATATTCTTGAAATAGTTAATTCCCAACTTCATCCTCAATCTCTCTATGTATAAATTTGAACCCATAACCTAATAAAAAAACTAAACCTAATACAACCAGCAAACATACACCCATAAACTCTAAACCATTTTTTATAACCAGCAAAATAATAATATAACATTGCACAAAGAAGTGATGCCCATATGATGCCTACAAAATTTGAACAGAGATAATGAAATGCATATAATATTTCCACGAAAACAATGATCCAGACATTTCATTCAATCTTCCTCACGCAAAGAGAGTGAAGGACTCTTCCAACTAATACAATATTGCATTGATCCCAATATAGGTACGCCGATCAATTTGCATTGCAATTGTTTGAGTACGAGCACAGATCAACAAAAAAATAGCGCCTGTTCGTAGCAACGCAGAATCCTGCTTTACCATTTCTCTCATTCATTCCAGTCATGATGATGCATCCCGCTGTGTTACCTGCAGGGCTGTTGGTATGCCAGGACTCGAACCCGCGCGGTGTGAGGGCCGAGAACCAGGCCCCCTACTCCATCTCACCACCACTGGGTTCCTCTTTAGCCCGACACCGCCCACACAGGTACACGCCCCTGCTCCCTACGATTTCTGCTCCAGAACTCGTGCAGCACAACATGCCCAGACCCGCGAACCATGAAAGATTTCGCGTGGAACGCTATCTCGGAAGATGGTACGAGATTGGCTCACAGTACTCTACAAATTCGGCCGACGCGGTTTGATCTGCCGATCACAATCCTGATATCCTGAATTCCTTTACTGCAGTTACGGACAATCACTCCTCATTTTAGGGCAGGGTACCAGACCTTGACGCCACTGGAATCCGCAGGGTCGCGTCTTTCGCGACTTCTCAGGGCGTGTGCTCTGCGCCGCGCAATCTGTTCAATCTGATGCCACCCCCACTGAGCATTACGCGAGACCATCGCGCAGCTCCGGAAGCCACCAGCGGTCATCAGAAACGGTAGCATGTGGAACCACCGCGCCGAGACAATTTGGTCACGGATTTGAAAATCTGCGGGCTCTGGCCAACACTGTGGAGCTCAATGTTGACAAATTGTCGCGTAACATAAGCCGCTTGCAGAGCTTGAACGAACATAAGCCAGGGCGAAGGGGACACTCAGCACAACATCATTTCCCTAATGGATGAATCCAGTTCTATCGATACCAACATGCAAATCTCAATCTCCATGTCTCTGTAAGGCTTTGCAAATCTCAGAGCCGAGATAACCCAAGAAGCCAATTTTGTCAGGGTCGAAAATCCCGACCTCGTTGCGGCTCAGGGCTCGCTTCTGGCCCTCGGCGCCGAATTCGGCCGCATTGAAACGTCTTTGGCGGGAATTGCCATGGCTTTAATGGGTGTTTCCGGTTCCGAGACCTTGGCCGGACTGCCCACGAGTCCCAGCGGTGCGGCGCCCTCGCTGCCCGCGCGGGAAGCTCCGCGCGGCGGCTCTGCAGAATCCCGATGCGCGAGGCAAAGCTCGAGTTGCCTTGCTGGTATGGGGTAATCCCAGCCGCTGGGTTCTGGATGTGGAAAGGTCCGAGGATTCAAGGAGATATGATGCTGTGCTTGTGCCATTTCTGCATTGACCACGGCCTCCCAGTGAGATCCTGCCCCTGGAGCACCTGTTTGTGTTGGCCAAGAACAGAACTCTGGCTCCTGCTACTGTGAACAGGTTTCTTGAAACTGCCAGGAGGTATGGGATTTACTCCGAGTGTGATAATCCGTTTGTCACCACCGTCAGCATGGGACCTGTGGATGGCCCGACGCCTGAGCGCGGCAACGGTTTCAACAAGGCATTTCGTTAGTTATAATTGATCTTTTTCAGTCTGTAATTTGCCATTTTCAGTCTTAATTAGTTTTACAGTTGTATAAAAATGCATGCTCTGGATTTTCCCGTTTTAGTTAATAACTGAGTCTATGCACTCTTCTCTTCTGATTCAATGATCGTTTTGCTCGCTCTGTTGTACGCAACCTTAAAGTTAATTTAATAAGAAGTTTCGAAGTCGATCCTAAAATCACCCGTACAATTCAGATAGATCCGGTTTGTGCTCTGTTGGAAAACCTGATCGTGACTTGTCCTCGAGCAAACTGGCTGACAAGAGGGATTATTTAGATGAATAGCTAATAAAACTATTCGACAAAAACACAAACTTTACAACACATAAAGTTATTAGAGGATTTTTTTGGTCTAGATTTTATGTTATAGCACGGTTAATTTGGCCTTTAATCTCTAATTCACCTATCATCAATTTACATACTTGGTTAGCATACATTTGGGACAGGGAGATATGCTTTGGATGAGATATCCTGCACAATTTTCCTTTTTCATGATGTTTTCTATAGATTTCTCCTTTGGGAGGGAGTTTGTGACCATATGATGTAAGTTGAGAGAGAATTTCTCATAACGATGGTGTCTTCAGCAGATGTTCTTTGGCTAACAAAAGTCCCTAATAGACCATATATCTATGCTTATTATTTCTCATATGACCAAAGGAGCCTCATGAGTACAGACATTTTATCATCCTTGGGGCCATAGAATATCCAAAATAATAATAATAATAAAACATAATGTGGACTCACTTAAGAGAATAGTTAAAAATAATAAATCTATTCAATTCAATTTGTTATAATGCTTTTGTTTATTAATAAAATTACAAACATTTAAAAAAAACATATGTATACATAATACATTAAAATAATTGAAATAATAATGATTCACATGAACATAACATTGATATGAACATATAATTAATAAACATACAAAAATTAATAAACTCAAATTATTAAGCCATGTAAATTTCAAATTAAAGTCAATTGGGCATAGAATAGCAGGGTATTGTGCTAAAGACACTCCCCTTGGATTGGGTCAACGGTTTGAAATATAGCAAAAAATCCGGTCATGCTAAGGGATAGTATGGCCCGAGGTGTGATTTTGACAACTTCTACAGGATGCCCTTGGGTCGCAACCACCAAGCCACAGGTTGAACGTGACAATCATCTCAACACTCATATTACCTTAGATATTACTTTTTGGATTCAACTACGTGGTAGTCATTCATCTATGACAATTTCCATGAGAGGTAGTCGTAAATGACTAATTTCTATCACTCATTGCATCAGGTCTCTTAGTGAAATGAATCACATAGCGTCGATCATCACTTCTGGGGCTTGCACAATGTATGACTTCCCGGGAGGTCACCCATCCCAGATGCCTCTGGCTCAAGTGTGCTTGTGGAGTTTTTATGATCAAGCTCACTTAGCTTGCTGCATTGCAGACATAGCCGTGTGCCTCATGGGAACCATTCAAGTAGAGCTCCGTCCACTCTTTGTATTTAAGTCTTGAGGGGTTTTTCATAGTGCATTGTAGATATCATTTTGAGTTATTATTAAGCGTGGGTAAGACATCACTTCTGAGGCTTGCACCGGTGACCATAACTAGGGAGGTCACCGTAAATCGCCTGCGGCTCAAGCGATATTACTTAACAAACAAAAAAAATAATTCTAAATTTAGAAATGTAAAATATATTAAATATAAAAGATAAATAATGATTCATATTGGTAACATTCTGTTAAACTTTCATGGTCAAATTTAATTAATAGACATATCAAAATTCAATGTTTACAATAATTTTTAACATATCAATCATGAGACATACATACTCTACCTCTAGTTTTGAACTTCGGCCGCTTATGAGGAAAGACATGCTCTTAACAAGTAGAAGCCCACTCAAGTTGTATTATATATAGGGATATGAAATTATATAAATATAAATAACATTATTAAGAATAAGTATAAATCTATCTTAACTTCAAATTTATGAATTGTCTAAAAGAATCAAATTTCATAATGTGCAAACATTTTCTCAAATTTAACATTGAAAAAAAGATTTGCATCTTGAAATATTTCATCTCTCTAAAAATTTAATAAAATCAAAATTAAAATAAATCTAAACTCGAGAACTATATATATATATATATATATATATATATATATATATATATATATATATATATATATATTCTTATTAATGAAGTTGAAACCATCCCAACAAAAAAATAACAAAACTTTTTTTTTATTAAATATTAAAATTTTATTAAATATTAATCCAAAATGAATGTAGACCATGCCTTTGTCCGGGTGATAATCATTTCCTATTTCTTATTAAACAATTAAAAAATTAGAGCATAAACTAAGCGTATAGAATATACAATAATATTTTGTTTGCATAAACCATATACTTTTTTTCTTTCTAAATAATACTAATTCTATTAATTCATCAACGAGAGGAGGTTACATTGCTCATCCTTGGAAATGGAAAGTTCCATGATGGAGGAATAGACAAAACAACATTGTCCAAAACTAGACTACTCCCGAAGGCTTCAACCTTCCTTTATCCGGATAGAAATGAGGCCGCCTTGGCGGAAGCTTGGGCTTCCAAACAATGCAAAAAGAGACCAAAGAGGCCAACGCAAGAGCAGCAGAACAATGAACTAAGCTTGAAGAGAGAGTGCGCATGGAGAACCTTCATGCTTGTCGACGGAGGAGGCTCGTCTTCGAGGATGCGGCAGATGTAGCCGTAGTCCGGTGAATCAAGTAAAGAATTCGAGTCTTCAAGGCTGCTCGCGTGAGGTTCGAGGCTTGGGCGCTGGTAGAAGTGTGCGAGTGGCGTTATCCTGCATAGATGTTGTAATATCCATGGCGTTAGTCGAATTGGGGTCTTCTTTCCTCTTGGAGGGCCGAGACGCGGAACTGGTAGATGCTTCTCTTCGGGCGCCTCGAAGTGGCTGTCTCGGAATTGGGCCCGGGCGGTACGCACGGGGAGGGCTAAGAGTTTACGGGGGAAGAAGGGAGCTCGTAGGGATGGTGGACTTGCGGGCTCTCTTCTTACCGCGAGAGGAGGAGGGGGAGTGGGAGGGGTCCGGGAGCTGCGGGAAGGCAGAAGGAGTCGGGTGGCTCCTACATGCGTGAAGGCGGAGGGCGACAAGTCCGCCATGTCCCCGGGCCGGGAAGGATTTCGGTCTAGGGGATGGCATGGGGTAGAGGGGGGATGCGAAGGGGGGCCCTGCCCCCGACTTGTCTGCCGTTGTCGGTGTGCGTCGTGGCATCACGGCGAGGGACGAACGGGCGCCGATGCTGCGGAGGGTCCGCTGTGAGAGGCACGGGCCGAAGCTTGCTGGGGGAGGGCCGTGGCGGAGAGGGAGAGCGAATAGAGCGGGTTCGAAGAACGAGAGAAGGAGCGGGAGAAGGAACAACATGGTGCGGGAGGAGTTAATACCAAACGCATTGAGTACGTCAAAAATAAGGTGGCGCATGGGACTTTAAACCTAGCCCATGCGAAAATTGAAAACATTGTGCATCCCAAAATTTGGGACACATGGGCGCGGTGTGGTGATGCGTGGTGCTTGTGTAGTCTTGCAAGGCAAGTACCATAGCATGGGAGCATGAAACCATATATACAAAAAAGAGTGTGTATACTTATAATTAGATAAGGATTAGTAACAGAATTAGGTAAAGGAAATTAAAAGTATTTAGTAAAAATGATAGATATAATTAATTAAGTCCCCAATATCGATATAGTGAAAGATACGATGTCTGTGATTTTTAATATATTGAATGGAATGCCGATGCATCCTGAAATATATATATTCTTAAGGTTTGAAATGTCATCCATTGTGGTGAAAACTTTATATTGGTTGCTCTGTTTGTTTTTTTCCATTATTATTATGGGATAGATGGGATAAAGGCGAGAAAAGTATTGAAAATATAATTATTTAAAATTTCCATAATTTTTTGGTTTTTATATTTGTTATTTTTAGCATTATTGATATGGTGCAATGTGTTGATGTATAAAACCAAAAAAATCATCAAAACAAAAAACAATAATTTCTAAATAATAATGTTTCGAAAATCAATTTAAATAATTCTAAAATATATTTGGATTAAATATAAAACATTACGACACACAAAATAAATTTTAATAACAATTAACAATAAAAATAAAATAAAAAAAAAAAATAAATAATAGCCAACAAAATCATATACGTATAACATCTACAATCGAAGGAAAAATCCCAATCCCCTACACTGCATGCCTCCGCATGTGAATGCACATTCACTCCAAAACTTTCGAGAGGCACAATTTATTTTTTGAAATCCTCTTGGTGGCCTTAAGTGGATCAATTTCGTTTTGTTCTATTTATGTTTGAGGATGGTACGGACGTTGTACAAATATTTGAGTTATTGAAAATAATGATAATAATAATAATTTAGAAGTTGTGTAAATATTTGGAGATATTGAAAATAATAATAATAATAATAATAATTTTATAATAAAATTGAGATAATAAAATTAAAAATTTCAAATTATTATTATTATTATTAATTTTTGTTGGATAGATAATGTAAATACTGCTTGGGTTTATGAGAATCTATAGTATTGACTTATGGTATTTATGTGGAATATAACTTATTTAAAAGGGAGATTCAATCGGTCTAGAATCATGTTAACTAAGGATGCGACCAAGGCGGGAAGAGGATGAAATCTTTTGGAGTGAAAAGAAATTTGATCCCACTTGAAGCTTGATACGGATTAGGGTCAGACCTGAACCATTACAATACATAAAGTCATGAAAAAATAATTTTTAATAAAATTAACTATTTAGTCATAGCACTTTAAGTTTCTCCACCAATATATAGCAAAAAGAAGTAATTTCAATAATTCAAAATAAATAAAACATTTAAAGAGAACAAGGAATATTGTGTAATATGATTGAAGAGCCCGACGTTCACGTGAACACTTCTTAAAAAATGGAAATTAAAGCTTATATAAATTATTTTGTTAATATCAATGCTAAATTTATTAAAGATTAAAGGTTCAAAATTTCTCATTTCAACCAATTATAGAAAAATAGGTAAGATAAGATTAAAAGAAGGAAATTTGGGGAAGAGAGGATTGTAATATTTTAATTGAATTGGGTAAATTGATTAAGTTAGGTGAAAATAAACGAAATAATATCTTAAATTAGAATTTAATATATATTAAATTTAAATACCAATTTAAATTAATATGAGAAGGGGGCAAAATTCAAAAAATGAGTTAAATAGTTTTTTTTTTTAATTAGTTAAAGGGAAATTTTTTGAAAATAGAAAAAATGTAAGTGTGAGGGTGGGGGGTGGGACAAATAACAATTATCAAAAGTGAAGAAAGGAGGGAGAGGAAGATGAAAAAAGAAAAGGCAAGAAAAAGGAGAAAAGAGGATGAAGAAGGAGGGAGGGACAAAGGTTAGGATGGGTTAGAATCAAGATTAGAGAGAGGACGCTTAGCGAAAGGGGCGGACAGCGGGTTTCCGGGAATAACTCGGTTGATACCCATCATCACGATTGAAGTTATTAGGATGATTTTCAATTTCAAGGGCTTCCCAAATGACTCGGGTGGAATGAAAGGAGGAAATTTGAAGCAAGGATTTGGATTTATCGAAACAAATCCAAAAAGGATGGGGATAACAATAACAACGTTAAAGCACATTCTCAATAACATAAGTACTAAAACAAATTAAATAGTTCTACTGCCTTAGCACATGCGAAAAGAAAACATGAAATACAAATATCGACAGAATAGTCTTACAAACATTCATAATCCATGCATGAAGAACGTACTTTAGCCTTGAAAGCTTCTATTATTAAGTAAAAGTTCCAAGACACATATGTCTGATGAACATCACTAGCTCCAATATTTAAGGTGTTGGAGCCACTCATGTTCACAAAACTGGCGTATCTCTCTGTGCTTTGTTGGTGAACTAAGACAGAAAATTCACTTTGCTCATACAATGAAGGTGTATATATAACCAGAGGTGATGCTTCATATTCCTTACGACTCTTTGACTACCCTCATGACGGTTTAACTTCACATGACTTTTCAACTTTTGTGACTCTTCGTATTCTAAATGTGTCCATTGGACTTCCACATTACAATACATTTTGAACGACAAATTGCATGGTCCACAATAATGGTGGCATATGAAAACTTATGACATTACGTGACATGACATGCTTGACATGTTTGGCAAAGTGATGTGGAAATTCAAGCCACTTATGTTGTTGTGTCCTAAGTGTCTTCTTTTCACCTCCACATGGGTTTGGTGATAGGGGATCTTCAATGAGCTCATGTCTTGGGTGGTGATCGCGGTTCGTGTCTATTTGCTTTCTCTCGATCAATCAACTTGCATGCTTAGCTACAAAGGTGTCTCTTGATATGTTTTCCTCTTCATATCCTTTTCATCATCTTTCTGACATTGTTAACACACATAACATTTTAATTTTTGATTGATAGGGTCACTCATTTGGGTTTCATTTTGTTTGTAGCTTGATTGTGAGAACATGAAAAAAACATGTAATAAGCCTTATCCTAAATCTAAAACCCACCATGAGTCATGTCATGTCGATCGAAGTCCACTCCCATTCCATTTAGTTTTCTTGCACCCGCACCCTCAAGTCAAACATATTACCACTTGTTTTTCTGTTTAGTATAGAATATGTGCGGAGATGCTTTGATTTCGATGTGGAATCACCTAACAATTATGTGGTGAATACCGGGTTTTCATACATCTTCACTACCGAATCATGTTTTTATGCAAAAAAGGCAGTGTGGTGAGGTGTCGATTTTCAATGGCCAAGGGTAAAGGTGAGGAGATCACCCAATTAGTTGCCATGATCACCAAGCATCTGAATCATTGATTTCATTCATGTTACCTTTTACCATTCATTTGGCATCATTTCTCCCCAGGTCATTGGATTGCAATTTAAATTTCACCTCTTAAGCATCTCTTTGTCATTCATTATTCAAGCCTTGCATGTAGCAACATAGTGTCATCCTTGAAGGTTGGGTTACAACGCGAACAACACGATGTCTTGTTTATTTGCGAGGTGTCACGGCTAAGGAAACAACGGGGTTATAAAGTAGAAGGGCAATGAAGAAGAAGGTGAATAAAGGAGGTTCTTGTGTGAGATACGAGCCTATAGACCTCAAATTATTGAATAGAACCCCAATTTCATGGATGCTTTCGAAATGTTGGTTGTTTGCCGATTCTGTCATAAGCTTCAAGGATTTCATGCTCAAATATCTAAATATTTTGCGGTTAATTTCACGGGGACAACCTCAAGGTAGGGGTTTTAAATTTCACGGTATCACGATACTATTTCTCGAGCTACGGAGAGATACCAAGAGGAGGTGAAGAATGGTTCAAATCTACAAAATTCCAAAATGCGGACGCAGAAATTTTTCAGGCAGGCACATGGGTGACATGGTAAGTGGCATTCCGAAAATTCATATGAAGGAGAACTATTCTAAGTTGTTGTTTGTGATCCAAAAAAGTATTTTACCTATGAGGAGGTTTCATATGGTCTACCTATACCATTTCGAGGCTTATATACATTCTGCGTAGCGAGCGCCCGTTTTCTTTTCTTTTTGTTTAGGAGTTTAGGGGAAGATGTATGATAAGATTAAACGAGGGCCCACTAAGACAATGAGACATTAGTTTTCCATAGCCTAATTAAAATCTTGGTCTTGCGGAAAATTAAAGAAATTAAACATAGATTGGGCATATTTTATTTTTCTGGTGGATATGATAAATTCCGGTGACACCTAAGAATATTTCAAAGCCAAAAATTACTTCATCTCCGGGTAACGACGAGAAGGTGTTAATGAAGAAGGGGTAGAACCTATTTTGGAGCTTGTTGGATATTGAAGTTGAACAAACACGAGAGGCGGATATCCCACAACATCACTGTAGGTACAGCTTTAAAACCAACCAAACATGGTGACGAGAGGAGGGACCACAGCAAGAACAAAAACTGGGCTGCCGAAGGAAATCTTGAAGATATCCTCCAAGCAATAAACATTGAAGAAACTCCAATTTTCCAAGCATAAGACATTGTGAGATAAAGGAAAAAATAGAAAGGTAAAATGCCAAAAAATTAGATTTTGTAGGAAGATATTTAGTTTCATATATTCCGAGCTAAAACCGAGTACCAGGGTTACAACTCTCAAAAGGTGCCCGCCAAAGTAAATGACGGAAAAGGTTGACAAGGCAAAACGACCTATCACAAAAAACATCATAGACCTATCTCCGGCCAATAGAAAGTTTTGTTGCAAAAAAGAAAGGAAAATGGTGGAAAAAATAGTATAAATATTGCAAAGGCTCAATTAAGAGCGGGCGGAAGAAAAAGTCATTGAAGTCAAATTTCAGACCCAAGGGAGCCAAGGTAGACAAATAGCTAATGGCAAACTTTGAAAAAGAAATGAAGGATCAACTATACAAATATGAAAAAATCATTAAATACAAAAGCATTAAAAATAACTCACCATGAGAGTGATGAAGAACTAAGAAAAAAACCTATGATTTCATAAGTAAGGAGAAAAACCTTAAAATGGAAGGATTAAAGAGCTGAGGATGAAATGGAAATGATCAAGAAAAAGCTGAAGAAAAGGGTTGCAAATTAAAATGATAAATGAGCACGAAAAAATCTGTTATCCTAATGCTAAGGATGAAGTGCCCAAGGTTTGAGGGCTTGACCTGGCATTTTTTGATAATTTGCGGCATGCGGGAAACATCATTTTGGTTGGAGGGCAGTGAAGAAAAATGGAAATCTATGTTTATTAAATTGAACGATTTAAGTAGCGAGCAGAACTTGGCCAGTTTGGCTACGAGCCCTGTGGGAATGTTTTTTTACCACAAAATCATTTTTTTCTTTGGAAATCGAAAGGAGGGAAAGTGTTGTATTTAGCCCATATTGTCTAGCAAACATATCCTAATAGAAGAAGAAACAAAAAATGAGTTTGGATGGATGGGAAATAAATATTACTCTTTGAACTACGCTCAGCTGCCTCAAAGGGTAACTGTTTTTAGTTGAAATGCTTTTAATAGTATTTGGAGGTTTGAAAGTGTTTTGAAGAGAAACGAGCCACATGGATATATTCAAGATGACGGTGGGCCACCCAGTGAGAGAGATTCACTACTCAGAAAATGTTGTCACTATCAACTCAACGTGAGACAGAATTATGACTATGTTTATCTTTTCTAAAAAGTAGGAGTGTTCTTCCTAATCTAGTGGGTACATTTATGTCTTGGTGATGGTGAAGTGCCACTCAAGCACACAGTCATTATTAATGTAATTATCCCAACAGGAAAATGAATGTAATAAATGAAAGGCGGTCCTATTAGAAGTATAAGTCTTAAGAGATTAGAGGTATCTTTTCGGTTCCAAGAATGTAGTTTATGGTTAAGATAAGTGTCAAGATTATGGTTCGATGATCTAGCCAAGCGAGGAAGATCCATTGTAAGCGGCAAAAATCTATTAATAGGAAGAAAATCGAAGGAGAAAGGGTTGGAGAATGTCATTTGAGACTCTTTGCTATTGTAAAATTTTGGGATATTGAGTAATACAATGATGGTATTTACCTTTACACGAGATTATTTGTTGTTGCAATGAGTTTATGTCTTATGTTTTCATGCTCTCTTTTTCCAATATCCTTTTGATGACAGATGCACTGGAAATTGTGCCCTCATGCTATGACTTCCTTTTAACCTTCGAGTTATTGAATATTTTACGTATGTTAGTATTATCTTTTCATTGTTGAAAACAGGTAAAAGCTTGATTCCACAAGGATATTCATTTGTCACTAAATTCATTATCTCTTTGAATCTATATGAGCCCAATGGTAGTAGAAACCTATTTCATTTTTTCTTTTTTTAATCAAATACACTAGAACATATATGAAGGAGTTAGCCATTTGATTTAAACCTAGTGAGCAAATCATTATTTAAATTGAGAGGAGCCTCTCCGAGAATTTGAAGAGCTAATCCTCGGTCAAAAATTTTGCTTTGAAAGAGTTACTCTAAGTTGTACGGTGGAGCATCCCATCGGTACCAATTTAGAGATAACAACATAAATGAGTACATTCTCCTGCAATTCACTCATGACGAGACGACATCAATTCGAAAACCCCTAGCCTAAGATGATGCATTTTGATCCATAAAATGAGCTCTGAAAAATTGACAAGATATGAAGGGAGGCTCAGTGACCATGCAGTTTCAATGTTCATACAAGAAAGGGGAATCATTAATACTTCACAATGCACAGTTCAGGTTGGGTTGGGGGACAAGACTGTACAGTTTCTGGAGCCAGTGGGACAAGATGAAGAGATGGGCACTAGGAGAGCTTACTGCGTAGTTATAGGAGTCAAGGAAGGTTTATATACTTGCACAATTTCATGGTTAAAGGGCTTAGGGAATGAGCTTGAGGCTTGTGGTGGTGAATGAGAAGTTCAAGCCAGGTTGGGGGTCATTATTGTGCAATTCCAGTGGTCAGGGTCAATGCTTCATCACAGAAACTACATAGTTCAGTAGTCTTGAGAGGCAGGAACTTCACATTGCGTAGTGCTAAGAAGAAAGGTCACAGCTATAGGACTTAGACTATATAGTGCATAACTCAGGGAGGATGAATGAAGCTAAGTTGGTTGGGTGAGGAAGTTTTTACGAAAATGGCTAAGTGTGGGATCAATGAGATTAGTGTGAAAGGTGATAAAACTTTGATTATGATCACACACTCAATATATTTTGATGAATCAACATAGATCATCCATGACATATGAACTAATTATTTCCCTTTGTATGACAGCTTTAGGACAAGTTATGACAAGTGCGACATTAACGATACACTTTGTGACGACCGTGATGACACTTGTGCGACAATGCTTAAAAATTTGAGAATGAGTGCGATAGATAATTACATGATTAGAACAACTCATTTAAAAATATATGACCTCTTAAAACCACCAGAACAGGCCTATACATGCAATATGATAGCCAACATGTGAAAAGACAACATTTTTCCAAATGGAGCAAAATACCTCAAGAAAACACATGGAATGGTTTTCAATGTTTGCGACGACACATGAGACTAATGACATGATGATGTGGAAGTTATGAGTTATCCTTATTGTTGTTTATTCCTTTGTGTGATTTATGCTTTGTTCTTCATATCTACCTCCAACGGGTTGTAAATATGATGGATTATTCTTGCGGTCCTAATCTTTGATCTTCTATTGTAATCCAATGTTCCTTCATCTTCTTGTCTTATGATCATGTTATCTCCTCATTTCCTTAGGTGTCTTCTAGCATGTATTCCTTCCCTATCTCTTCATTCATCATATTTCCATAGTATGATATAATTTTTGCATCTGCAATCCACTCGTGACAAGACTACATCATTTTGATAAAATGCTAGTCTAAGATGTTGCATGATGATCCACTGACTAAGCCGGAACCGAGTGGTAGGCCAAGGGATAGGCTTAGTGACAGTGTAGTTTCGCAACTCAGGTAGTCAGGGGTGTAGCTTGAGCTATGAGACTACACAGTGTGCAATTTAGACAGGATTGGGGAGAAAAATTGTGCAGTTTATAAGCTCAATGAGCTCAGTTGTGGGGTTTTTCATTACTTGGGAAAACTATGTAATTATGGGAGGTAGAGGAGGCCTGGGGATTGCACAGTTGCGCACTTAAAGAGCTCATGACTGAGGATTAAGGACTGAGACTGTGTAATGCGCATTTACAGCTTGACTAGAGAGAAAGATATCACAGTTTTGGGACTTAGGCGCTGGGTTTGAGCACTAAGGGAAATTTCTGTAATTTGGCTAAGTGGGGTATCAATGAGACTAATGAGAATAGTGATATTAATTGACTATGATTACACACTTAGACACTTGAAGACACAACATAAATCATCCAGAATACATGAATACATACTCCCCTTAGTGGGAGACATGTCTACATGAAAATAACAACTCATCACCACAAATTTTTCCCCTTGAAACAAACGAAAACTGCACTTTGCATGATAAGTAGTAATTCCCATACCAAAAGACAAAACTTGCTATATAAAGATAAAAGTGCTAACAAAACTTGCAATATGAGAACGATGGTGAAAGTAACACATGCCAGAGAAAAAATAACACGAAAGCGACACTAATTAGGTGAAGAAAGCGAAAGTGACACTCGAGAAAACAACAATGTGTAGGAGCGACAGTTTGCAAAAACTCACAAAAATGAAAATACAAACGTTGTTAGAATTTGAGAAACTATCGTTGTCAATGTGCATTGACTGTCGACATGAATTGGACATCACAAAGGCATAGTCTTCATGGACCGTGCTATTCTTATTCGAGCTTGCATGAAATAATGTGCTCATGGAATTGTTGCAAATTGAGCATGAGTTAGCAAGTGACTTTGAAACTTCCAATCCGAGAACAAAGCCAAAAGTATTAATTGATCAAGAAGTGACTATGGAACGACCAATCACAATATCCACAGTAGGCTCCAAAATTCAATATAGGAAAAATTTTGTAGGGTGTTGTCGGAGTGACAACAGGTCCTCATAATTATAATTGTACTTATGTTATTCTATATTATGTAAAAATCAAAAGAAGAAAAAGAAAATTATTTTTCAAGAATGGGTTTCATGCTCAAGTCAAATTTTTATTTAGGTCAAGCATGTTTTCATGCTTCTAGGGTTCTTTGAGCCAAAACAATATTTTTCATAAGTAAAATTATTGTACTTGAGTCTAGTCCTATTTGGACTTTTGAAAGAAAATGAAAAAAAAATATTTCAGTCAAAAATGTCAACTTTTTCCCCACAAGACCAAGTCAGACTTCTTAGGACAAGTCGGCCCTGGAAGGGATCCATTTGACCTCCTTGATGTGTATAAATAGAGGAAAATTCAACCTCATTTGTAGACAAGAAAGCAAGTTTGATTTATGTGCTAAAAAGGAAGAGAAATCCAGTGAAATACAAGAGAAGAGGAGTCGAAGTTGAAGGAGAGAGGGTGAGGGTTAAAAGAGAGAAATGTTTTTCACACATGCGAAATTGCAGGAGTTGCAAGGGCCAAAAATTGTAGACCTAACTGTAGGGGTCAAAATTTTGTTGCAAAAGAAAAAAAATATAAAATTTGAGCAAATTTGGAAGTCTTCAACTATTTTTGACTCAATTTGACTTTAACTTGTTGGAAGAGCCTGGAAGGAGGGCTAACTTGGGTCTTGTGGGAAGTTTTGGTCTTCGAATTTGGGTCTTGGATTTATCTCATTGATCTGATTCTATAAGAATATAATATTTGATTGGGTTTTCCCATTGGGGGGGCGAGGGGGGCTTTACCCTGGCTTGGAAGCTACATCTTGTTTTCATTATCTTTTTGTGATATTTATGGATTTTGGTAATTTTTTGATGAAAATAAGATAATAGAAATCATAAGAATCCAACACATCTTCACAAGCAATTATCAAGTAATATAGAAATCACCCAAATTACTTCCCTCTTGATTTCTCAACATGGTATCAAAGATAAGGTTAAGTAAAGGAAAATTGAATATCACTCTTGTTGGCATAAGTGAAAGACATTCTTACAAACTTTACTATGAAGGACATTATTTGAAGAGAACACAAGGAAGAAGAAGATCATCATTCATTTTTAAAGAAGACTACAATATCATATCTCTCTCTCTATCATTGAAGTCTCTTGGACTTGAAGATCATCATCTTACCAATCTCTCTCTCTCGTGGAATTTCTTTGATTATCTCTCTTGGAAGTGTTAGAAATAATGTTGAATACCGAGATGGGGGGTGAATCAGTATTTAGGATAATCTTAACATTTATGCCAATTTATATTATCATTCAAACTTGGAATTCATTATGTGATCAACCATTATCATAATTGTGCAACAAATAAATGAATCAACACATAAGCACACACACCAAGAGAAGCATACACATAAGACATTGATGTTTGACGTAGAAACCATTTCGGGAGAAAAAAACCACCAAATCTTATTTGTTATTTGATGTAAAATGATATCTTACTCTATTACATCAATTTTTGTGAGCCACCACTCACAAGAAGCACCAAATCCATTTGATTGTTTTCTAGCACCCACTAGTAGGAAGCACCAACTTCATTATTTTATAAACACCTGGTCAACTTACCAGAAGCATAACCGAAGCACTGCCTTCATATATTTGTTGCAGGAACCAAATTGCATATTCTTGGATTTATTCAAGAACCAACTTGCAAGAGGCACCAACTCCAAATATATACTCAGAAATCCATTGATATGGAAGCACCAACCTCCTTTTTTGTAGGCTCCAACCCACACTCAATAAGGAAATTGATGCTCTCTATAATTGGCATCCACTCTGCTTGATTCCAACTCTCTATTCACCTCTACAACCTCCACTTTACTTGGACCATACAACACTCTCTATTCTTCTCACTCTTCTCACACTCCAATGACACTCATTTATATCTCAACCTTCAACACTTCTGTAGCATATTCAACAATCTATACTCTTCTCTCGACCCTCATACACCATACATACGCTCAACAACACATATTTATTCTCTGCTCTTGGCCCTTATACAGTCGACACTCATTTCTCGGCCTTTCGCTTCTACATAGGAACTCTTTGCCTCTCATAGTAGTGCACTCACTCATAGAGCTCTCCACACCACACTCCACTCCACAATGTTTCTTTCACCCTACCATGCACAATTTCCATATTTGGTTTTGTTCCTTTGTTGCACAGGTTACAAAGTTGTCTTTGTTATCATTCTCACATTTTCTAAGAGTGTACTCAATGCATGTCTCTCCATCCCATTATTGCATTAGATTACATTGGCATTGTAGTTGCATTAACTCTAAGAATGGGAACCTCATTGTCTCACCATACTGAGAATTAATTCTCACTCAAACTTCAACTTGTACTAAAAACATGGCACTATGAGATCTTGGTCAAATATTCTATACCCAACAATCCTTTTTATTTTTTATTTTTTATGTTCAAGGCATGCTCCATTAATTCATTTTAAGCATTATGGTCCTTTCTTCCTTGAACCATTGCTTCTTGACAATTTCCTTTGACTTCAATTCTCAATTCAAGATGAAACCCATTCAAGCCTTCAAATATGTGCCACTAGTTCTTCAAGCTTGACCCTTAGTTCTTTAAATTAGTTGAAAACTCATTCTATGCTCCATTATACATAAATGTGACACAATGCTACATATGGAAGACTACCAAATATAACACAAATCGGTTTCTTACTCATTCTCGTGCTTGGTGGCGCTAAGATCTTAAACATTTTCCAACCCATACATCCTTTTATCTCCAAATCCCTTAGTAATAGGTAAGCAACACGTTTTCATTTCAAATATCCTACATTCCCATGGTTGCAATAACACACAAAATTTCTGCAAAAAAAAATCCTAGGATATTCTTCCATCATTTGACGAAACTATTAATTGTTGGCAAAAATACATCTCCTAGCTCCATTACCCTAGCCAAAACTCCCAACACTACTTTTTTTTTCCTTGGACGTGGACCTTTCGGGATCAAGCCTTCATCTCTTGGGCTGGTTATCTTGGTTAAAACTCCTAGTGCACTTACCTTGTTTCTTCCAAGAAAGCCTTTGGTTTTCCTCTTAGGTGAACCTTCCAAGATCAAGCCTCTGTCTACCAGGCTCTTTATCCCGGCTAAAACTTTCAGTGTGCTTACCTTGTTTCTTCCAGGTAAACCTTTGCTTTTCCTATGGGGTGAACCTTCTGGGATCAAGTCTCTGTCTATCGGACCTATTATCTTGACGAAGACTACTAGAATGCTTACCTTGTTTGTTCCAAGCAAGCCTTTTCTTTTCCTCCAGGGTGAACATTCTAGGATGATATCATGATTGCATCATCAACCCCATGTGGCGCCTCTTGAGTGATGACATATGTCACCCTAATTTGGCCCACCAGTTCAATTAAATACATCAAATATTCCTGTCATGTGTCCTTTGTACCAACATCATGTTGATGTCATCATGATCTAGTTGAATGTTTCCATGTTTCATCTAGGGAGGAAAGATAATAGGGTATCGATCCTTGTGTTTAACGACCGTCCCTTTATAAAATTTAAGGGTTCTTGGCCAATTATTAACATTGTTCCATTCTGCCACATTGCCTCACCATTTAGCAACCCAAGTCTCCACCTCTTGTGTGCACTATATTTCATCCTGACCTATCATCATCCTGAGCTTGTGCCATCCCGAGCGCTCCACTATGCGCTCAACCTTGACCTTCCCAGGGAACCTTCTATCCGGATGAGTTTTACAATGGGCTCCACTACAGGCCAATAGAAACATGTGTTTTTTCTTCACTTTCATGCCATGTTTTCTTAGCCCTTTGAATATTTCCTCCACTAAAAGTCTCTGCCACACTTGGAAACACCATCAAACCAAATTTCCACTAAAGAGTCCTTTACCAATATAGCACTACAATTTTTACTTTGGGGGAACTGACCTTTGACTGGAAATAACTCATGATCCATGAGTCCATTTGTGAACTTCAATATATCATTAGAAATATCTTTCTAGACATAATGCAACCATGCCACTTCTAGGGGCATATGATTTGATCTCCTAAGGTGAAATATCCTTCAAATCTTGGGACTCCCCCTGAGCTTGACACACCATGCACATCCCTACTAGCCCAATTTCCATATTTTCTATCCTAGTTAACATAAATGTTATCTTGATTGACATCAATGCTAACACAATGGATGCCACCAACCATCTATTTAAGCGCTAATTGTCCAAAAATATCCCCCTTTGGAATTGATGGAAACACCTAATCATTTATCCACATTGATGGCCAATGCTCACTCCAATTTCACACTTATCCTTACATGAGCCACCAATGGATTTCTCTCCATTTCTTTGGCCATCAGAGGTTATTCTCCCCATTTTACATCAATGGGAACAGGCTAGTTGCTACTTCTCCCCCTTTTAATTTATGGTTGAAGGCCTAGTTGTTGATGTGCATTCTTCTCTACAAACCTCTCTTCTCAAGGGATGATACCCTTAATGAGTCACTGGAGTTCTGTTATTCAAAATATGCTACATCATCATGGAAAAACAAGACATTAGCTAAATATGTCCTTTTGTATTTCTTGTAGCTTCTACTTCTCTACGAACTGGAAATTTATGATATGTTCCACCTGAACGTATATTGTCCCTCCTTTGAATAATCCTCCAGTTTTGATCCCCTTATGGCTTATGGCCGAAAAATATCTCTTCCAATACATATTTTGTACCAAAAATAAAATTGATACTAATTAAATCTGCATATGGTATGGTTGTTGCTACAAGTACCAATGATAATTATACATTTGGGCTTCTTGTTGACTATTGTTGCTACTTCAATGACTATGCTCACTTCACCTGAGCATGCCACACGCTTCCACTTTTATTGTTGTTGAGTGACTGTGCTCACTTTTGTTAAGCATTCTAACAATCAACTCTATGCCCCCCGAGATCATGCTTCTCGAAATAGGGATTGTTGCTTAAATGATCATGATTGCACCAAAAATTGATACAATTGGGCAATGTACCATGAAAACTCTTATGATTCTATCTCAAAAATAAATGTCTGCTTACACAAAAGGTTACTACACATGAACCAAAGAATATAAAATGACATAGTGTTACCAATTTGAAACTAAGGAACATGCTCAACTTATACCAATTATGTTCATCAACACATGATTGCTAGGCATAACCAAATTCACAATCTTAAATGAAATAAGGTTATTTCACCCAAGATGCAAGCCTTTTATTTCTTGATAAGTCACCTCTTCCTGAGGGTAAGGTTTGTTTCCTGCTACTAATAATGAATCAAATTTCCCTGAGTCAATGCTCTCTCTCTTTTCTAATCACATTGCACCTACTTTCTCGCTTATATTTGGGAATTGGCCTTGTGGACCTAACTTAACTGTAGGCCTCTTCACATTCCATGTTTCTACTCCAGATCCTTATCTTCTCACAACATAAAATATTGTGAACTTGCCTTGAAACCATGTTGCCTACATTTTCCTTTTTATTACTCCCGTGTTGCTGCTATATTTGAAAATAAATAAATTTGTTATGGTAATTAGCATGGGGACTAGGTCATACCTCTAAATTTCAGATGCACCTCTTTGTCAATTTCTTATGGCTTCCTGTATTTGATTTATTTAGCTTCACTTGAGGCCATTCTATTCTTTTAATGAAGATAAATTGGGGATCTACTTCCTTTGAGTAGATTGTCCTCCTTATTCTTCTAAACCTTCATTTGTTGAGTCTTGGAAAGATTATTTCCTTCCATCCTTTCATTTACCCTTGTTTGGGATTCACTAAAAGGAAAAGACCCTTTAGCGGATGCTTTTGAGGAACCCCTTATAAAAATACCCCAGACATCCGTTTATAGCAGAGGTTACTAGAGGAGGTTGGTGGGTGGAGGTTTTTGCGGATGTTTTTCGTTCGGTGCTCTTATCATCCAAAACCGCACCGGTGCGCTCAACAAGAGAAAGCACCAGTGCGCACAAAACATTGTCACACCAGACACTGTGCACTCCATACACACCCGCGCGGTGCGTCATATTACTGTAGAGCACCAGTGCTTTACAAATCTTCTGCATCGGTGCGCCATAAAACACCGCGCCAAAACAGAAACTGCCCGGTGCGGTATTAAGAAACCACACCGGTGCGCCTATAAAACCCCGCGCAACGGAACAAGGTTAAATAAATAAAAAATTATGGCCAAAAACCTGTATTTTTCACTTTTCTCAGTGCTCCAGAGCTCTCAATCACCAGTGCAATTTATCCTTGTCTGAGCCGCCTTGACATCGGTGCTCCCATTGCACCCATTGCATGCACTGCGGTTATGCATTGCCCACCAATCTCCAGCTTGCATTTTGCAAAACGGTGGGAAATTTTTCTTTTGCAAATTCTACAGCCAATATGCCTCCTCGAAGGCCAAATATACATGTATTTTTCTTGTTTTTCCATAATTAAGCTTTTTAGCGGATTATAATTTCAAATAACCTTAAAATTAACCATTTAAAAGAAAAAGAAAAAAAAATTGTCGCGTGGTGCACTTGAGCTGTTCAGCTCGCACCGGTAAGCGGTGCTGCCTGTAAAATTTACAAGTCACACCGTAACCGGTGCTAATGGTATTTGCACTGTTTCGGGGGTAGTACCGAAAGGTGCACCACATTATTTTAAAATTAAAAAAAAAGTGCAGTGCGGTCATTTAGTCGGTTGCACCGTTGACCATGTGGAATAGCGGCAACACGTTGCGTTGATGGAAATATCGGCCCTGGGGTAGTATGTTTTTCAGCGCACTGCATTCGACATTTCGACAAGGTCAACGATGTGGCCTGGTGCGCTAACCCAACTATACACGTTGGGGCATAGATTTTAGTTAGTGAACTACACTCCTGACACTGTACATAGTCACCGGTGCTCTAAAAATTTTCAGGTGCATTGCCTACAGTGCATTGAATGTCATCTGGGGCACTGCCACCGGTGCGCAACAAACAAAAGATGCACCAAAACCGGTGCATGACTGCTTTTTATGGCGCACCGACTGTTTTTTTTTTTTCCAAAAAAAATTATATATGTATATTCCTAAATAAATGTCTCATTTAATGAAAAAAAAATTGTTTAATATGTCAATCATTCAGAGAGAATAGGGAACAACAGCAACAACAAGCGGAGCAGTATGACATGGTTCTCCTGTGGGAGGCACGAGAGAGGGAGAGAGATGTACCCTCCCCCTATTACAACAACTACTTAGGGGCTCCTAAGGCAGGTAGGCCTCCTCAAGTTCTATGAGGAGGCTACTTCCCTAAAGGGCCATGGTGTGTTTTTGAGACATCTTATCCGCAGGTGGAATGCTCGCCGATAGGCCTTCCAGGTTGGTCCTAACCAGTGGTACATGCCCACTGAGGAGGACATATATTTCATTACAGGGCTATCGAGGAGAGGGGTTGATTTTCCCTCGTTCCCAGAGGTTCCAACTGGCTATGTAGCAGGGAGTTAGTTAGTGTACTCCCAGAGATACATTGGAGCAGATGTACTGTCTCCTTCATATTTTCAGGTCGTTGGAGGTCAGTTACGTATTGGCGCATTTGGTAGTGAGGAGGTGAGGTGCCTCTCAATTTTGATTTCGACCATTTCTCACAACACCAATGACGGGCAACACATTAGTTTTTTGCTTCTATATTATGTTGATTCTTTAGTACATAAGCCACGACTTGTCATGTGGTTTGCCATTTTTTTGCGTCAGTTTTGTACAACCTTATATAGATGTCGTGCTCATGCAAAAGGAAGGGTCAAGTTCCCTTTTGCTTCAGAGATTTTTTGTTTATTTTTTGAGAGGTTTCCAGAGATGAGGCCTACTTTTGTTCGACAACCTCGTAGGCCGATGTTCGAGGCACAGATTCACATGTGGGGGCATATGATGCCCAAGAGGGGTGAGACTGTGTTTCCAATGAGGATATCGCATGATGCAATGGAATTGCTAGCCAGTGTTGATGAGTTTCATCCCTTCATTACGGTCCCCTGTCCTTATGTTGGATTGGATTGGCAAGGGTGTGCCAACATCCTCTTCACAAACGATAGAGGTAATAATACTGTTTTATTTAAATTTATTCTAACATGTTCTTTAACTTGTTTTTATTAAATTGTGTAATGAAATTGTCTAATTATTGTTGTGTACTTGTATATATTTTGTAGACATTGGGTCTTTTGATGGCGAGGACATGTCGGCACCACCACATGATCCAAGTGTGGATCTTGATGACGATCAGGGCATGCCAGATGTCGAGGATCATCAGGAGGCTGGTGTAGAGAGACCTGCTCCTGCTGGTGCGCCGATACCGCCTTTTGCTAGGTGCAGTCGGCTTGATACTAGATACAGGATGGATTTGGGCGATCAAATCACTGCATTGATTGTTTAGGCGGGCATCAGGCCAGCGCATATGTGAGACATACAGTTCGATGGTAGGTTGTTACAGATGTGGAGAGGCATGTTGTGTGACATGTACAACCTAATTTGGCATGTCATAGGAGCTACGACCTTAGTTACGCGGCTGAGGAGGACCGTTGCACATTATAGGCTTGGTCAAGACGTAGCAAGTGATCAACAGTCCGCAATTAGCGACTCATCATCTCATGATCATTCACCTCATGCTGCACCAGATGAGCAGCCTCCACTAGCATCTAGCAGCAGTCATCATGCAGATCAGGCTAGACCATCGGCCATGTCCAGTCAGCAGCCTGCAGCATCCATCAGTACTCATGATCATGAGCAGGTTGGACCATCGACTGTCGAGGCTGCACCATTTACTAAGCAGGCCTCGACTAGTACTACTATTGATGTTGTACCACCAGCTAATCCATGACATTTATATTACAGTTGTATATTTTTAACATTATTCAATTATATATATATATATATATATATATATATATATATATATATATATGGTCCATGTATTTTATGTTCATATTGCAGTTGTACTTAATTTACATGTTGGTGATCATGATGTGTATATTGTTAGGTCATGTTAGATATGTTCATTTAATGTGCAACTTGCACATAGATGTGTATGTGATAACATGAGTTATTTGACATGAGATGTAGATTTGATGTTTGTGTTGTGATGATGTTATACAATGCTAATTGTGTTTTGTTAGCTGATCATGATCATGATGATGTTAGCGAATTTGAATGTGTTTTTTAGTCGAAAATTATGTTTGTACGATGGTTATCATGATCGTGATGTTTATTAATTAATTTAATATTAAATGACCATGATATTTATTAAATATTATGTCGTGATTGTAATTGAAATTGAAATTTTAATTGTATGCACAATTGTAAAATTGTATTTGTATTTGTAATTGTAATTTTAACTGTAATTGTATGTAAAATATTTGTAAAATTTTAATTGTAATTGTATATATGACAAATTGTAAAATTGTAATTCTAATTCTAATTGTATGTAAAATTCTAAAATTGTAATTGTAATTGTCTGTAAAATATTTGTAAAATTGTAATTGTAATTGTAAATGTAATTCTAATTCTAATTCTAATTGTATGTAAAATGTTTGTAAAATTTTAATTGTATTACTGTGAAATGATTGTAATTGTAAAATTTTAATTTTAATTGTAATTGTATGTAAAATTCTAAAATTGTAATTGTATGTGAAATTGTAAAATTGTAATTGTAATTGTAATTGTATGTAAAATGTTTGTAAAATTTTAATTGTATTAATGTAAAATGATATTAAAAAAAAAAAAAAAAATTTAAATTTGTAAATTTATAAATAATTGTAATATAATAAATCTAGAATAATATGAATTTTTGTAACATAATAAAGTTTAGAAAATAATGCAAATAAATTCATGTACTTTATAATTATCATTATTTTATTATGATCTTACATACCAAAAAAAAAAACTTTATACAGTACGCCATTTCTAGCGGAGGTTCCTGGTCTTTCGTCCAGTGCGCTTATAATCATAACCCGCACTGGTGCGTCTTAGTTCTGTAGTGCACTGATGCTTCACAACTCTTCCACACAGGTGCATCATAAAACACCGCGCCAAAACATAAACTGTGATCTTACGAAACCGCATCGGTGCGCCTATAAAATCCCACGCACTGGAACAGGGTTAAATAAAACCTCACGCAAACCAGGTATGTTATTGAAATGTCTTTTCTAAGAAGGAAAATTTATTCTTTAAAGTGCAGTATTGGAGCAGTGGAGGGTTCAAATTGCGGGCAATAATTTTTCTGAGGAGATGAGGGTTTGAAAAGACAAGAGTTTGAATTTCGGCTGAGAAGTTTATAGCAGAGAAAATGAGTGATTCAAACAGAAAGATGGAAAAAGACACTTATAGGGATGCAGATGGCTACAGAGCTCGACATAGTACAAAAGGAGAAAAGATTTATGAAAAATCTGAGAAGGACAGTTGAGAAAGCTCGGTTGAGACCATTGATAGGGTTAAGAGGACTGGTCATGATGGTAAGTATTTTCTTGATCATGGCAGAGAGCATTCGGTTGAGGTCGGTGATAGGGTTAAGAGGTCCCATGATGGAGAAAGGGAGAGCAGAGTTGATGGCAAAGAAATACCTATCGACGCTCTAGTGACTAGCAAAGTGAAACAGTCCTTCGAAAGCAAGGAGTCCTATTCGCTAAGGGATGTCAGAGAGAGATAAATTGAGTCTCTTGAATGGGCTAAGAGATCACATGAAGGTAAAAATTCTCATTCGTACAAGGATGGTAGGGAAATATTGGACAGTAGAGAAAGATCATCGAGGAAGTCGATAAAGCCAAGAGGCACCATGAAGGGAAGGATTCTCATTCCCTTAAGGACAATAGAGAAAGATCAATTGACATTGTTGATCAGGCTGCTAGGTCCCATGAAGGGAAACATTCTCCAAAATGCGTTTAAAATAAGCTAGGAGTATTATCTGAGCTTCGGTTAGCTTACATAAACTTTTACTAGCAAATTTGGCGTGGCATAAAATCACATCTTTGGCTTTCAATTGAACCTGAATGGCATCTCTAACTTGTCTGAGCTGTGGTCCTATGGATAACGAGGAATATCACATGGAAGGTACCAAAAAATCCAATTTTTTGAAAGTATAGGTGAATTAGCACTTATCAAAGAACGAAATGCTGAACAAAATGCAAATGGGATACACTTAAGGATTCCCTAGTTCCATTTGTTATTGAAAATTATGCTCTCTCTGGATGAAACTAGTAAAAATTTTTCTTGTATTATAAATGGAAATCCAGTGACCATTTATGTGGGAAGAAAAGCATAGATACCTGCAGCTACCATATTTCCACCTGCAAATCAGTTTCCCATTGGAAAAGCTAATGTAATAGCCCATTTTGTAATGTCTTTCCTCTGCTCAACCCTATACTCATTTTCTACGGGAAACCATTGCCTACACATGTAATAATTGCATCATCTAGTCGAAAATCGGTCTTCTTCTGCTAATAAATGCATAATGAAGGATTCGTTTTCATTTCTCCCAGAACATTCAAGGTCAGTTTCTCGTAAAACAGAGGTTGTATAAATTTTGTTAAGATCATGATAGAAAGCACAAAGGATAAAAGAGGAAATTGGATTCCAAGATGGAGGAGGAACTTACAAATGAGCAAGCATATCATGGGTTAGCAAACAGATCATGGGGCACCTTTTCTTGTTGCAGGTTATGGAAAGGTTCAAGTTTCTTTTTCTGAAAGAAGAAGAGGTGTAGTTTTAAAAAGAAATGGCCCAAAGATTTTCACAACAAAATGTACATTTCCAACATGTCTAATTTTGGTGTACACATGTAAAAGTAATTTCGGTGCCTCAACCACAAATCGGTGCTAATGTACATATAACCACACCGGTGCGTCCTAGTTACTGTGCACCAGTGCGTTTTAGTTACTACACACCGGTGATGTGTTACCAATGGATGCACCGGTGCGGTTCTATTAAGTGATGCACCAGTGACGAATAACTGTAAATAAAAAAAAGCGCAACTCTATTTTATTTAAGTGAAAAAAAATCCGACAAATTGAAAAATGGGTGGAAAAATATTTTTGAAAATCTAATTTCATAAAACAATTCTTTAAATACTAAACACTTTTCATTATTTCACTATTTTTGCTAAAATTTTCAGCCAGAGATTTGCAGGAGACATACCTGGAGCAAGAGAGCATGAGAGCACTGTGGAGCAATGAAATACGTTTGAACAGAAGTATTCAGACAATTAGAATCCAAACCTTTGGTGATTCAAACCCTATAGCATAGAATTTCAAACGATCTCATGATTAAATTTAATTATATTTTTTACTTTTTCTGGAGTTTTTTTCCTTTTTCTGCAGTTTTATCCATTTTTACCCTGAACCCTTCATTTTTTTTGTTTCTACCCTTTCTTCTCCCTATTTCTATGATTTCAGAATTAGGGATTTTCATTTTAGATTGACATTCAACCCACGGGACGACTTGCATAGTCAGATCCTAATCCATGTCAGTCCTTGCATGAATTTTTTTTTAAAATGGATTTTTTTTTAATCGGTGTGCCCTGCATAACATAGCGCACTGGTACATTGTATTATACAGCACACAGCGCAAGTACTGTGTAATAAAAAATTTAAAAACAACTTTTTTTTTAATCGGTGCGCCATATCTAAAATAGGGCACCGGTGCGCTATGTTACGAGGATAACATCGTACAGTCTATTATATTGTTTGTGCGGTGCGTTTATAATACCCCCACGCACCGACGTCGATGCATACATCATGAAAGACACACTGATTTCTTGAGATTTATTTTTTACCTGAAAAGTTGACAATTTATTTATAAATATATTAATAAATAATATGGTACATGTTTCAGATTGATAAAGAAATGACCGACAAGAGATCAAGTAACAAAAATACTGATAACACATCAAGAAAAGCAAAAAAGGCAAGTTCTTTGTAAATTATTTACAAAAAATATTATTTTTGAACTATATGTAAGTTTAACTAATATGTATTGTTTACTGTATATCATGCAGAGCCACAAAATGACAAAGCTCGATAAGATTATTTCTAGTCTAGGACCAGAAGAGCGTAAAAGCTTGATGGAAAAATTGCAAAAGGATGAATCAGGTGAATGAAAAAATACTATTGATCTAATATGAGTTTCTTTTTTAAATTTTCATTAATAATATACTTAAAATTATTAGATAACATGTGTCAAACAGTCTATTAATTCACATTTGTTTAATGTTCTACATGGACCAAAAACTCAGAAAATGAATGTTGTTCTAAGAAAATAAAAAAATAGAACATGCAAATGAAAATGAATTGCTCCTTAGCTCTTCTGGAGTGGTGTTGGAGGTTAATGAAAGGGGGAAAATTTTTACAAAAGTTTGAGGGATCTAATAGAACGAATGTATAGACGTTCTTTCCACTTACAATACAAAAACCAATCCAATTATTCCAATAACCAAATTTTATCTAAACTACAGGAAGAGTTTCCAGAGAATTGGTCAATGAGACATGTCAGAATTTTAATAGCAAAAATGTACAACAACAAAAAATAAGGAATGAAAAAGTTATATTCCTTTAAATGTTTGTCTAGAATTATTTATAAATATCACTTTTGTTATATTTACTTTTCATATATCAATATAAAAATTAAATATTTTATTGTCATGTTACATTTTCAGGAAGATTATGAAAATCTCAAAAGATGAACGAGCTGATATCAGAAATATGCTAGTAGGAATGTCCAAAAAGGTGTACAAGGAGATGGTCAAAGAAATGGACAAAATTGCATCGCAGTTGGAGCCATCTCAACAAAAACGTGCTTCAAATGTAATCATTGAATTTTTCCTTCATTAGGTATAGTAAATAAACAATTTAGCATTAAATATTAATTTTCAAGTATTTTCTTGCAGAAAAGAAAATAAAATGGAACACATTCAACACATAAAATAGGACGACGAGGAAGAAAAGGTTTGATATCTAAGTTTGTGAGTAATTGTTACTTCCTTATAACAACTTAACTAGATTTCATTTTTGTACTTTTTAAGTTGTTTTATAAAAATCATCATTGAATGTCTTCAAACAGGGGCTAACATACAAAGAAGTACCATCAGACGAATTGATAGAAATTGGGTTAAATACGGGTTGTGAGTATATGTTGGCATATCAAAAATTAATTGTGGAATTTTTAAGCATCTATCGATCTTGTTTTACTTAGCTCCGTCTATCATTAATAGAACAAAAAAATATATTATATTAAATATATGATTTGTTATAAGGTATAAAACTTGCAAGAAACAAAGTATGGAACTGTGCCAATAGATGAAATTTTGAAAGATGGCATGGTACATGGTTTTGAAAGAATGTGTATAGTTTATGAGTCAATTGTTGCTATGGTACGTCACTTTTCTTTTCGATTTGCATTGATGTATATTATTTAATATTCCAATTTTCATTATTCTCACCAATGTATATGCACTCATTTTAGTTTATTTTTATGTTTGTAGATGGAAGGTGAAGAAGAATAAAACAATCAACACCGTGAAAAAAACATTCCTGAAAATAACCCAAGTCATGGAAGTAGCTCTAGTAGTGATAGAAATTCAAGCGAAGAATGATGATCACTATGTTTTGATATCAAAGCAAGACGTTGTATTTTTTGAAATATTTGTCTGTAAAATCAGACATTTTTTTTTAAGTAATGGACATAGTGTCCCAATTGAAAGACAAAGGGATACCAATAACTGTCCCATTTTGTATGACAAAGACTGTCTTATATATATGTGTGTGTGTGTGTGTGTGTTTTAATTTATTCTATTGTGTTCTCCATTGTCGCTATTGCGTTCTCCATTGTCGTTCTCAAATTCACTAATAAAATTTTAATTCATATGAATATTGTTATAAGATATATTTGTCGACTTTTGATGAATAATGAATTTTAAAAAATCACAATAATTATGATATGATATGAAAAATTAATCCAAACATCACATTCAAATGCATTAATAAAAAATTAATTAATATGAATATTGTTATAAGATGTGTCGACTTTTGATGAATACTGAATTTAGGAAAATCACAATAATTGCACTGTCACAGGTCGATGTTTCTAAAAAATACAAAATGAACACCGGTGTGTGTCAGTTACTGTACACCGGTGCGTTTGTATGCTGAAGCACACTGGTGTGTTTCTACGACCTATGGGCACCACAAAATACCAATACCAATTATAAATATCGGTGCGTTTGTGCGATACTGCGCACCAGTGCTTTTATGTGAGACTACGCACTGGTGCATTTGTATGACGTATGGGCACTGCACAAATACCAATACCAATTATAAATATCGGTGCATTTGTTTGATACGACGCACCTGTGCGTTTCTATAATTCTACCTACTGGTGCATTGAGACGACCTATGGGCACCGCACAAATCCCAATACCAATTGGTATGGCCCCATACGTTATATCACCAACACTGTGCCCAGTGCGGTTTTATACCTTGACGGCCCGGTGCAGGAACCTTCCACCACCCCGGGGCCACCGTCTAGATGACACACACGAGTGTGTTGAAACCTTAGTAGCGCACTGATGAATTGTGCTGAATTTCCGTTAAAAGCTCCCCCAAAACCTCCGTAACCATAAACAAATGTTGTAGAAAATATTTTTTGACAATTTTGGCCAATTTTATAACACTAAAAACCTCCTTTATAACCTCTGCTAGAGGGTCTTTTCCTTGTAGTGATTTACCTTTATTACACAGAGCTAGATGGAGCTTCTCCTTCACTTCCTCTTTTTTCACCCAAAGCCACTTGTTTCCTTTTTTCTCATTACAGATGACACTTAGAAATGGTTTTACCACTAGAAACTAAGAATAATCCCTCTTAATCATTCTTTGATTTTTCTTTAGAGAAGAGTCAGCTCCTTGATGATTTTTTCTTCAATTTTCAACATGTTTTCTTCACACCGAGCACTAAATACAAACTCAAGTTCCTTTTATCCTATATCTCTTCTCATCCTCAATGGTCGAGTTGGCTCCTTTTGTTACATATGTCGAGTGTTAGCCCCCCATAAATTTTTTGACAAGCAAATAGGGGGCTAAAATGTTTTTGAGCCTTCAAGGAATGCATTTCCTTTGAAAACACATCATCCTTGAAGCCTCTTTGTGTCTTTGTCCTTTGATGAAGTCCCCTCTACTGTTTTCCATTATAAAGCCTCTCTGTTATGAAGAAGAATGCCCAAAAGGCCCTTTTCCCCTCTTATCTCACCCCCACTTAGCTTCTATGTTGTTTCCCCTTCTTTTTCCCTTCTTACCTTTCCAAATCCCCTTTATATCCTTCCCCTACCCTTTGTTGGCATTTTCCCCCTTATTCCTCTATTGTTCCTCTTCTAGCCTTTAATTTCATTGAAAATGGGTTAAAAAACCCACTTCCGACCTTATATTAAGGCTTAGCCCCTTTTCCGCAGCCCCTTTAGCTATTGCCCCCTTGTAAACGAGTGCTATGACTGAGCGCTATCCCTTGAGGCGCTAATCGCAATATCGCATATCGCATCCATCGCAGATCGCATTTTCGTGTGTTATGTTCGTTAGATCCATCGCAAATATTTGCGATGCAATTGTCCGATCGCCCGTCGCACTTATCGCTCCATCACATTCTCCCTCTGATCGCATTTTCCTTCCCATTGCAATTCTGCTCCATCGCAATATCACAAAGCGCAAATTTCTGTTGAACGCTCAGATCACCCATTGCGGATATTTGCGATCGCGCTAACCTTCCCGCTGCCATGTCACCCTCTACCTCCGTTGGGTCCCACCTCGTACGATCATTCCCTCGTGTTTCATTGCTTTTCCTTCATTCCCTTTGTATTTCCTCTGTTAATCAAACCTTTGCATTTTACATTAAAGTTTAATGAATCACCCTCCGCCATGACCGGGTCCCGCCATTTTGAATTCCTTTCATATGTTTTGACCTTTTCCCCTTGGTATCTCGGCCAACGATTAAACCTTAGTGTTTGGCGCGAAAAGGCATTCTCCGCCATTGTTCCATTGTGTCCGCCGTTTCCACAGTCGCCACCGCCTTTCCTCCACAGGCCTCCGAAGCATTTCTCCGCCACCACTGCCCGGACTCACAACAGGGTTATTTATTGTGCAGATAGCGTAGAGAAGCCATTACAGCCGCCAGTGAAGCAGCAGAGACGGTTTTCGAAGGGATTCAAGCTGGTTAATTGAAGATTAAAAATTATGATCCCGTGGTCAAAGAATCGAGGCACAGTTTGAATATTTAAGCACACCGTTGAAGTCTTATCTTTGTTTAATATCAGCAGAGTACTCTTCTCCAGACAGGACACATTCCTATAAGAAATCTCCATGCCTTCTCGAGCCCTGAAACGATTAATTACACTGACTAAAGCTCATTTAAGACAGTCAGGCAGAATTTATGAAGGTATGGAGCGGCCTTGCAGATTTTCCACCCAGTTCATTTATTCCAGAAGGCTGGCACAAAGTTCCAGACCACCGTAAGGACTTAAAGAACATATCGGAGGTCGATCTCGACCTGACAGACGCCCCCAAACAGTCTACAGAGTACAGCAGTTCCATTAAGCAATATGGGCGTGAAAACTTCCGTCGTTCTGTCTTAATGAGATCAATTCAATGTTCATCTACCTCTGTTTCTCTCTTCTCCTATAAGAATCCCCAAGAACATATTGTAAAGGGTTGTTGTTGGCTACTGCCATTGCTGTTAGAGGGATTCATTATGACTGTTAGAACAGTCTTGGGAGGGAATAACAGAGTAGTTTGTATTTAATAGGCTGGGAGGAGAAAGTTTGGATTGGATCAGCCATTGAGCTTATTGTACATGACTAGTTTTGCATCAATTAATCAAAGCACATTTCACAGGATCCTGGTCTATTACTATTGGTGATGTTTTTCCTAACTCTGTTTATTACATTTTCATACTGTTTCATGTTCTTCTGGTAGGCAACAGAAGTATAGCATAGGATTCACCCTTGTTAGGTGCCCTATGTTCCTACTCTCCCTACTTTTAATGTTTTCTGCTTTATGTGTATCTAAGAGTGAATTCATGTGGTTTAACCAGCGCAGTGGATGTTATTGCCTACTGGCTGATGTATGAACTTAGGGGTTTGCTGCTTGGATGTTTCTTTGTCAAATCTATCTCTGTTTTTTCCCTTGGAGTTGCTAAAGCAGACCTGGAGTTAAATGACCCCCGGTCTGATCTATAAGCAGCCCCTTTGTCCCTCTCTCGAGAGCTACCTTGAGTATGACCAAGGTGTCCGGGAGTTAAATGACCTCGACCCTGATCTATACGTAAATTTGGTTGTCTCTCCTTCTTTCACCTTCTTTCCTTAATGTTCCATCCCACCATCTAGTCTAAAAGATCCTTTAGTGTAGATGACTTGCCCTTTGGAAGCCTTGGCCAGTTGTTGCATGTAATTCCTTTCATGACTCCATAGCCCAATGGATGGCACAATTTTGACCTATTCTCTGTTGAAACGTCCTACCGCTTTGCTCCTTTCCTTCCATTACTTTTAGTCTATGATCTCATGACTCATCCAACAACCAACCAACCAAATCATTTAAAACCCTCGTGCTTCATAACTAGCCTAACATCATTTTTTGCCAAAGACATACCATCTTTGCCTGTCGTGAGAGATCCCCCTCTCTTGTCCCAGGAGGGCTAGATCCTAGGGCCCCAAAGTGGTTTGATGTTGTCTTATCTTTTGGTATTGCCAAATCTGCCAAAACATAGGAACCCCAACATAATGGTGACTCCACTGGGGACGAATCTGAGAGTCCATAACTGCTAATAATTGGTCTATTTCCCATTGTCGTCACCAACATAATGGCGACTCCGCTGGGGAATAAACCAATCAGCCTTGATTTGGTAAACCACTATGGTGGACAGTAAGTTGTAAATCATCCACCTGGCGACTCCACAATTCCTGAATGATTAAAGGACTCCACTGGTGATCAGCACGCCACTGATTATCTTGGTTCCACGTGACTCCACTGGGAGACCAGTCGCATTACAACATCAACCCTACCAATGGAAGACTCTGATTTTAGTCCTCTTGAAGATTTTCGTTGCGGAATATCAGATATACTGGCTAAACTCAGAAGCGAAGACCATCCAAAGGCTTTCTGTTCCAGCTCAAGATTCAATGATCAACCTGAGCTGAAGAAGGTCTTTCTAGAAGTGCTAGTTGAGAGGTATGAAGCTGAGCTCGAACTTTTGAAATCACAAGAGAAATCATACGAGTTCAGAGACCCCAGAGCATTCTTGGAAAGTATCCCGCCCCCTAAAAATGCAGAAATTCCACTGTTGTTCGGTGTACAAGAAGAATATGATCTGGTTCTCAAGAGCCACTTTGAAGACGCAGTGGAAAATGCAATAACCGAAGCTGCCCAGGACGTAGACAGCCTACCAATCATGGCAGGCTAGAGAGAAGAGTGTGTACATCATGCGTTCTTCGATCCTGTGGCAGAGTACATGGAGGCCCTGACTTGCTCAAATACTCCAGTGATAATCTCCAGCATGGGCCAGTTTCATCAAGAATGGTCACTACTGATGGTGACCTCAGTTTTGAAGAACCACACGCAAAGCACCCTGTGGTTATCTCTGACAGAAATCCAATGCTCATATCCTTTCTTGTTACCGCTCGACTGGCTACATTGGCATTATTGTATCACCTAGAAAATCAGATATTTCCAGGTTAGGGTAGGGTAGATAGGAAGTCTGAAATAAAGCTCAGCCTGTGAGCACATAGTTAGTTGTTTTAATTTCTGCAAAGCCCAGCAAGCCAGACAGTCTAACCCCGGCTTCACTGTTTTTCAATTTCTGTCTTAGATTAGGTAGAGAAGCTATGGGGCCAACAGTCTAATATGGTCTCATGGAGTAATAAGGGTAGAAGTAGAATAGGTTTATTTTCATGTTTGTAAAAATCGATTGATGTAAAGGGTCTGCAAGTCCAGATGCACCCAGAAGAAAATGTTAGGACTATAGTGTGGGTAGGTAGATTGCTGAGGAAAGTTTTCTGCTAATGTAATGTCTTCACAATTTGTGGCAGTTGATCTAAAGAGAGAAAGGGATGTGCCAAGCAGTAGGCATCTGGCCTACACCAAAGATCATTTCCTGGATTCTTGACTCCTTCAAGAAGAAGCCATCCCCACGTGGAGCCACTGTTAGCCCCCCATAAATTTTTTGACAAGCAAATAGGGGGCTAAAATGTTTTTGAGCCTTCAAGGAATGCATTTCCTTTGAAAACACATCATCCTTGAAGCCTCTTTGTGTCTTTTTCCTTTGATGAAGTCCCCTCTACTGTTTTCCATTATAAAGCCTCTCTGTTATGAAGAAAAATTCCCAAAAGGCCCTTTTCCCCTCTTATCTCACCCCCACTTAGCTTCTATGTTGTTTCCCCTTCTTTTTCCCTTCTTGCCTTTCCAAATCCCCTTTATATCCTTCCCCTACCCTTTGTTGGCCTTTTTCCCCCTTATTCCTCTATCGTTCCTCTTCTAGCCTTTAATTTCATTGAAAATGGGTTAAAAAACCCACTTCTGACCTTATATTAAGGCTTAGCCCCTTTTCCGCCGCCCCTTTAGCTATTGCCCCCTTGTAAACGAGTGCCCTTGAGGTGCTAATCGCAATATCGCATATCACATCCATCGCAGGTCGCATTTTCGTGTGTTATGTTCATTAGATCCATCGCAAATATTTGCGATGCGATCCGATCGCGTCGCAAATATTTGCGATGCGATTGTCCGATCGCCCGTCGCACTTATCGCTCCATCGCATTCTCCCTTTGATCGCATTTTCCTTCCCATTGCAAGTCTGCTCCATCGCAATATCGCAAAGCGCAGATTTCTGTTCAACGCTCAGATCACCCATCACGGATATTTGCAATCGCGCTAACCTTCCCGCCGCCACATCACCCTCCACCTCCGTTGGGTCCCACCTCGTACGATTGTTCCCTCGCATTTCATTGCTTTTCCTTCATTCCATTTGTATTTCCTCTGTTAATCAAACCTTTACATTTTACATTAAATTTTAATGAATCACCCTCCGCCATGATCGGGTCCCGCCATTTTGAATTCCTTTCATATGTTTTGACCTTTTCCCCTTGGTATCTCGGCCAACAGTTAAACCTTAGTGTTTGGCGCGAAAAGGCATTCTCCGCCATTGTTCCATTGTGTCCGTCGTTTCCACAGTCGTCACCGCCTTTCCTCCACAGGCCTTCGAAGCATTTCTCCACCACCACTGCCCGAACTCACAACAGGGTTATTTATTGTGCAGATAGCGCAGAGAAGCCATTACAGCCGCCAGTGAAGCAGCAGAGATGGTTTTCGAAGGGATTCAAGTCGGTTAATTGAAGATTAACAATTATGATCCCGTGGTCAAAGAATCAAGGCACAGTTTGAAGATTTAAGCACACCGTCGAAGTCTTATCTGTGTTTAATATCAACCAAGTACTCTTCTCCAGACAGGACACATTCCTATAAGAAATATCCATGCCTCCTCGAGCCCTGAAACGATTAATTACACTGACTAAAGCTCATTTAAGACAGTCAGGTAGAAGTTATGAAGGTATGGAGCGGCCTTGCAGATTTTCCACCCAGTTCATTTATTCCAGAAGGCTGGCACAAAGTTCCATATCGCCGTAAGGACTTAAAGAACATATCAATGGTTGATCTCGACCTGACAGATGCCCCCAAATAGTCTACAGAGTACAGTAGTGCCATTAAGCAGTATGGGCATGAACACTTCCGTCGTTCTGTCTTAATGAGATCAATTCAATGTTCATCTACCTTTGTTTCTCTCTTCTTCTATAAGAATCCCAAAGAACATATTGTAAAGGGTTGTTGTTGGCTACTGCCATTACTGTTAGAGGGATTCATTCTGACTGTTAGAATAGTCTTGGGAGGGAATAGCAGAGTAGTTTGTATGTAATAGGCTGGGAGGAGAAAGTTTGGATTGGATCAGCCATTGAGCTTATTGTACATGACTGGTTTTGCATCAATTAATCAAAGCACATTTCACAGGATCCTGGTCTATTACTATTGGTGATGTTTTTCCTAACTCTGTTTATTGCATTTTCATAATGTTTCATGTTCTTCTGGTAGGCAACAGAAGTATATCATAGGATTCACCCTTGTTAGGTGCCCTATGTTCCTGCTCTCCCTACCTTTTTTGTATCAAGTTTTCTCCGCCTTATGTGTATCTAAGAGGAATCCATGTGGTTTAACCAAAGGGCAGTTGATGTTATTGCCTGGCCGTCGTATGTATGAACCTCGTGTGCTTCAGTTGCTTGGATGTTTCTTTATTGTTCTCCGTTTCTTCCTTGGAGTTGCTAAAGCAATTCGGGAGTTAAATGACCTCTGGTCCGATCTACAAGCTGCCCCTTTGTCCCTCTTTGAGAGCTTCCTTTGAGTATGTCCAAGTAGGTCTGGAGTTAAATGACCTCTAACCTGATCTATAGACAAAAATTGGGTTACTCTCCTTCTTTCACTTTCTTTCCTTAATGTTCCATCCCACCATCTAATTTAAAGGATCCTTTAGTATTAGATGACTTGCCCTTTGGAAGCGTTGGCTAGTGGATGCAAGTAATTTCCTTTCATGACTCCATAGCCCAATGGATGGCACAATTTTGACCTATTCTCTTTGTTGAAACGTCCTGCAGCTTTGCTCCTTTCCTTCCATTACTTCTCAGTCTATGATCTCATGAATCAATCCAGAAACCAACCAACGAAATCATTTAAAATCCCTCGTGCTTCATATCTAGCCTAATATCTCATTGTGAGCTTCAAAGACATATCATTCTTTTCTCTATTTGGAGAGATCCCTCTCCGGGTCCAGGAGGGCTAGATCCTAGGGCCCCAAAGTGGTTTGATGTTGTCTTATCTTTTGGTATTGCCAAATCTGCCAAAACATAGGAACCCCAACATAATGGTGACTCCACTGGGGACGAATCTGAGAGTCCATAACTACTAATAATTGGTCTATTTCCCATTGTCGTCACCAACATAATGGCGACTCCGCTGGGGAATAAACCAATCAGCCTTGATTTGGTAAACCACTGTGGTGGACAGTAAGTTGTAAATCATCCACCAGGTGACTCCACAATTCCTGAATGATTAAAGGACTCCACTGGTGATCAGCAGGCCACTGATTATCTTGGTTCCACGTGACTCCACTAGGAGACCAGTCGCATTACAACATCAACCCCACCAATGGAAGACTCTGATTTTAGTCCTCTTGAAGATTTTCGTTGCGGAATATCAGATATACTGGCTAAACTCAGAAGCGAAGACCATCCAAAGGCTTTCCATTCCAGCTCAAGATTCAATGATCAACCTGAGCTGAAGAAGGTCTTTTTAGAAGTGCTAGTTGAGAGGTATGAATCTGAGCTCGAACTTTTGAAATCACAAGAGAAATCATACGAGTTCAGAGACCCCAGAGCATTCTTGGAAAGTATCCCGCCCCCTAAAAATGTAGAAATTCCACTGTTGTTCGGTGTACAAGAAGAATATGATCTGGTTCTCAAGAGCCACTTTGAAGACGCAGTGGAAAATGCAATAACCGAAGCTGCCCAGGACGTAGACAGCCTACCAATCATGGCAGGCCAGAGAGAAGAGTGTGTACATCATGCGTTCTTCGATCCTGTGGCAGAGTACATGGAGGCCCTGACTTGCTCAAATACTCCAGTGATAATCTCCAGCATGGGCCAGTTTCATCAAGAATGGTCACTACTGATGGTGACCTCAGTTTTGAAGAACCACACGCAAAGCACCCTGTGGTTATCTCTGACAGAAATCCAATGCTCATATCCTTTCTTGTTACCGCTCGACTGGCTACATTGGCATTATTGTATCACCTAGAAAATTAGATATTTCCAGGTTAGGGTAGGGTAGATAGGAAGTCTGAAATAAAGCTCAGCCTGTGAGCACATAGTTAGTTGTTTTAATTTCTGCAAAGCCCAGCAAGCCAGACAGTCTAACCCCGGCTTCACTGTTTTTCAATTTCTGTCTTAGATTAGGTAGAGAAGCTATGGGGCCAACAGTCTAATCTGGTCTCATGGATTAATAAGGGTAGAAGTAGAATAGGTTTATTTTCATGTTTGTAAAAAATGATTGATGTAAAGGGTCTGCAAGTCCAGATGCACCCAGAAGAAAATGTTAGGACTATAGTGTGGGTAGGTAGATTGCTGAGGAAAGTTTTCTGCTAATGTAATGTCTTCACAATTTGTGGCAGTTGATCTAAAGAGAGAAAGGGATGTGCCAAGCAGTAGGCATCTGGCCTACACCAAAGATCATTTCCTGGATTCTTGACTCCTTCAAGAAGAAGCCATCCCCACGTGGAGCCACTGTTAGCCCCCCATAAATTTTTTGACAAGCAAATAGGGGGCTAAAATGTTTTTGAGCCTTCAAGGAATGCATTTCCTTTGAAAAAACATCATCCTTGAAGCCTCTTTGTGTCTTTTTCCTTTGATGAAGTCCCCTCTAATGTTTTCCATTATAAAACCTCTCTGTTATGAAGAAAAATTCCCAAAAGGCCCTTTTCCCCTCTTATCTCACCCCCACTTAGCTTATATGTTGTTTCCCCTTCTTTTTCCCTTCTTACCTTTCCAAATCCCCTTTATATCCTTCCCCTACCCTTTGTTGGCCTTTTTCCCCCTTATTCCTCTATCGTTCCTCTTCTAGCCTTTAATTTCTTTGAAAATGGGTTAAAAAACCCACTTCTGACCTTATATTAAGGCTTAGCCCCTTTTCCGCCGCCCCTTTAGCTATTGCCCCCTTGTAAACGAGCGCCCTTGAGGCGCTAATCGCAATATCGCATATCGCATCCATCGCAGATCGCATTTTCGTGTGTTATGTTCATTAGATCCATCGCAAATATTTGTGATGCGATCCGATCGCGTCGCAAATATTTGCGATGCGATTGTCCGATCGCTCGTCGCACTTATCGCTCCATCGCATTCTCCCTCTGATCGCATTTTCCTTCCCATTGCAAGTCTGCTCCATCGCAATATCGCAAAGCGCAGATTTCTGTTCAACACTCAGATCACCCATCCCAAATATTTGTGATCGCGCTAACCTTCCTGCCGCCACATCACCCTCCACCTCCGTTGGGTCCCACCTCGTACGATAGTTCCCTCGCATTTCATTGCTTTTCCTTCATTCCCTTTGTATTTCCTCCGTTAATCAAACCTTTGCATTTTATATTAAATTTTAATGAATCACCCTCCGCCATGACCGGGTCCCGCCATTTTGAATTCCTTTCATATGTTTTGACCTTTTCCCCTTGGTATCTCGGCTAACGGTTAAACCTTAGTGTTTGGCGCGAAAAGGCATTCTCCGCCATTGTTCCATTGTGTCCGCCATTTCCACAGTCGTCACCGCCTTTCCTCCATAGGCCTCCGAAGCATTTCTCCACCACCACTGCCCGGACTCACAACAGGGTTATTTATTGTGTAGATAGCGCAGAGAAGCCATTACAGCCGCCAGTGAAGCAGAAAAGACGGTTTTCGAAGGGATTCAAGCGGGTTAATTGAAGATTAACAATTATGATCCCGTGGTCAAAGAATCGAGGCATAGTTTGAAGATTTAAGCACACCGTCGAAGTCTTATCTGTGTTTAATATCAGCAGAGTACTCTTCTCCAGACAGGACACATTCCTATAAGAAATCTCCATGCCTCCTCGAGCCCTGAAATGATTAATTACACTGACTAAAGCTCATTTAAGACAGTCAGGCAGAATTTATGAAGGTATGGAGCGGCCTTGCAAATTTTCCACCCAGTTCATTTATTCCAGAAGGCTAGCACAAAGTTCCAGACTGCCGTAAGGACTTAAAGAACATATCAGAGGTCGATCTCAACCTGACAGACGCCCCCAAACAGTCTATAGAGTACAGTAGTGCCATTAAGCAGTATGGGCGTGAACACTTCCGTCGTTCTGTCTTAATGAGATCAATTCAATGTTCATCTACCTCTGTTTCTCTCTTCTCCTATAAGAATCCACAAGAACATATTGTAAAGGGTTGTTGTTGGCTACTGCCATTACTGTTAGAGGGATTCATTATGACTGTTAGAACAGTCTTGGGAGGGAATAGCAGAGTAGTTTTTTTGTAATAGGCTGGGAGGAGAAAGTTTGGATTGGATCAGCCATTGAGCTTATTGTACATGACTGGTTTTGCATCAATTAATCAAAGCACATTTCATAGGATCCTGGTCTATTACTATTGGTGATGTTTTTCCTAACTCTGTTTATTGCATTTTCATAATGTTTCATGTTCTTCTGGTAGGCAACAGAAGTATATCATAGGATTCACCCTTGTTAGGTGCCCTATGTTCCTGCTCTCCCTACCTTTAATGTTTTCTGCCTTATGTGTATCTAAGAGTGAATCCATGTGGTTTAACCAGTGCAGTGGATGTTATTTCCTGTTGGCTGATGTGTGAACTCGCGGGTTTGATTCTTGGATGTTTCTTTGTCACCTCTGTTTTTCCCTTGGAGTTGCTAAAATAGACTTGGAGTTAAATGACCTCTGGTCCGATCTATAAGCAGCCCCTTTGTCCCTCTCTAAGAGCTGCCTTTGAGTATGACCACGCAGGTCTAGATTTAAATGACCTCTGACCTGATCTATAGACAGAAATTTGGTTGTCTCTCCTTCTTTCACCTTCTTTCCTTAATGTTCCATCCCACCATCTAGTCTAAAAGATCCTTTAGTGTAGATGACTTGCCCTTTGGAAGCCTTGGCTAGTTGTTGCATGTAATTTCCTTTCATGACTCCATAGCCCAATGGATGGCACAATTTTGACCTATTCTCTTTGTTGAAACGTCCTACTGCTTTGCTCCTTTCCTTCCATTACTTCTCAGTCTATGATCTCATGACTCATCCAGCAACCAACCAACCAAATCATTTAAAACCCCTCGCGCTTCATAACTAGCCTAACATCATTTTGAGCTTCAAAGATATACCATTCTTTGCTCTATTTGGAGAGATCCCTCTCCGGGTCCAGGAGGGCTAGATCCTAGGGCCCCAAAGTGGTTTGATGTTGTCTTATATTTTGGTATTGCCAAATCTTCCAAAACATAGGAACCCCAACATCGAGAAGTGAGATTTGTTCTGCTATATCTACAACATGTTTCCTTAAGTCCAAATTTCCACAGTTGTAGAATTACATATGGCTCAAGAGTGGAGCAAAAGGATTTTTATACTTGGTAGCATTCCCATCAAAACTTATCTCATGGAAAATATGCTTTCTCCTAAGCACTTTGTGTATTCTTGGGTTGTTGATACTCAACACAATTTTTAGTCTATGGATTTATGCCCAAAATTGTTGCAAGAAAAACAATAACCATGAAAATACTTTTAAGAAATAGAGATACATTTTCCTTGAGGGCTTTTTCCTTGAAAGGAAAGGTTCTTCATGTGTCCTCCATAGTTATTTGAATTTCTATCTCAAGCAATTCTATGTTTCTACTACTGCTTCTCCTAGTTGGAAATATCCTTTCTTCTCCTATGTTGGTGACATGAACCTTTGTTCATTATCCCTCCTGTATTTTTCTTATCATTATGATGTTTCTTTTCTTGGCATCGCTTTCCAATAACTCCTTTTCCATTTTTGCTGTTGGAAATTTCAACAACCTTTGATTGGTTAGCTGGCCCTTCATCCTTTTGTTTCTTGGATCTTGATTCCTTTTTGAAGCCTAATCTAGCTTTGATGATAGGGGATATATGCTTAAAAAGCATCTCATCCAAGGTTTTCTTTCTCTCCTCGAGCTTATGATATTGAGGTATATCTTTACTTTCCCTTTCTAGGGAATGTCTCAATGAGACTACTTCATCTTGTATTCTCTAAAAAAAAGCTTTTATTTTGTTCAACTGATGGCTCAACATCCCATTTACTCTACTAGCCTCTTCTTGTTGAACATTTAGAATGATAATTATTTTTCTCAAATTTTCATTCTAAAGCTCATATTCATGAAACTGCCCCTTTTTCTTGAGATTTTCTTATGATAGCTCCTTGATCTCTTTTAGAGTAGAGATCAACTTCCTCATAAAATATATCCTTCTGTCATGATCTTTTTCTTTTCTATCAAAGGTGCTAACTGGGCCACCACATAGATCTAGATTCCTCTTTGTGTCCATGGGATCTTCCACAGGTCTAAGAAGTATCCCATCTTCATCACTACAAGGGATACTCATATTCTCTTCACATGATATACTCTCTTCTTTTTCAAAGGATCCCTCATTTTATATTGCTACTAAAGTAGGTATTTATTCATTACTATAACTAGATGATCTTACATCTCTTTCTTCAAAAACTTCACATGAACATATAGAAGATAAATGACCTATGCTCTTACATTTATCGTAGAGAAATAGGATACCTTCTGAGCATCCTGGATTCTCATCCAAACCTTATTCTTCACCATCAACTTGAGAGTGATGATCAATAGCTTGCACATTTAAAGAAATATCTTTGACCTTTTGAGCATCTTTCCTCTTTCTCCTTTTCTTTTCTGTAGCAACAACATCTTTAAAATTTAACTCACTTAATTAAGATGTAAGCTTCATCGACCTTCTCTTGAACCACATTATATATATATATATATATATATATGCTTGAATCTTGTCCAAAATTTCCTTTGTTGATTCATAATGGCTTACTTTATCAACATTTGGCTTTGATATCCATTTCATGATTATCCTCTTGGATTATGTAATAAATTCATTAATCTATCCATATTCTATAGATAACCAAACATATTCATTTATGACCATAAAATATTATCCCATTCTAATCCTCCATAGCTCATACTCTGTTCCATTAAAAAATGGGACTCCCTCTGGTGTTAGCCAAGTTTAATTATCCATGTTTCCTCTTGATCTTCCTTCACGCAGTTAAGTTGTTCATGAAGGAACCAGGCTCTGATACTTATTGTTGGAAACAATGTTAAATACTGAGAATGGGGGTGAATTAGTATTTAGGCTAATTTTGACTTTTATGCCAATTTATGTTATCATTCAAACTTGGAATTCATTATGTAATAAACCACTATCATAAAATGTGCAACACATGAATGAATCAACACATAAACACACACACACCAAGAGAAGCATACACATACACACCAATGTGGAAACCCTTCTTAGAGAGAAACCAACCAAATCTTGTTTATTATTTGATGTAAATATAAGCTCCTACTCTATTACAATAATTTTTGTGAGCTACCACTCACACGAAGCACCAACTCCCTTTGATTGTTTGTTAGCACCCACTAGTAGGAGGCACCAACTCCTTGTTTTGCAAGCTCCAACCCACACTCAATAAGGAACTTGACACTTTTTGTAATTGACAACCACTTTTCATGATTCCATATCTCTTTTAACCTCTACAGCCTCCACTTTACTCATCCCACACAACACTTTTTATTCTACTCACTCTTCTCACACTCCAGTAGCACTCATTTAGCTATTGGCCTTCAAAACTTATGCATCATACTAAACAACTTGTACTTTGTTGTTGGCCCTCATATCCTTAATGAATATCTCTTGAAAGAGGCTCTTCCTTTTATTAAGGTTGTTTTAGGAGGGCAAGGTGCATTTAGCTAAAGCCCTTAGTAGCCATGAGCATATAAACCCAGTCAAATAAGGAGAATTAAGTGTCCTGTTATGTTCGCATTCCACCATACATACACTAAAAAACACATACTATTCTCTATTCTCGGTCCTTATACAGGCAGTACTCATATCTCAACCTTTCTCTTCTCCATAGGCAGTCTTGGGCTCTCACAACAGTGCACACGCTCAAATATATTTCCACATAACTCTTTACACTGCACTCCACTCCATAATGCTACTTTCACCCCACCATGCATAATTTCCATCCTTGTATTGTTCCTCTTCTAAATAGGGAACAAATTTGTCTTTGTTTTCATTCTCACACTACCTAAGAGTGTACTCAATGCATGCCTCTCCATCCTGATGTTGCATCAAATTACATGGCCACTGCAGTTGCATTAACTCTAAGAATGGGCACCTCATTGTTTCACCATACTGAGAATTAATTCTAAGTCAAATTGTAGACCCAGAGAGCTCTTCCATTCACTTCGACTTGTACTAACAACATGGCACTCTAAGATCTTAGTCAAATATTTTTCACCTAACCATCATTTTTATTTATTTTTTCATAGTGTGAAGGGAAGATCATATATGGAGTGTTTATGCTCAAGGCAGGCTCCATTAATTCATTTTGTGCATTTTGGTCCTTATTTCCTTGAACCAATGCTTCTCGAAAATTTCGTTTAACTTTAATTCTCAATTCAACTTATCAACCCATTCAACCCTTCAAATTTATGCCCCCAGTTCTTCAAGCTCAGACCTTAGTTCTTTAAAGAAATTATCGACTCATTTTATGCTCCATTATCCACAAATGTGGCACAACATTACATATGGTGCACTGCCACATATAGCACAAACCAAATTCTAACTCACTTTCTTGCTTAGTGGCACTAAGCTCTTAAACAAATACTGACTCATAAATCCTTTGAACTCTATAGCCCTTAGTAATAGGCCTGTAGCACTTTTTCATTGCAAATAGCCTATCAAAATAACACATGAAACCTCCGCAAAACTAAGTCTTGGGAACGCCTTCCATCATTCGATGGACTATTAATTGTTGGAAAAACATTTGTCTCTTGGCTCCATTACCCCAACCAAAACCCTTGATGTGCCTTTGTTGTTCCTCCAGGGTGGAACTTCCGAGATCAAGCCTCTGTCTCACGGGCTCATTATCTTGGCTAAAACTCCCAATTCACTTACCTTGCTTCTTCTGGGAAAGCCTTTGATTTTCCTCCATGGTAAACCTTTTGGGCTGAAGTATTCATCTATTGGGCATGTTATCTCAGCTAAAAATCCTATTTTTCTTACCTTGTTTCTTCCTAGAAATCCTTTTATTTTCCTCTAAGGTGAACCTTCCCGGATCAAGTCTCCATCTATCACACCCATTATCCTAGCTAAAAGTCCTGGTGTGTTTGCCTTGTTTCTTTTGAGCAAGCCTTTTTTTTCCTCCTAGGTGAACCTTTCAGGATGATGCCATGTTTGCATCATCAACCCCACATGGGGCCTTCTAAGTGGTGACAAGTGTCACCCAGATTTGGCCCACTATGACAATTTAAAATGTTGAATATTCCTGCCACATGTCCTCTATAACAACATCATGCTAACTTCATCATGAGCTAGTAGAATATTTCCACGCATCATCCAGGGAGGAGAGAGAAGGGGGTTCCAAGCCTTGTTTTTAGCGACCATTTCCTTTAAAAAAATTAAGGGGTCTTGGCCAATTATTAACATTGTGTTTATTTGCCAAATGTCCCAACTATTTAGCATCTTGGGCCTTCACCTTTTGTGTGCATTATGTTTCTTTAGGGCTAGTCATCTAGGGTTATCATCATCTCGAGTTTGTGTCATTCCGGGCACTCCTTTATGCACTCATCCTCTAACCTTCCAAGAAAGATTCCGCTAGGATGAGATGTGCAATGGGCTCCACTTCTTTCTAATAGAAATGCTTGTCGTCACTTCAATTGCAAGGCACGTTAGTCCGACCCTTTGAACAACTTCTTTGCTAAAAATCTTTGCTACACTTGGAAACAATGCCAAACCAAATTACCACTAAAGATTCTTGTACCAATATAACACTGCAATTTTTATTTTTGGGACACTGGCCTTTGATCGGAAATAAATCTTGATCTAGGAGGCCATTTTTGGACTTTAATATAATGTTAGAAATCCCTTTCCAATTTTCCAAGCACAACCCAACCATGTCACTTCCAGGAGAAACTAAGTTTATCTCCTAAGGTGGAATCTCCTTCAAATCTTGGGACTCCAAATGATCTTGACACACCATGCACATCACTACTAGCCCAGTTTTCATCTCTGTTATCCTATTTAACATCAATTCTAGTCTAGTTGACATCAATGCCAACAAACTAGATGCCACCAACCATCCAAAAAATGCCAACTATCCAACAGGAAGCTTTTTTAATACATCTCTATAATATTCATCACCTAAGAAGCATCAAGAATCATGGGAACATAAACTACACTCTTAAAAGCATCATTTTTCTTCTTTGAAGCAACTTAAAGATACCATTGTACTAGTCAATCCTAAAAGTCATCATTTTAGGACATATTCAAAGTCTCTTGGAAATATTGGGAGAATCAAGGTATTTGAAGTCATCATCCTCAAGTAGGTCATTGTTTTGAAAACATAGAAGAAGAGGATAGATTGGTGCTCATATAAAATTAAGTCATCGACTAAATTTTAGGCAAAGTTGTAGAACCAGAGAAGGATAAGACTAAAGAATGGGCCAAGTAAATTAAAGTAGAAGTTAGGTCTCAAAGGATTCTCATTTAATCCATCAAATATCTTCATATTCCCTTTGTTGCAGACTTGGGTACATCTAAATAAATCTATGACAAGTTGGTGAAACTATATTTAGTCAATACCACAAGTCAAAAAATATATCTAAGGAATATACTTTTAAAAACAATATTATCAAGGGATGAATACTTTGAATCTTATCTTATAAATATAACACAGTTTGAAGATCAATTAAAAGGGCTTGGAGAATTTGTTTCTGATTCTGAATTAACTACTTGTATACTCAACTCTTTACCTTCATAATGGAGTAGTTTTTCGACAAGCATATACTTAAGAAAGAAAACTCCAAACTTTGATGAGTTGTGGTCTTTGTGTATTCTAGAGGAGACAAGATTGAAGGAAAAAGATGACATTGATCCCAATAAAAAGTCTCAAACTCTTTTTGCTAGAGTAAAGAAGAAGAATGGATGGTTTGGAAGGTTGGAACCTCGTCTAAAGAACAAGAAAAATTAGCCAAAAGGAAGACAAGATTAGTCAAAGTGCAGTGCTTTGGATGTAATAAATATGGGAATTTTAAGAGAGATTGTCCCAAATATTCTCAAAACAAGAAGAAGAATAAGAGAAACGAAAGGAGAGGAGCTCATATAACTGAATAAAATGAAGAACCTGAGAAGAAGTCGAAGAATGAAGATCTCAAGGATCTCTGTTATTTAAGAACTCCACCACTACCATATTTACTTGTAGTTTTTTTTCTCTTTTATTAGAAGATGTTAGTTATAATAACATAAGAAATTACATTTGTTGAAGATTCTTGGTTTTCGTAAATGATGGAATCATGGAAAGAAGCATATAGCATTGAAAGGACTAGAGTATACAAAGTTATTTGCACCTGATTGGTAACAGACATCTAGCAAGGCAAGGATAGAAGCATTTGGACCATCTAGCACTTCACGGTTCATGCAGTCACTTCTTGACATCATATTGGAGTAGTCCTTCACAAGAAAGGATCACAAGGATCCTTGACAGTAACATAACCATCATTACAATAAGGTTCTTCAGTATGTGGAAGAATCACTCTGACATGAAAAGGTTATATTTCACTATAAGTTTATGAAAGCGGTATTTAAAGTAGTCTAAGAAGTTGAAAGTATGAAGATGTTCAAGAAGTAGCATGAAGGCATACTTGGAAAATTTCTCATTTTAGATAAGGAACATTATTCTTGATATAATCTTCAAATAAAGAAGCAGTTCGTTCTAAAGAAAGTTAACTAGATGGAAGTATAAAGGGAAGAAGTATGTACATATTTAGAAAAGAGCTCTTTATTATAAAGTAGAATTCACATCTTCAGAAATATTGTAGGAAGAATTGGTTGCATAAATGTGCTTGGTAGCATGAGCATGGTATCTCTTCTATAAAATTGGATAAGATAGAACTCTTCCATTTGGTTACTTGATATATAGAAGCATGATAGATGAGCATGATGATACTGATCAACATCCATAATGGTATCTTGAAGAATGAAAAAAATCAGAGGGAGCTACAAAGACTCTGGTGGATATAATATTGAATCTTGTTGATTAATTCATGGGCCATGAACACATTTATTGATAATTTAAAGGAAAATAGCATGAAGAAGGATTATAATATGAAGATAGACCATAAAAAGGAATGTTGACCTTAGAGAAAGCAAGTAGCAAAATTTGACATCTTGGAAAAAGGTTATCATGACTTGGTAACTATGATATTGATTATTTGATTGAGATATGATTTGGATACCTATAAGAACACATTGCATAAGTATAGACTAGAAAGATAGTAGCTGAGATAAAGTTGTTTGGCTTAACTCAATTCAAAGAGAATATGGATTGAGTGGATAACACTAGTAATGGCTTAGAAGAATATATGGCAAGAATAATAAGGCCTACAGAAAAGGTATCCAACCACGAGATAGCTTGCTGGTCATGATGGATTTGTTGTTGACCTAGAAGAAGTTCACTTTCCCAGTTGGATAGAAAGAGCTACAGCTAGCATTTGCTCAGGAGGTGCAAGGAGAGGCCGATAGGAGTATCATTTGTTAATTATTAATTTTAAGTAATTGTAGTTTTTGAGATGAAGGAGATTTTGTAGAATTTTGCACAAAGATGATGTTCAATTCTCAGTTGTGCAGAAACAGGCTTATTGTTCAATTCTCAGTTATGCAGGTAGAGACTTGGTAGAGACTTATTAGATGAGTTGTGTAGGAACCTTTATAATTAAACAATCTTGAGATCCAAAAGTGATCTAAGATTTGTGATCACTGTTAGTTGTTAAAAAAAGGTTAGCAGAACAGACAAAAGATGCAATATTGTTCAGTTGGCTCTGATTATTCAAAAGAACCAAGGAATCTGAAACAGACCTTCATTAGTCAAAATCGAAGTAATTCTTTGGTCAAAATCCAAGAATCTTGTTACTTAGCAGAAAACAAAGTACATGAAAGAAGAAATGCAAATATCTACTGTGAAGTAAATAGCCATCTTCAAGAAGTAAATCATAACATAAATGTATATTCTAATAAAAATATTATTGTGGCCCTGTTGTAGGAGCTCCTTCTTCAGCTACCACCACTGACATCAGCCTTATTACAATATTGTCCATGTTGCAGTTTCCTTTGTATGCCTGTCACTATTAAGCATGGCTGCATTAAGCTAGTTTTTCTCTTCTTCAGCTTTCATTAAACTCTCATTACAATGTCTCGTTACTGCTACTGCATTATTTCCTCAAAATTAGCCAACTGAAAGTGCCTTGAAATTGGGCTACAAATGATAGAATCTACATCAACAAACCCACCAGAAAGAAAAACTGCTAAAAGTCTGTGAGTCAATGACTGTAAGAGCAGCTGCTTTTGGTGCAATATCTCTACCTGCATAGAATATATAATATAATCCTTGAAAGCTCTCTTTTTTTTTTCTTCATTTAATTTAATCTGCATTACACAGGTAGATCCTTCTCACACTGGACTGTAATAACAACTAGTTGTGGTGCAATATCTCTGACTCTATAGAATATATAATGCAATCCTTAAGCTTTTCTTGTCTGTTAATAATTCTTCTCAACCTTAACTGTAAGAGCACCTGGTTTTGGTGCAATATCTTTGCCTGCATAGAATATTACCTCTTACTTGCAATTTATTTTTCTATATCTGTGGCAGAAGCATCTACAATGTAATCTGAAAAATATAGGACTCTGTAATTTGATGTAACGAGAGAGGCTGCTTTTTCTCAAACCAATCTCAATGACTGTACAGAAACCATGGAAGATAAAGAAAGTTGTAACTTCCCAACTGGTTGGACTTGTCTCTGTGTAACAGCAAAACATCAGTTCATGCATCAATCCAGAAACTTCAAATGTCATCGTTACTACAACTGCTCAAGCCCAGAGAGGGGGCTTTGCACTTTTCTTCTCTGATTGCTTGTGGGGGGTTTTCCAGCAAATGTGCAATACAGGATCATACACAGATTGGCGGAGAATATTTCAGTATAAGAAAAAGACTGAAAGGAAATGCCATGCAGCACAAAGTAAATTTACAATTCAATTCAATAAATACACACGTGCCAACATAATACTTTTAAAAAAGCATGTTCTTGACTTGTACACCACAAAATGCGGCAATCAAAGCAGACTGTTGGCATAAGGGTACGAACAAACAATGTAAAGCTTACACACCCAACTCCGATTATAACTTACAACTTCACTGATAATATCCTCTACAGTACACCCACTACGTGTACAAAATGATAACACTGTACTGGGGAATTTGAGAACACAAATCTTAAATGATACAAAAAACATTGTTAAAAATATTGTAATGAGAGATGATGAATATGGAGTGGCTAGAACTAACCCTGGCAGAATAGGGCCAGAGAGGCCTTGTTATCACCTCAAAAGCACATAACTTCTAATTAAAAAAAAGAACAAAAATAAACTTTGGACTTAGTCACAGGAATATGCTATGGGGATTACAAGCTCACCTTAGGCTCATAGACAATGTTGTTAGCAGTAGCACGTGGTCCATCAACATTAGGAAACTAAAGGGGCTACTTGATGGGAAAAATAATTTTTTGACAGGATTGTATTCTCACCCACCAAACATTTGTTTAAGTTGACTGGAATTTTTGCAAATAAGGGGGCTGATCTGGCTTCAAATTCATTGAAAGTAAAAGACATAGTCTGACTGGCAAGGCTTTGAAAGCATTCAAATTGAAAAAAGTGGGTGTGTGGTTAGAAAGAGGTCTCTTTCTCATTTATTTCCACCACTCTAATACTTCCCTAAGAGTAATGGTTGTAAAGTAGGAGAGAACCCAATTGGTAATTTGGCCTAAGCGAGTCTTAGCTCTAAAAGACAAGGTTTTTGTGCTTGAATATTGAATTTTATGCACGAACATCAGAAGCATGAGTTTTAAGAAAAGCTGTGAGCTTTGACTGCAAACAAAAAACTGAAAGATTGACCTACATATTCAGGGCCTCAAGATTCAAACGATGCAGCACCTAAAACGTAACCAATTCAAGTAACCAGTCAATAAAGTTGATGATAAAATAAGCATTGCTCCTACCAATGCAGGTAGCAATGCAAGTAGAGTGGAAGTAACAAAAACTGAAAGGTCAGTTTCCTTCATTTTTTCCTTGTATGATTTGGATTGAAATCCTACAGAACAGTGCCCATATTTGTAAACTTACGGTGCTCCATCTTCATACAATCTGTTGAATTACTCCAGGGGCCTGTCCCTCACAGGATGAAGAGGCACCCCCCTGCATGCAAAACATGAGAAAAAAAAAAAACAAAAATACCCACATTAGAAAACAAATACCCAAATTAGAAAATAGAAGCAGAAACCCAAAGACAGGCCAATCCCAATACAACAAATTCTATTAAAAGGAAAACATACATAGCTGCCATGGAAATGATCGGCAATGTCCCCAGAGCCAAGATGGAGGGCAACAACATCACAGAAGGCCCTGTAGAGATGTTGCATTGTAGAGAAAACCTTCCCTTTCACTGTTATGGTTGCTCATTCACTATTTTAGAGCCAAACCATGAGTCTGTCAAGGTAATCATAGAACCCACTTACCATGGTCTGAAAATTTAACATTTTATGCCAGGAGTTTACCCAAAGAATTAAATGACAAGGATGTTTTAGTATGGTTGATTAATAAAATTATTGCACAATTTACAATTCAATCTAGAAACAAAGTTGTAGAGGAATACCAAGTACTGACCATATGTCATACAAAGCAACAATACGTTATTTATATTCACAGATCTATGAATATGCCAAATCTATTTGCAATTGAATGGAAAACATGCCACTCTTTGATTTATTTTTTTGAACAGGAGATAACGTGTATGGAGTAATGCCAATTCATCATCAAATGACCCTCAGATGTACAAAGAAGAAACATAATATGACAATTATGATGACAACATTTTCTCTTTTTTTTTTTAGATTGATATCCAAAATAGCAACTAAGGGAAATTTCCAAATGAATAGAGTTACAGTTGCATAGTTTGTGTCATGGCTTCGGATCAGCAAAAGGTAAATTTGCTACATAGGGTGTACTGCATAGGGTCCTAATTTAGTGAGCGGGTGTTCCTATTTCCTTAGATTGATCTATACAAGTTAGGCTGAAACCATTTTTTAACAAGAAAACTCAATCTTTTTCATTAATAAAAGAGAGTACATTATGAGATTTACGTTTTACTTTGTTCTACATATCCCATACAATAAAAGTTTATCTACTTCTTTCTAAAAAAATTTAAAAAAAATTATCCACATACACTTTCCTACCCAAAACGAATTCAAACAAGTAAATGCATAATATAACTACCTGCAGTTGTAGCCCATCAAGCAACACCAAAAAACAGAGTGAAACAACCTTTCACCTCATGTTTTGTAGTGTTTCACTTTCGTTTTCCTTGAAATCCCACGGGCTTACCTTTTGACCATAATCAGTTTCAGTTCAAGAAGATTTCATAGAAAAACACATAATTACAAAAGCATTTCTCGGACCTCTCAGTTCAAGAAGATTTCATAGGAAAAAACATAATTACAAAAGCATGTACCCTCTATATTAAAAAAACAAACTCTCTATATTCAAAAAAAGTCACCAGAGAAATTTGCCTACTACATCTCTCAGCAGATCTACAAACAGAATTTGAGTGTCATGTAAGTCACGCAGTATCTGATCCAAATGGGCATTTGGATGAGGTCAGTACTCGTAATCATCATATCCACCATTTCTGTTTATTTTTGCTTCCTTCTCTGCCTGGATGAAACACGTGACAAAATCACAAGAAACCCAATCAGATATCTACATCAACATTTTTCTGAATCTAGTTAGATGAAAAATATATATATGCAGACATAATATTAACCAATTAGGGTTTATATCACTGAGAAATGCCTTAACCATTAGATGCCAGTTAGTTAGACAAGACCAATCATGAACTTGGTGGTAACAACTGTTTTGTGGCAGTGCTATGCATGTTTCTAAGATACAGAATATGTAGGTACCCAATGTAAAGGACATTTTCAGAGATATTTGAAGATGATCAGCAATACTTTAAAAAATTAGCCACATATCTGTTGGATTTTCTGAGTTTTAAGGTTTCTGAGAGTTAAAAGCATAGCATACCCTTTTCATGGCTCTATCAAGTGCATCGGAAATTAGATGAAAAAATATATATATGCAGACATAATATTAACCAATTAGGGTTTATATCGTTGAGCAATGCCTTAACCATCAGATGCCGGTTAGTTAGACAAGACCAATCATGAACTTGGTGGTAACAACTATTCTGTGGCAGTGCTCTGCATGTTTCTAAGATGCAGAATATGTAGGTACCCAATGTAAAGGACATTTTCAGAGATATTTGAAGATGATCAGCAATACTTTAAAAAATTAACCACATATCTATTGGATTTTCTGAGTTTTAAGGTTTCTGAGAGTTAAAAGCATATCATACCCTTTTCATGGCTCTATCAAGTGCATCGGGTCCATATTGATGAACAAAGTGTTCTACAGAATTTGTGGCCCTTGCATTGGGGTTCAGAAGCATCTGCCTGACAAACTTCTCATACACATAAGCTGCCCCTTTGAACACTGGCAGCACCAGCCAGCAGGTGGCTATCAATTTGACATAAGGCCAGAATGGCAACCTGTAAACGCAAGCCAAAACTCAGCTCTTGGAGACTAAAAGGCCATTAGTCCAGAGATAATTTGGCAGAGATTCTTCTTACCATTCTAGCACCCGAGAGAAGGAAAGCTCAAACAGTGTCATGAACGAGTATATAACCCAGTACGTCAGCCACTGCTGATCATCCAGCCGAGATGGACTCTCTATCACTCTGATGGAGGAATATCTGCAAAAATTAAGACAACCCACTACATTTATCACCAAAACACAGATACAAGGCCATGATTACACCACTGGCTACAGTTCCAGTCATTCTAATGGTGGTTTTTACTGAAACGGAGTATTAAAGCAACCGAAATAAGAAAAAAAGGGAATTTGATACTTACAGAGGATAAAGTAATGTCACCACAGGCCTGCATGGTTGAAAACCAACACCCATTTAGAAACAACAATTAGGATTGAAATTCAAAACAAAGTATACTGATGAAATGGAGCATTTGTGAACAACTTACCCTGCAAAAATGTCAATATTATACAAAACTGCTTTGAGAAAAATCCCCCAACCCATGGTTATCTGAAAAAAACTTCCACCACGTGCTAAGAAAGAAAAAAAACACAAGAAACTCAATCAGATATCTACATCAACATTTTTCTGAATCTAGTTAGATGAAAAAATATATATATGCAGACATAATATTAACCAATTAGGGTTTATATCGCTAAGCAATGCCTTAACCATCAGATGCCAGTTAGTTAGACAAGACCAATCATGAACTTGGTGGTAAAAACTATTCTGTGGCAGTGCTTTGCATGTTTCTAAGATGCAGAATATGTAGGTACCCAATGTAAAGGACATTTTCAGAGATATTTGAAGATGATCAGCAATACTTTAAAAAATTAACCACATATCTGTTGGATTTTCTGAGTTTTAAGGTTTCTGAGAGTTAAAAGCATAGCATACCCTTTTCATGGCTCTATCAAGTGCATCGGGTCCATATTGATGAAAAAAGCGTTCTATAGAATTTGTGGCCCTTGCATTAGGGTTCAGAAGCATCTGCCTGACAAATTTCTCATACACATAAGCTGCCCCTTTGAACACTGGCAGCACCACCACCTTGAAACCCATCGCTGTGAAGGGAAATCTGAAAAGTATGGTTATGAAGGAAAAACTGTGGCCATGAAAGCAAACATAAATAATAACAATTACAGTTCCTCCCCCAAATTCACTTGATGCAGAAGCCTCAATCCGTGCATGACAAGATATCTACATTATCTTCCGCGTGGAATGTCACAGTACAGCAAAACGAAGACATACCTGTCATTTGATGGGCGAACGCAGAAGGCTGTGGTGTCCGTCGAGTGTGGTGTGGTGTCCACCGCACTGTCCCAGAATGCCGCCGTTTAAGGGTTGGGGGATCGTGTACAGCATGATGCATAGATTCAGAACTGCGACGGCCGGTCGAGTTTTGAAGCTACGCGTCAAAGGGAGTTTGCGGTGACGAAAACTGGAGGCGCCCGGTTTTTGCCAATAGATCGGAATAGGTGTCAGGCAACAGCTGTCAGCGAGAGATTAAAACTGTCAGGGAACATGTGTCAGCGGGACATTAAAAATGTTGACGATGAAAAACTGCATCTCTTTCAAAAGAGAAGGCCTATCGGCCTAATTAGCTCTACATTGATTGATTTTAAAAGATATTTTTGGTCATATGAGGATACTATAAATGATGGTTGATGGAAAGTGATATAAAAGGTTGATGGCAAGAACACTGTCATGAAGTCATATTGAGAAATATTTTGGCTCCATGAAATCCATGAAGGTCAAAGCTCAGGTATGATGTGATGATGCGAGAAAAGGATCCCTTGGAGATACTACTAAGATCTCCATTGAAGAAGAAGTAGCTAATGAATGAGAAAAAGATGCAGCTTATGGTTATGTCTCCCTTGTTGAAAGGGATCTAGGATCTACTCCTTGTTTGAAGGGGAATGAGGATTACCTCCTTGATTGAGAGGAAGTGATGTGGGACACTCTATTCTCCATGTGGCATGCACTAGGCCAGGACTAACATTCATATGTCTAGTGAAGGCACTAGGAGGGAGAATGGAGGATTGGATAATCATTTGGGTCTGGTACTCCTTGAGGATTGGGAATCCAAGGTATGAAGTAGTCCCATGGACTGATAATATTTGAGGATATGACAGGGTATACAAGATAAGAGTAGTCGCAGAAGATTGATATTCTTTGAGGATTGGGAATCCAAGATAAAAATAGTCCTAGAAGGACATACCTGGTGAACATCTAGATGGGGTATGTTCCTTGAGAGGTTGTGGTATGGGTATCCATATGTATGCCTCCCAAAATTGTGCTCTAATCTAGTGGAGAGTTAGAACTTGTTATTCAAGGCCTTCCTATGGTGAAAAATTAACAATTTTGGTTATGATGTTGATGCTTAAATATGGCTTATCAATTTAACTCTTGTTATGAGAATATTTCAAATTGAGAGTATCCCTATACTGGTTATGTAATTATGAATACCTCTCTAGTTAAGAGGGAGTGTTGGAAAAAGTAACTAGGTTCGGTATTCATAATTATCATTGTACTTATGTTATTATATATATGTAAAAGGAAAAAGAAGAAAAATAAAATTATTTTTCAAGCATGGGTTTCATGCTCAAGTCAAATTTTGATTAGCATGTTCTTCATACTTCTAAGGTTCTTAAATAAAAATAATATTTTTCATAAGTCAAAATATTGTACTTGAGTCTAGTCCTAATTGGACTTTTGAAAGAAAATGGAAAAATAATTTTATTTGAGTAAAAAATTCAATTTTGTCCCAACAAGACCAACTCGGCCTTAGAATGGACCCATTCAACCTCCTGGATGTGTATAAATAGAGGACATTTAGACCTCATTTTGAGACAAGCGAGCAAGTTTGATTTTGAGTGTTATGGGAGGTCTTGGTCTTGGATTTATCCCTTTGATTTAATTCTATAAGAAGAAAAGATTTAACTAAGTTTTCCCCTTGGAGGGGTTTTTCCCTAGATTGGAGCCTACATCTTATGTTCATTGTCATTTTGTGAACTTCATGGTTTTTGGTTTTTGGTAATTGTTCGATGAAAAGAACATAATAAAATTAATAAGAAGTCATCACATCTTCACAAACAATTATCAAGTAATAGAGAAATCACCCTAATTGTTTCCCTATTTATTTCTCAACACTTTATGGGCTCAAGTAGGCTTTGAGAACATGGTACACTCATATTGATAACTACCTTCAAGGATTGAGCTTCACTAACATTGAGGCAGAACTGAACTTGTACTACATCATGGTTGGAGGATTTTCGTTCATTCCAGTGCCCTATGTTGATGACCTTATATTGTTCGATCTAAGACTTTTTTGATCCATAATGTAGATAAAAGTGTCTTTCGAATTAATCACATTATTAGGATTTGGTCCTTCAGATTAATCACATTATTAGGATTATTAGGAAAGACATTTTTATCGACCTTATATTTTCTGGAGTAGATAACTTGATTTAGGATTGCAAAACAAACCTTTCAAGAGAGTTTGAGATGAAGGATATAGGGCTTATGCACTATTTCCTTGGATTTGAGGCTTAGCAAGGTAATGGTGATACCTTCATGGGATAGGGAAAGTACACGCAGGAGATTCTCATGATGTTTCATATGTAGGATTGTAGGCCCATGTCCATGCCTCTAGTCACAAACTGGAGGAAGGTGGATGCTACTAGAGCAGAGCTACATTATACATGCAACTCATTGAGTCATTGATTTATTTGGTCAACACATGACCTCATATTTATTTTGCAGTAAACCAGTTGATTAAATTCATGATGGAACCTGTTAGCCACCTACGAATTTTTGGAAAGAAAACAGGTGGCTAAATTGTTTTTGAGCCTTCAAGAGATACATTTCCTATGAAAATCTCTCATCCTTGAAGCCTCTGTGTGTCCTATGCCTTTCAAAAAATCTTCACTATTGTTTCCATCCAAAAAATCCTCTCTGTTTGTGAAGAAAATGTCCAAAGGGCCTCCATTTCCCATATTTCATTCCCACTAAACCTTTATTTTCATCACCTTTTCCCCTTTTGCAAAGCCCTCCAAATTCTCTTTTTAACCTTCTAAATCATCCCAACCCCCTTTTAAACCTTACAAGCACCCTTTTTTTGGCTTAAAGATCCCTTTTCCCCTCTACCGAAAGCCTCTGTTTAGCCTTAAAACCCTGTTTTTAAGCTAAAAAACCCATTTTATACCATATACAGGCTTAGCCCCCTTCGGCCCAGCCCCTAACCACTTCCCCTCCATAAAACCAAGCTCTAAGACCAAGGGCTAAACCGTAAAGAGCTCATCGCATCGGAAGGTTGGAGCGGAGCGCATTTCCTTTGTAAAGTTGAAAATCTCTGATGTGATGGTGTTTGTTCTGTTGAGCGTGGGTGCAATGTCCACCATAGATCTATACAGATCTGACGGTCCGCATAAGGTCTTACCGCTCCCTGCTTCATTCCTTTGTAAGCCCTTCGATGATGATCTCGGCCGTTGATTCATATATAAGACCAACAGTCAAGCGCAAATAGCTTCATCACTGATTGGGATTTTTTATTGTGCCACCCTCCGTTTTCCACGATTGTGATCTCCCGATGCAATCCTGGCCATTGAATCCACAAGAACCAACGGCTAGGATTCGCCCTCACTCTGCCTTGTGTTCCCCGATTGGTCAACCCCGATCCAATCGCAGCCGTTCATTTGTCACTGATCCAATGGCCCTTACTTCTCCCGCTTCGCTCCATTGCACCCGTCTTTCTCTCCGTCGATTTAGTCTCCGCCGTCGATCTCGTTCCAGATCAGACGGTTAGCGCTCAATCGCACCATCGCTAGTCGTAACATCTTAAGATGTCACCCTCTGTCTCCCCCGATCGTGATCCTCTGATTCAATCGTGACCATCTGTTCGATCTAGATCGACGGTCTACATCACATCGCACCCTCCTCCATATTTCTTCATCAGATTTCCCTATTAACCCCATCGGATGATCCCAACCGTCGATCTCCTCCTAAGATCTGACGGCTCACAGTAAATCGCCCTCCACCCACGCCGGGTCCCACATTATAGGCTCTGCCTATGTTCATTTTCATGAATTTTCTAGGTATTCACCCGAAACCTTAGACTTTAGGGTTTCACACTAAAATATTTTTTCCTCCGTTTAACTCTTTTGACTCCCTCTACGGAAATTTTCAACCGTCGATCATCATCTGCCCACCTAATCAGACGGTTCATGACTCCTTCTGCACCAAATTTTCATCAGTTCATCCCTTTCACCATTGCACAGAGATTTTCTCCCGTTTTCACCATTCCGCGACCATTCCCTAGGCCTCCACAGCATTGCTTCTGCCACCCCCTGGATTTTATAATTAGTCTATTTTATTGTGCAGGGTTTCACAAAGTGATGAATTCACTATGTTTTCCATAATCACAGCCACTGTGATTCAGAACACAGAGAGGCCATTTCAACATTGGCCAGTGTGTCAGCAGCAGGGATTAAAGGTGTTAAAGCCCATAATTGAATATTAAATGTTTTAATCCTTACTCAGAGAATTAAGGCGCAGTTTGAAGATTAAAGAGCACATGAAACAAGCCATATATGCTTCTCAGCATCATAAGTACTTTACTCAGATTTTACACCTTTGACAGAAGTCTCCATGCCTCCCCGAGCTCCCAAAGGCCATTTCTCTGACAAAAAGCTTCCAAAGACTATCAGGACAACAATAATGGAGTTATGGAAGCCCAGGAGGTCTTCAGTCACCTTACTTGCTTCAGAAGACAGAATAGAGTGCCTTACAGCCAGAAAGGATTTTAAAGAACACATCTGATGGTCAAATATCGATCTGACAGAGACTCCGAACCAGACTACAAAGTACATTGCAGAGATATTAAGCAGAGTGGGCGTGGATGCTTCATCCACTCTGTCTTAATGGATCCATTTAATTTATATCTACTTCCACAGTTACTCATTATCATATAAGATCCCCTAAAGATCATGTTGTGGTTGTTGCTATTAGTGTAGGGACTCATTCAACTCTGAGAACAGTTGTTGAGGGAGAGTAGCTGAGTAGTTTGTAATGTAGAAGGCTGGGAGGAGAGGTTTGGACTGTAATCAAACCACTGAGCTCAGTGTATGTGATTGGTTTTTCACATCAATTAATCAAGAAAATTTCACAGGATCCTGGTCTATATTATAGGTGATGTTTCTCTTATTTCATTGTCTATTTACATTATTCATGCTGTCCATTTATTCTTTGATAAGAATCAGTAATCAAGCTTAAGATATACCCCTGAATGGTACCTTAATATCCACTACTCTTCTTATCCTTGATATTTTTCTGCTGATAAGTGAATCTAAGAGAAAATTCATATAATTTAACCAGTGAAGATGTTGGTCCAATCCATTCTTGCTGATGTGTGAATTCGGGGTTTGCTACTTATTTGTTATTGCTGGGTTTGAGCTGGAAGAATTGGGATACCGGGGATTTAGTGTGAGCCCTGTCCACTGGGGTCCTTTTCTAACAGATTAGCCTTTCAAAGATCCCTTGAACTAGTGTCAAATCATTGAAGGTTCAAAGTCCCTCTCTGACCTTAGGCCTAGTTCTGTGTTTAAATCTTAAGTGTTTTTCCTTTAAGAGTATTCCGAAGCAAATCTGGAGCTAGATGACCTCTGGTCTGATCTTAAGCTTCCCTTTGTGTCTCTCCTTCACTCCTTATCGTTCCATTTCACCATATATCTTGAAGATCCTTTAGTATAGATGACTTGCCCTCTGAAAGCCTTGGCTAGTTGTATGCAAGTAATTCCCTTTCATGACTCCATAGATGGCATATTCCTAACCTATCCTCTTTTGCCGAAACATCCTATTGCTTTGCTCCTTTCCTTCCATAACCTTCTCAGTTAATGATCTCATACCAACTCAACAACCAACCAAATCATTTTAAACCCCCCTTTGTGCTTCATACCTAGCCTAATACCTCATTTTGAGCTTTCAAAGATACATCATTCTTTGCTTTATGGAGAGATCCCTCTCTAGATCCAGGCGGGCTAGATCCTAGGGTCCCAAAGCAATTGTGATGTTGTCTAGTCTTTTGGTCTTTCCAATCTGGCCAAAACACTGGAACCCCAACATAATGGCGACTCCGCTGGGGAGCTTTGAGTAAAATACACCTTTAAACACTTCAAAGACTCAAAGAAGACCATAGTAGTCTTAGTTTGGTGGTTAATCACTGTGGTCGACAGTATACCTCCTTGAAACATTCTAAAACTTCCACCTGGCGACTCCACAGTTCCTTAATGATTAAAGACTCCAATGGTGATCAGTAGGCCTGCTGATTATCTTGGTTTTCACAAGACTCCACTGGGAGACCAGCCTTCATAACAACATCAACCATATTATAAGTAACAAATAGGATTAAGCTTCTTTTTTTAAGGACAAACATACTAGCTTCAAGAAACATTCATACAAGGGCTTATCCTAACCCAATCCCACCTGAAATAGTTGACAACCCTGAGAGCATTCTTAGGAAATATCCTACACCTAGGAGGCCAACTATTTCCAGTCACATCCATAGAGCTAACTCTGCACCAAAAAACTTTACAGCTCTATCAGACACTCATTTTGACCTAGGCTTACCAAGCATTTTACCAAAAACTAGGTCATTCAGTGCTTTAGACCAGTCAGACCTTGAGCTTCCCGGTTCACCATCTCACAGTCGTAAACACATTAGGGACAGAGGGACCCCTCCATCTACACCTTCAGATATTTATTTCATTCAAAACTTGGGGCCCTGTCATCCTAAATTGGCTCAACAGAGTGTTGTTGGTCCTAGTATTCCTGTCATCCACATACCTGCTGCTCAAGCCAACCCTTTACCCCCTCAGAACATCATTATGGCAGCCTGGTATGCACCTCTGGTGTTACCACAACCTCTAGTTCCTTTACCCAATGATTATCAATCTAAGATCCCACATTTCACTGCAAAAGAGTCTACCATGGCTCAGCACCATGTAGATAGGATGGAAGATTCCTTTGACTATATGGAGATAGATGATGAGACAGTCAAGATGAGAATCTTTGCACAAATCTTAGAAGGAGATGTGAAGAAGTGGTTTAAAGGCCTACCTCCTAATAGTATCCATGATCTTCCCTCTTTATATCATTCCTTCATAAACAAATGGGAAGTCAAGACCAACCCTCTACAAATCTTAGCAGAATACAAGAATCTTAAAAGAAACGTAGGAGAGAGTGTCCATGACTATTCTACAAGGTTTAACAGTGTTTACAACGCTCTTCCTCCACATATGAAACCTCCCCAAGGTATGGCTCTAGTGAAATATCCTGAAAGCTTTGATGCTGACATGGCCTACCAGCTTAGGGAGAGAGATTACAACACATTGGAAGATATGCAAAAAGGAGCAGTGAGTGTAGAGGCTAACCTGATTGAAAAGAAAGCCAGAATGAGGGCTGAGAAAAGGGTAACATATAGGTATGACACATCAGCTTCCACATATGATCCCAAATATGAAAGTCTAGCCAAAACCATGGAGAGACTAGGAAAAATGGTGGAAAATTTGACTGTCCAAGTCAACAACCAGAACAGAAACCATAACCAGAACCAGAACTTTAGGAGAAATAACCGTCCTAACAGACAGAGAGACTCTAACTAGCAAGTCATACCCCCATTTCAAGAGAAATTTCTTAGATGAGGGGATAATAGAAGAGTTCGAGGGAAACACAATAAATATGTTTGAAATAGACAACTCAATCCACAACTGTTCCACAGAAGAAGATCAAACCTCACACTCACATTGGGATGAGGAAATATTAGAATCTGAGGATTACAAGCTGGAATTTGAAAATGCCATCATGCAGGTTAGAGAAAAGTACGAAATTAGAAGCAAAAATAGCTCAAACAATTCCAAACCAAAAGCTTCTGAGATTACCATTAAGAAAAGACCTGAGAAAACTTCTAAAGTGACTGCTGAAAGTAGCAAATCAGTAGCTGAGAGTTCTGGGAAGAACAAAGAGAAAGACAGCCAAAATACTGATAAAAAAAGTCAGCAAACGAGTAGCACTAGCACTGCAGTTAGTGCTCCTGATAAAACAGTTCCTAACATTGTACATAGTGAGAATCAACACACTGATTCTGCCACTAAGGTAGTGGCTAACAAAACAGAGTTGAGTCTTACAAAGAGTCAATCTTCCTTCAATTTGGAGAGTGAGATTGCTAAAATTAAAATCTTTGTCCCACTCTTAGAGCTGGCCACTCAGGATGTATATAAAGGCCAAATTTTGAAAGCTTTAAATCTAGGTGAAAACAATGACACTGTCAATCTAAGTGATGACCAACCAGCCCTTCTGTTTGGTCCAAAGATAGAAGGAAAGTTTTAGGAAGGGGTAGTACCTCCTTTTTATATCAGCCTCAATATCCATGACAAGATCCTTCACAACACAATGCATGACTCTGGGGCATCACACAACCTAATGCCTAAGTTAGTTATGGAGAGGTTAGGCCTAGAGATAACCCGTCCTTATAAAGATTTATATTCATTTTACTCTAGCAGAGTCAAATGCCTTGGCCTAATTTAAGATCTGTGTGTGAACCTGACCCAGATTCCAGCCAAATGTATGGTTATGGATGTTGTGGTGGCAGATGTGCCACCTAAGTATGGCATGTTACTATCAAGGTCCCGGGGAGCCAAGCTGCAGGGTACGATGTAGATGGATGGCTCATATGCTACAATCCCTGTCTTTAGCCAGCTTAGGAGACTGTATAGAGAGGCACAAATGAAGTTCATGGTCAGCAGCCCTGAAAAACCTGAAAATTCACCTTTGTACTCTATACACACAGATATGGACTCCTTTATCCTTTGCAACAATGAATCCATAGATGAGCCAGAGCTAGAAAACAGAGATGCAGACAATAGGGTAGAGCCCATAGATTTTAACATAATGGCCACTCTAGACTTAGAAGAAAACGAAGAAGAAACCTTTGGACAGTGCACTGAAACAGAGACCCAGAGTGAATAAGAACAGGACCACAAACAGCTAACTAGTCATCTCCCTGAATTACATACACATCAGGAAGAACAAAACACTCTACACCACGATGCAGACCCCATATTACAAAACAATAGTGAAACCAACGTTAGGGAGGAAAATGATGATAAACCCAAACACAATCCCTTGTGGAGAATGAATTTTGATGGGTCTTGCACTAGAAAGACTGCAAGGGCGGGAGTGTGGTTACATAACACAGAGAGTGATTATGCTGAGATTCATGCCTTTAATCTGAACTTAAAATATACAAACAATATCGCAGAGTATGAGGCTCTCATCCTAGGCCTGAATCTATTGAAAATACTAGGAGCCCGAAGGATAGCTGTGCACCGTGACTCTGAGTTAATCATAAAACAAGTGAATGGAGAGTATACAACGAAACACCCTAGATTGAGAGCGTACAGGAATGATGCTATGGATTTATTGAAAAACTTTGTAGAGTATGAACTAGTGTTTTTTCCAAGGAGTTAGAACATAATTGTGAATGGATTAGCCTGCATAGCTAGTTCATATCATAAGTCTCCTAGTGACAAAAAAATCATCATTTAGACCAAAAACAGACCTGTAGTGCCCAATAATGAGAAATATTGGCAGGTCTTTGAGGGCGACAAGTAGATAGAGGATTTCCTGATTGGCAAGAATGAGTTTGAATTCTCGGATTCAGACTCTATTAAATCCGATGAAAGCTGCCTAAGTGAAGAGCCCACGGATGAAGAAAAATCACCCCATAACGTAGAAATAAACGCTTTAACTGAACAACTTGGAAATCAAACCGAAGAATATAAGAATGCAGATAAAGAGGAAATAGAGGTGCTGCAGTCAAAAGATAAGAATATACCTAGAGGACTGGCACCTTTAGAGGACCTTTTTTATTTTAACGACGTAGCGAAAAAACCCACTATAGAATACTTAGGCTCAGATGTCGAGGAATGCAACATAGGCACTGAAGATAAGCCTAAGTTGATTAAATTGGCTAAGTCCTTGCCCGCAGACATGAAAAAGAAATATGTCGACTTATTTAAAGAATTCATCGATGTGTTTGCATGGAGCTACGAGGACTTAAAAGCCTACGATACATACATTATACAACACAAAATACCTTTGAAAGAGAACCAAAAACCCTTCAGACAGAAACTTCACAGAATTAACCCGAAACAACTACCTCTAGTCGAAAAGGAAATAAAGAAGATGTACGAGGCAGGAATTATAGTGCCTATGAGGTTCTCCGATTAGGTTTCCAACCTTGTAGCTATGAGAAAGAAAACAGGTGAGATCAGGCTGTGCATAGATTTCAGGAACCTTAACAGAGCTTCACTTAAAGACAATTACCCATTACCAAAGATGGAACACATCCTACAGAGGGTAGTGGGCTCAAAAAGAATCTCCCTGTTAGACGGTTTTTTGGGCTATAACCAAGTTTTAGTACTCCGAGAAGACCAACTCAAGACAGCTTTTACCACTCCATGGGGCACTTTTATGTATGTAAAAATGCCTTTTGGATTGATGAACGCTGGTGCGACCTTCCAACGAGCAATGGACATAGCCTTTTCCGAAGAAATAGGGCACTTCATTATCATCTATCTGGATGACATAATAGTCTATTCCAAGACTAATGAGGTGCACCTAAAACATCTGAGAAGAGTTTTTGAAAAATGTAGAAGGTTCGGTCTGTCATTAAATCCCAAGAAGACTGTATTCGGGCTTCAATAAGGCAAGCTTCTGGGCCATATTATATCGGAGAAGGGGATTAAAATAGACCCGCAAAGAGTTGAGGGAATACGACAGATCACCCACCCGAGAAACATTAAGGAGTTACAGTCCTTTATTAGGAAAATTAACTTCTTAAGGAGGTTTATTCCCAACTTAGTTGAGCACCTCAGGAATATGACAAACATGCTAAAAAAAGGTGTAGGGGTTAAGTGGACTGTAGAGGCTAAAAAATCTTTTGAATCAGTTAAAATTGCACTCACCCGGGCACCTGTCCTAATTAGCCCAAATTTCTCAAAAGATTTTCTGATATTTTCCTTTGCCTCCGAGCATACAGTGGTTGCAGTTCTGCTGCAGAAAAATCCAGAGGGAATGGAACAGCCTATTGCTTTCTTCAGCAAAGCTCTGAGGGATGCACCCTTGAAATATAACATAATGGCAACTCCACTAGGGATTTGAGTGCATTTTATCTTAGATACCCTTAGGCAGTCAAAAGACCCAAAATCTCTGGTTAGGTTGGTATCTAATGCTGATGGTGGACAGCAACCTATTTCAAACATCCGAATTCATCCACCTGGCGACTCCACACTCTATAATTCCTAATAGACCTAATCACTCCACTGGTAGAAGACTCTGAACTAGTTGAGAAGATGCAGTGACCTTCTTTGTAGAAACATGGATCTAAGCATGGACAGAGATGCAAAGCTCGATGCTTTGGCTGAAAAATTAAATGGAATAGTGAACATGTTTGGTGAAGTGGTGGAAATGTATACAGCTAGCTTAAATACAAATGTTGATTATTTGGAACAGCCCATGCATTTTCCAGAGCAAGGGCCAACTCCAGACTTAGACAATGAGCAAGACATGTATGATGATCTGGGTCTGGAGTTTTCTCTTGCTTTGGAAATTCTCAAGAAGAGGCTCAAGAAGATATCCGGCCTCCAGATCAGTTCATACAAGAAACAGAGGATTGTTGTTCTTCTGTTTGTGTTAAAAAAGAAGTTCCTCCATTGACAGAAGAAGAGATGGACCGAATATTAAACACGCAGTCCACCTCTGAAATATTTTACAAAACTAATACACTTGCTTATTCATCTAAGGAGTTTGAGCATGCAGATCCAACAAACTCCTCTGTGGATCAGAATGAAGAAATACCTGCTGAGAATCTGACAGTTTTGATTGGTGACATTGCTTACAAATATGATTTTCCTAGTTATGATCTGTTTGATGATGATTGTTTTCAAAGAGAAACCGAGCTTGCAGGAGCATCATCAGCAGATTCATGGGAGGAAGATCAGGGCCAACAACTTTAGAGAGGCAATGAACCAAGTTAGCCTATCTATGACACTGATGAAGAAAGTTTTGAAAGCCTAGTAATAGATGAAGATTCATGGAATTTTCACTCTATTACACCTCAGATCATCAGTGATGATTTTCATAAAGATGGAGATCAACAGTCTTCCTTTTCAGAGGATGAGAAAGAAAGCAAAGAAGAGATTTTTGAGTAGGATGAAAGCAAGGAGCATTCTCTTGAAAAAGAGGAAGCAATGGAACATACCCCTACTCAAAAATACATGAATATTTTACGGAGCTCAGCCCATCAGAGCATAATACATCAGAATTCCAAGAGGACACAGTTGCAATATATGATGAGTCCTCCAATTCAGAAAATGAAGAAGATGAAGGAGATTCTCTTCCTCAAGAGAGTCTTGTTCTTGATCTAGTGGAAGAAGAAGAAATCCTGGTTGAAGCCTGCTTGCCTAATATTCATAACCAGGTATCATTTCATGATCCTTATGTTTATTTCCTGCAAACATTTGAAGAAGGATCAAGGGTCTTTTTGAGCAACATGTTGCAGACAACAATAAAATCTTTTGAAGCTGTTGTTAAGGAAAAAAGAGAATGGGAGTGGCCCTGCCTATCCAGCATGCTCAAAGAGATGAGAAAGAAAGACCAGTCATGGGATCACTTGATGGACTAGTTTCATTGGAAGAGAATGTTTGTAAGCTAGACTTGTAAATATGTCAAGTTAGAGTAGGGTAGGTAGGAAAAATCTCAATAAATCTCAATCTATGAGCATTCAGTTAGTAGTTTTGAATTTCTGCAAAGTTTTCAGTCCATGAGTAGTTTTGTCTTTATGCCATGGTCCACATCAAGCCAGACAGTCTAATCCTGGCTTGACTGTCTTTCAATTTCTGTCTTAGAATGTAGAGAAGAAATCTGCTAAACAGTTTAATCCTAGCAGATATAGTTTAGGTAGAGAAACTATGAGGCCAATAGTTTAATCTAGTCTCATGGAGTAATAAGGGTAGAAATAGAATAGTTTTATTTTCCTGTTTGTAAAAATTGATGATGTAAAGGGTCTGCTGGTCCAAATGCACCCAGAAGAAAAATGTTAGGACTATAGGATGGGTAGGTAGATTGTTTGGGAGAATATTTCTGCTGATATAATGTCTTCATGATTTGTGGCAGCTGATCCAAGAAAGAAAATGGATGTGTCAAGTACCAGGCATCTAGCCTACTCCAAATATCATTCTCTGAATTCTTGACACCTTCAAGAAGATGCCATCCCCATGTGGAGCCACTGTTAGCCACCTATGAATTTTTAGCAAGCAAACAGGTGGCTAAATTGTTTTTGAGCCTTCAAAAGATACATTTCATATGAAAATCTCTCATCCTTGAAGCCTCTGTGTGTCCTTTTCCTTTGAAAAAATCTTCACAGTTGTTTCCATCCAAAAAAGCTTCTCTGTTTGTGAAGAAAATGCCCAAAGGGCCTCCATTTCCCATATTTCACTCCCACTAAACCTCTGTTTTCATCACCTTTTTCCCTTTTGCAAAGTCCTCCAAATTCTCTTTTTAACTTTATAAATCATCCCAAACCTCTTTTAAACCTTACAAGCACCCTTTGTTTGGCTTAAAGATCCCCTTTCCCCTCTACCGAAAGCCTCTGTTCAGCCTTAAAACCCTGTTTTTAAGCTAAAAAACCCATTTTCTACCATATACAGGCTTAGCCCCCTTCGGCCTAGCCCCTAACCACTTCCCCTCCATAAACTCAAGTGCTAAGACTAAGGGCTAAACCGTAAAGAGCTCATCGCATCGGAAGGTTGGAGCAAAGCACATTTTCTTTGTAAAGTTGAAAATCTCTGATGCGATGGTGTTTGTTCTGTTGAGCGCGGGTGTAATGTCCACCATAGATCTATACAGATATGAAGGTCCACGTAAGGTCTTACCACTCCCCACTTCATTCCTTTGTAAGCCCTCCGATGATGATCTCTGCTGTTGATTCGCATATAAGTCCAACGGTCAAGCTCAAATCACTTCATCGCTGATTGGGATTTTTCATTGTGCCACCCTTCGTTTTCCCCGATTGCGATCTCCCGATGCAATCCTTGCCATTGAATCCATAAGAACCAACGACTAGGATTTTCCCTCACTCCGCCCTGTGTTCCCCGATTGGTCAACCCCGATCCAATCGCAATCATTCATCTGTCACCGATCCAACGACCCTTACTTTTCCCGCTCCGTTCCATTGCACCCATCTTTCTCCCCACTGATTTAATCTCCGTCGTCGATCTCATTCCAGATCGGATGGCTGGCGCTCAATTGCACCATCGCCAGTCGGAAAATCTTAAGATGTCACCCTCTGTCTCCCCCGATCGCGATCCTTCGATTCAATCGTGACTGTCCGTTCGATCTAGATCGACGGTCTACATCACATCGTGCCCTCCTCCATATTTCTTCATCGGATTTCCCTATTAACCCCATCAAATGATCCCAACCGTCGATCTCCTCCTGAGATCCGACGGCTCATAGTAAATCGCCCTCCACCCACGTTGGGTCCCACATTATAGGCTCTGCCTACGTTCATTTTCATGAATTTTCTGTGTATTCACCCGAAACCTTAGACTTTAGGGTTTCACACTAAAATCTTTTTTCCTCCGTTCAACTCTTTCGAATCCCTCTACGAAAAGTTTCAACCGTCGATCATCATCTTCCCACCTAATCAGATGGTTCACGACTCCTTCTGCACCAAATTTTCATCATTTCACCCCTTTCACCATTGCACAAAGATTTTCTCCCGTTTTTACCATTCCCCCAGGCCTCCACAGCATTGCTTCCACCACCCCCTGGATTTTATAATTAGTCTATTTTATTGTGCAGGGTTTCATAGAGTGATGAATTCACTCTGTTTTCCACAATCACGTCCACTGTGATTCAAAACACAGAGAGGCCATTTCAGCATTGGCCAGTGTGTCAGCAGCAGGGATTAAAGGTGTTAAAGCCCATAATTGAAGATTAAATGTTTTAATCCTTACTCAGAGAATTAAGGCACCGTTTGAAGATTAAAGAGAACATGAAACAAGCCATATCTTCTTCTCAACATCAAAAGTACTTTACTCAAACAGTACACCTCCAACAGAAGTCTCCATGCCTCCCCGAGCTCTCAAAGGCCATTTCTCTGAAAAAAAGCTTCCAAAGACTGTCAAGACAACAATAATGGAGGTATGGAAGCCCAGGAGGTCTTCAGTCACCTTACTTGCTTCAGAAGATAGAACAAATTGCCTTATAGCCAGAAAGGATTTTAAAGAACACATTTGATGGTCAGATATCGACCTGACAGAGGCTCCGAACCAGACTATAGAGTACAGTGCATAGCTATTAAGCAGAGTGGGCATGGATACTTCCTCCACTCTGTCTTAATGGATCCATTTAATTTATATCTACTTCCACAACTACTCATTCTCATATAATATCCCCTGAAGATCATGTTGTGGTTGTTGCTATTAGTGTAGGGACTCATTCGACTGTGAGAACAGTTGTTGAGGGAGAGTAGCTGAGTAGTTTGTAATGTAGTAGGCTGGGAAGAGAGGTTTGGACTGTAATCAAGCCACTGAGCTCAATGTATGTGACTGGTTTTGAACATCAATTAATCAAGCAAATTTCACAGGATCCTGGTCTATATTACGGGTGATGTTTCTCTTATTTCATTGTATATTTACATTATTCATGTTGTCCATTTATTCTTCGATAAGAATCAGTAATCAGGCTTAAGATATACCCCTGCATGGTACCTTAATGCCCACTGCTCTTCTTATCCTTGATGTTTTTCTGCTGATAAGTGAATCTAAGAGAAAATTCATATAATTTAACCAGTGAAGATGTTGGTCCAATCCATTCTTGCTGATGTGTGAATTTAGGGTTTGTTGCTTATTTTTTCTTGTTGGGTTTGAGCTGGAAGAAGTGGGATACAGGGGATTTAGTGTGAGCCCTGTCCACTGGGGTCCTTTTCTAACAGATTAGCCTTTCAAAGATCCCTTGAACTAGTGTCAAAGCATTGAAGGTTCAAAGTCCCTCTCTGACCTTAGGCCTAGTTCTGTGTTTAAATATTAAGTGTTTTTCCTTTAAGAGTATGCCGAAGCAGATCTGGAGCTAGATGACCTCTGGTCTGATCTTAAGCTTCCCTTTGTGTCTCTCCTTCACTCCTTATCGTTCCATTTCACCATCTATCTTGAATATCCTTTAGTATAGATGACTTGCCCTCTGAAAGCCTTGGTTAGTTGTATGCAAGTAATTCCTTTTCATGAATCCATAGCCCAATGGATGGCATATTCCTAACCTATCCTCTTTTGCCAAAACATCCTTCTGCTTTGCTCCTTTCCTTCCATAACCTTCTCAGTTAATGATATCAGACCAACTCAACAACCAACCAAATCATTTGAAACCCCCCTTTGTGCTTCATACCTAGCCTAATACCTCATTTTGAGCTTTCAAAGATACATCATTCTTTTATTTATGGAGAGATCCCTCTTTGGATCCAGGAGGGCTAGATCCCAGGGTCCCAAAGCGGTTGTGACGTTGTCTAGTCTTTTGGTCTTACCAATCTGGCCAAAACACTGGAACCCCAACAGAACCTACCAAAGTTCATTGGGTTGCTGCAAAGAATGTTTTGAGGTATCTCAAAGGAATAATGGATTTTGGAATATGGTACATACAAGTTGATGATGTGAGGCTTGAGTTTCTTCACAAATGCATATTGAGCAAGGAGCTCTACAAGTTGGAAGAGTACTTCGAGTTGCATCTTCAGCATTGGGTCGGTAGTTTTTTCCTGGTTTAGCAAGAAGAAAATATTAGTTGCACTTAGTTCAACAGAGGTCAAGTACATGGATGCACATTTGGAAACATGTGATGATATTTGGATGAGGAAATTGCTTTTGGGACTTTGAGACAAGGGATGGAGCCTACTATGATACATTGTGACAATCAAATTTGCATCAATCTCTTTGAGAATACAGTGATCCATGATCGCTCCAAGCATATTGAGATCAAGTACCATCATCTCAAATATTGTGTGCAGAAAGGGATAGTGAAGCTACCATACATTACAACAGAGAAGTAGACAACAAATATTTTGACCAAGGCATTGGCCAGAAGCAGTTTCATTTATTTCAGAGACAAGTTGGGAGTTTTATAGGATCCCTTCCTCACTAAGAGGGAGTGTCGAAAATGGTAGCATGGAAGGTCTTCTCTGGCTTGTGCCTTAGCCAGAAACACCACGAGTTTGTCCTTCCTTTTACCATAGAGTGAGTTCATGGAGATGGTGAGTTTATTTCTAGTTTGCGGGGATAATGTTCACAATTTCATGCATAGTGATGGAGGATCAGTTACGTGGATCCTTCTTCAATTTAACTACAATATCGAGAGGCAGTTATGATTTTAGATAGAATGATTTGGAGCTTCAGTCATTGATTGAAGTAAGGACGAGTTGTGAGTCTCGTTATGATTAGAGAGAGAACCAATTTGAACTCAATTAACTTGTCAACCTCATGAGTTCTAAATTTGTACTTGTCAATTTTAGCATGGATCGAATCTATAAAGGAAGGACAAAGGAACAAATTTAATTCATTTTTGAGTGCACAAAGTTTTGAGTGAGAGATATCTTTGCTTGTAGAGTGTATATTGAGGATGATTTCTTGTGGCAGAATTGTGCTAAGAAATAGGAAGCAATTCTGCACTAGGATTTAGGAGTTGCATCCTAAATAATAGTAGGCACTTTGCGCTAGGAAATATGAGGCATGCATGCAAGGAAATAGGGTTAGGAAAACTACGAGGAAGTAGGAGTTGGGTCAGCGTATTTGCAAGGTGCTTTAAGGTAGTTCAATAGAGAACAATTTTGTTATAAGTGAAACAAATTACCTTGTAATTGATTCAATTGCTCAATTAATAAAATACTACATCAAAGAAGAGGGTTTTCCTAGTTGGGTTTCCCAAGAAATCAAGTATGTAAACTTGTGTGAATATGTTTTTGTCTTTGTGTTTATATTCCAATGCTTACCAGTTAAGAAATTATGTATCTTAATGAAAGTCAATTCAGTTTTAGTATTAGTTGCCTTGTTTTCAGTTATTGACTAAAGTAGTTGCAGAATGTCATAGAAAATTAAGAGGGAGCTTTAACAAAATAGCTCATAAGGCCCCATAATACTTGGTAAGGTTTCCAAATGGGGTAGCAGGTTGAGTCTTCTTGATTGTGGGAAAAACTCCAAAGTTAAATGCACTTGTGTCAGAGGAGTCTGACAATGATGACCTACCATGAAGTACTATTTATTGAGTGCAAGCTCTAGTGATGATGATTGGTACTATGTGATTCATTTTCTCAGTTTTAATCTCACTTCTTCCCTGTGAGCATTAATTAATGCAATGACTACTAAATAAACTATTCAAAATCATTTAGTTGATATACCAAAAAAAAAAATTGTCCATGGGGTCTTGGTTAAATGGTGATAAGGCGGGTTGTTATAGCACTCATCATAAGTTCAATTCTCTTCCCCTATTGGGGTGATGTATCTGGATATGTTGATGAAGATGGACTAGAAAAATGAAAAGTACTACCAAACTTTTATATATATATATATACCAAAAAAAACTTCATTTTTCATCATTTATATGTCCATTGGCCATGAGTATAATTGGATATTGTCTATTAAAACGTTGGTAGGAGGATGGATATGTATTTCATATATCTGGCATAATTTGATTATTTACCACCTTATTCCTTGAATCTGTGAGTCTTGACTCTGCGTAGGCTTTGATGAAGGGGCGGCTGGGATGGAGACAATGAATTGAATTGTTTGTTAAATGGCCTTTTATCTCATGGAAATCAATGTTATCTCTTAATAATAGTAGAGCTTGCATTCTAGGTACATGATTATAATATTACTCACTATTATTCATTCTTCTGCTCCACTTTTAGTAGCTGTTGCCCAAACGAAAATTTCTCCTTCATGGAATCCTGGGATGGGAACGCCATTTCAAAAACTCCGCTGAGCGATTTCAATGGATTTTCAAATTTCCGCTACTCAAAATCTCATTCCTGCATTCTATTCATCAACCTCTCATCCTCCAAATCTGAGATGCTGTTCAAACCATACCATTGAGTATCACACTTGGTCTCTAATTATAGGTAGTTTCCCTGTCTCTATTATATGTGACTTTCTCTGTGCCTCAAAAGGAGTAAAATATTGAAAAAATGAGCCCGCGATGACCTTGGATAAAAAGTTCTGGTACCAACCATTGCTGCAAATATATTGTGGCTCTATAAATATATGATTATTTATAAATTATTGATTATTATTATCTAACTTTAAGTTCACTGTCAAGCTGAACATCAAATTGGTGTATGTGACTTTTTGTTTGTGGGACAAGGGACCCACTTCTGCTTAGGGATTTACCACATACATACTCTACCCCCTATGGTTTTTGAACCTTTGACTTCTTAAAAGGAAGCACATGCTCTTAACCATTAGGTGTAGGTCTAGTTAAGTAGCAAAATAAAACTAAACAAATTTTATTTAATAAATGATTAATAAATTAAAGATAAGAATATATATAAAAAAATTGAAAAACCATTTACATACTTTCTATATTATTTGTTAGATATAGATATTAAACTAATAATATTCCCATATTAATCTTACTTATTTTTAATTTTTAATTTTAAAATTCCTCAAACCCAATTCCAATATAAACCACACCTTAAATATAAATATATTAAAATTACAATTATTTAAACTAAATATAAGACAAAATTTTATCATATACTAATGACACAATATAGATTTGGATGTCTCACACTTACACTAGCATTGAACTTTTGGAAAAAAAACAACTTACACTATATAATAATAATAATTAAAAAAAAAAAAAATCTTATTCCACGCCCTATTCTACTTTATTCTAATTGTCTTACACCAATTTCTAAATTCTTCCAAAAAGACAACTTACACTTTGAACAAAAAGCCTTATGCTACCTCCACACCCCTTTCTACTATATCCTAACTGTCTTGACAATTTGCAAATTTTTGGAAAAAGACCATTTATAGTTTGAACAAAGAGCCTCACTTTAATGGTCTTACACCAATTTGTAAATTTTTGGAAAAAGGCAATTTATACTTTGAACAAAGAGCCTTGCTCTGTCTCCACGTGGCCAGAGAAATATTGATAAAAAGAAGGAAAAAGATAAAAAGTGATATGACACAATGCTAGTCAAAGGCATAAAAAAAGAGAAGGCTAAGGAAACATTATGAAAAGAAAGAAAAATCTTAGTGATAAGACACAATGTTAGTCAAAAGCATATGGGAGATATTGGAGTATCACCGTGGACACACCGAACCTATATAATCATTATATGTCAAATTCTCAATTTAAAATATGCTATAAGAGTTATGTACCCATGTGGAGCCAAGAAACGAGGATGGGGATTTCCAAAGCCTCCATCTCATGTGTTTTATTCCCAAGCCAACTCAATTGAATCTTTCGAGTGTTTTGTGTAAATTCCTGTGCTTTCCACTTTGACCAAAAAGCATTGTCCATGACATTTTTTGTCAAGCTTCCGATGCATATAGCATTAATCATAGCCATAGATATATATATATGTATATGTATTGAAGTCTTATAACAACAAGAGAATTCTTAATAATAACAAAACTCAAAATTAATCATAGCCATAGATATATATATATATATATATGTATTGAAGTCTTATAACAACAAGAGAATTCTTAATAATAACAAAACTCAAAATTCTTAATAATAAGAAAATCAAGTCTTATAATAACAACAGGACTGTTAATAATAACAAAACTCTTAAAAGAAAAAATAATAGTAATAATAACAAAAGTCTAAAAGATAATGACAAAAATCCACTTAGAAAATGAATCTGCATATCAAAACGAATAGAGATAGATGAAGCTGAGCAAGCACATGTCCTTGACTAGATGTTCACAAACATCACATGCATGGGCTTCCGTAATACCGATCAACAATGCAGGAATTACTCGGTTGAAATGGTTGGGATGTGCAATCCACGTTTCACAAATCGAATTCCTGTAAATGTGGATGATCAGTTTCTGTAATCTTGAGTTTCTTTCAATGGATTTTTTTGTTTAGAATCTGGGTAGAATAGTGAGTAGGCATATACTTATCTGGTGCACCTATATAAGGATCTGGTGGCAACAAATATATCCGACATTCTATCTTCATAGTTACAGTAAGCAGTCGAATAGGGTCCTGTTCTGCCTGCATTGACAGGTTTTTGATGATTATGGGGACTTTGAGTGGCAATCTCTGGGTGTTTGCTCTGATAGCCTTACTCACTTGTATCTCTGAATGCCAAGCAGAGAAAGACTCATTGTCGAAAAGTAAACCTCAAATATTTGAATTACGTAGGGGAAATTTGCAGATCAGGTTTACCAATTGGGGAGCCACCATATTGTCTGTGAAAGTACCTGATGCCAAAGGTATGCTGTATTTCTCTTGATTTATATTAATTTTCAATGAAAAATGAAAATTTGGTCAATTTCGTCTCTGGGATTTTGGATAGACGGATTGGGTGTTTGTACTTTTAGATATTCAATCACTAGTTTAATTGTCAGTTTTGTTAGAATGTTATTTTTGTACATGATCATGATGTCTCACCAATGCCTGCCAAATCTATATAAATATCATATCAAGTGAAACACACAACAAAGACAACCAATTCAAGAAATTTAACAGAGACCTCTTCCATGAAGTACTCAACTAACTGTGCCAGTTGTGCTAATCCATTCTCACCTTTTGGCCATGGCTTTAGTATTTTTTTCAATAAAAATTTGGTCTGTTCAACTATGGACCTGGACAATCAGTGAGGGGCACAACAAAGGCAGCCCATACATGGAATTTAGCCTAGACCTCCTGCATGAACTTCAGAGTGATTAATTGCTTGAGCTAGTCCACCCACTTTTTTCCTATAACTTCTGTATTTTTTTCAATAAAAATTTAGTCTATTCTTGTGGACAATCAAACGAGGGCCATAACAAAGGCATCCAGTCCACAGAATTTAGCCCAGAACTCCTACTTGAATCAGAGTGCTCAACTACCCACGCACAGAATTTCCCTTAGACCTCCTGCTTGAATCAGAGTGCTCAATACCCACCTTTTGGCCAGAACTTATTCACCTATAGCTTCAGGGATTTCTATGTTAAATCCACAAAGCATTTGGTTGAAATGTTCTGAGAATCAAAGCGAGACTAACTGTAATCAACTCCCACCACCAGTCTACCATTAAACTATTGAAGCTGAATGGCTGTATTGAATCTGAATGGCTGTCTTTCGTTTTGTATTCAGGAAGGCTGCTGATCCCAGTAATTGTTATGTGCAGGTAAGGTAGCAGATGTGGTTCTGGGCTTTGATATTCTCACTCCATACATGGCAAGTATCCATTAAATTTACTCTAAATTTGTGTGTTTCCCCCTGCTGTTCTTGTTCATATGAAGGAGTTTCTGACCTGAATTCGGGTTACACAGAATGGCACTTCCCCTTACTTTGGTGCCATCGTTGGGCGCGTGGCCAACAGAATCAAGGATGGAGAATTCACATTAGATGGGAAAACATATCATCTCCCTAAAAATGATGGGAACAATACACTCCATGGTCAGTTCCTGCATTATGTTTAATTCTTTCCTTATTGTCCAGACGAAATTGATATATTCGGGCACCCTTGGTATTCTGTAATCTTTATTCATTCTTGGCCCTGTTGATTATGCAGGAGGAAAGAGGGGATTCGACAAGGTATTATGGAGGGTAACGAAACTGAGAAAGGGGCCTCGTCCATCTATACAGTTTACTTACCACAGTCGTGATGGTGAACAGGGTAGGAATGTCGCAGACACATACCTTTCAATATATTTATTGGTTCGCTTCTTTTCAGGTCACTCTGGTTAGGTTTCCAAGATTTCATTGCAAGTTTGGAAATTCCTGTTTCGTTTGTTAGATTATATTTTACTTTTGTAAGTTAAAATTACATTGTCCCTTGGGCTGTTTTAATTTGGTGTGCCTCCGTATTCACTGTAATCCCTACTTCCAAAATTATAGGTCTCCCAATTCCTGTAGATCTAGGATAATAAATTCCATGATTCCTCAGAGATCGCGAGGAATACATGGCCTGATAGCTATTCTGATTTCTTTCTACATCACCTGCCCAATCACCTGCCCAAAATTGGTTAGTTATCACTTTAATAACATATGACTTTTTAATTTTTTTAGGATATTGTGAATAGAATTTGTTTTCTGTGTATGAAGTTTTGAATAGATGATGATTGGGGTGTACTATGTATGAAGTTTTGAATAAATGATGATTGGGGTGTATTGTTAAGACACTTTTTAATTAAAATTATTGGTTCATGGATGTCACTAGTTTAACATCGGTAAGTAATCCATTTACCTAACCAAGAAAAAAAATATATAGCTTTCCTAAAATAATTTCATGCTAGTTGTATCGGATATAGGATTATGGCCCTGCTTTAGAATTAAGATCCACCTCAGGATAACTTTGTACATGCAGCCTGTACTCGGTTCCTTCTCTGATAACACACTGTCCAGTAAATTCTTCTTCCTAAGGAATCCAAGGCCCTTTCTACTTTATTTTGGATTTTTCTTGTCAAAGTTACAGGAATTTGTGTCCTGCTGGATTCATAGTCTCTGGAGTCTAAAAAAGATTTTTTTTCCCTGAAATCTTGCCCATGCATTGAGCGTTCATACAGAATTTGCATAACTGTATGAAATTCTACAGTCAATTATTTTTTGCCATTTTACATTCTGGTCACAGACTGCTATGGATCATGGATATGTATAGATAAATCATGCTTAATTGCTGTTATATAAGGCTCTGTGTAGATCCTAATTTTTGCAATATAGCACAAATGCTTAACAGCTATAGATCATGGATATGTATGGAAAAATCATTCTTAACTGCTATGGATCATGGATATGTATGGAGAATTCATGCTTAACTGCTGTTATAAGGCTCTGTGTAGTTCTTAATTTTTGCAATATAACACAAATGGGTTTATACTTAACACTCATTTTTGTGTTCTTGTGACGATTGATATAGGATTTCCTGGTGTTCTGGATGTATCTGCAACATACACTCTGAGTGGACCTAGGGAGTTGACACTTGAAATAAAAGCAGTACCAAGGACAAAGCCTACTCCTGTGAGCTTAGCCCAACACACCTACTGGAACCTTGCAGGGGAAGCCAGTAACCGAAGCATACTTAGCAATAAAGTGACAATATGGGCACATTCAATTACTCCAGTGGACAAGCATCTCATTCCCACTGGTGCTATTGTGCCAGTCAAAGGAACCCCCTATGATTTTACAAAACCAACTGCTGTTGGAAAAAAAATAAACAATGTCCCAGGAGGGTATGATATAAACTATGTCCTGGATCGCCCAAAGTCCAAGCATTGGCTGAGGCGTGCTGTGAGAGTAAAGGACGATTTCAGTGGAAGGGTTCTGGATCTGTGGACAAATAATATAGGCTTGCAGTTTTATACTTCTAATCAAATCAAGAAAATTGTGGGGAAGGGAGGTGCCATTTACAGAAAATATGCAGGCCTGGTCTTGGAGACTCAGGCTTTCCCGGACGCAGTGGACCAGACGAATTTTCCATCTATTATTTACCGTCCAGGGCAGCTCTACCGTCATGTTATGGTTTACAAGTTTTCAGTGGAGAAGTAGTTCATTGACTTGTGGAGAAGCAGCCCTGTATCCTTGAAAAGCAGGGACTCTGAAAGGTCAAAAAAATTCTTATCAGAACTGTTAAATAATTTGGTGGTGTATGCCATTGTTGTTCTCAAGATTGCCAGATCCATTAAATAAGTTCTCAAGATTGCCAGATCCATTAAATAATCAGGATTCCGAATGGCCATTTATTATATTAACAAATTCTTTTCAATACTTACCAGATAATTTGGTGGTGTATTCCATTGTTCTTCTCAAACTTGTCAGGATCTATTGAATGAATTATTTGGGTGTAAGTTCAGTAAGTTTTGTCAGTTAATTTTGATAAAGCTAAAGGCCATTTTTATTGATCGGAGTAAAAATTACCATATCATTAGCATTAATAACACTTTCAGTTTGAATATTTGTGTGCATAGCTCTTTATAGTATGAAGAGCATAAGGGTTAAAACTATGGGTTTGACCATTATTATATTATATTGATTTATTTTAAATTATATCATATGAACAGCAACAATGAAACTGATAGAGACACCAATGAAATTGATATAGACACCATATAGATAAAGGTTAAAAAAATTATAGAGCAGAGATCAACTTCCTCCTAAAATAGGTCCTTTTATTGAGATATTTTTCTTTGTTATCAAAGGTGCTAGGGATCTTCCACTAGTCTAAGAAGTATCCCATCTTCATCACTATCAAGGATACTCCTATTCTCTTCACGAGATATACGAGATATACTCTCTTCTTCTTCAAAGGATCTCTCATTTTCTATTGCTACCAAAGTAGGTCTTTCTTCATTACTACAACTATATGAACTTACATCTCTTTCTTCAAAAACTTCACATGAACATATAGAAGATAAATGGCCTATCCTCTTACATTTATCACAAAGCAATAGCATACCTTCTAAGGATCCTAGATTCTCATCCAAACCTTCTTATTCACCATCATCTCGAGAGTGATGATCAATAGCTTGCACATTTGAAGAAATATCTTTGACCTTTTGAGCATATTTCCAATTTCTCTTTTTATTTTCTCCAGCAGCAACATCTTTAAAATTTGACTCACTACTCGATAAGCAAGGTTCATCGACCTTCTCTCGAGCCACATTGTTATCAAATATATATATATATATATATATATATATATATATATATATATATATAATGTAGTTTGTCCAACATTTCCTTTGCTGACTCACAATGTCTTACTTTATCAGCATCTGGCTTTGATAGCCCTTTCATGATGAGCATCAAATATGTTCCCATTCTAATCCTCGAGAGCTCATACTTTGCTCCATTAAAAAATGGGACTCCCTCTGGTGTTAGCCAAGTTTAATTAGCCATGTTTCCTCTTGATCTTCCTTCAAGCACTTAAGTTTTTTCTTGAAGTAACCGGGCTCTGATACTAATTGTTGGAAACAATGTTAAATATTGAGAGGGGGGGTGAATTAGTATTTAGGCTAACTTTAATTTTTATGCCAATTTATATTATCATTCAAACTTGGAATTCATTATGTGAGAAACCACTATCATAACATGTACAACAAATGAATGAATCAACACTTAAACACACACACCAAGAGCAACATACACATAAGCCACCAATTTGGAAACCCTTCTGAGAGAAAACCGAGCCAAAGCTTCTTTATTATTTGATGTAAATATGAGCTCCTACTCTATTATAACAATTTTTATGAGCCACCATTCACAGGAAGCACCAACTCCCTTTGATTGTTTGTTAGCACCACTAGCAGGAAGCACCAACTCCTTGTTTTGTAAGCTCCAACCCACACTCAATAAGGAACTTGACACTCTATGTAATTGACAACCACTTTTCCTGATTCCATCTCTCTTTTCACCTCTACAGCCTCCACTTTACTCATGCCACACAACACTTTTTCTTCTACTCATTCTACTCACACTCCAATAGCACTCATTTAGCTCTTGGCCTTCAACACTTATGCATCATACTCAATGGCTTGTATTTTTTTGTTGGCCCTCATACACCATACATACACTTAACAACACATATTATTCTCTACTCTCAGTCCTTATACAGTCAGCACTTAGTTCTCGGCCTTTCTCTTCTCCATAGGCACTCTCGGCCTCTCGCAGCAGTGCACTCGCTCAAAGATATTTCCACACAACTCTCCACACCACACTCCACTCCATAATGCAACTTTCACCCCACCATGCACAATTTCCATCCTTGGCTTTGTTCCTTTGCTACATAGGGAATAAAGTTGTCTCTATCGTCATTCTCACAATACCTGAGAGTGTACTCAACGCATGGCTCTCCATCCCGATGTTGCATCATATTACATGGCGATTATAGTTTCATTAACTCTCAGAATGGGCACCTCATTGTTTCACCATACTAAGAATTAATTCTCAGTCAAACTGTAGACCCAAAGATCTCTTCCATTAACTTCAACTTGTACTAATAGCATGGCACTCTAAGATCTTAGTCAACTCTTCTGCACCTAACCATCCTTTTTAATTAATTTTTCATAGCGTCAAGGGAAGATTAGAGATGGTGTGTTTATGTTCAAGGCAGACTCCATTTATGCATTCTACACATTGTGGTCCTTACTTCCTTGAACCAATGCTTCTCGACAATTTCCTTTGACTTTAATTCTCAATTCAAGCTATCGTCCCATTCAATCCTTCAAATTTGTAGAAATTTGAATAATAGATGATTTATTCACCGAGATTATCCTGATTACACACTATTTGAGCTTCATGCATAATACATAACCTCTTCTACCATTGATCATCAATTTGTGGAATTAAAAACAATCGCATGCTCACATTGAAACATTAATCAATCACACATATCAACACAATAGGTAATGGGGAAAGCTTACAGCTGAAAACCCCCAACTATCTGTATATTATAATGATAGAGAACATGTAACAATCATAGTACAAACTCCTCACAAGTTCTCAGCACTATCTCCAATTGTTACACACTAACTAGCTCAGATCATACAAAACACATGCTCCAATGCACTCCACATTGCTTTGCCTCTCTTTGCGCGATCAGAGATGAATATTTGCCCAATCGAGTTCGAATCCACACGAGTATGCCTCTACGCAATCCTCATTGGCATCTCCATCAATGTGTGGTGCAAACTCATGCACCGATATGGTCTGGCCCCGATGATCACACTTGCTCTTTCACCTATCTCTCCACTGGTCTCCACTGAAACTGTCCATGCATTGAAGTTAACTAATGTATTCTTTAGTTGATTAATGAGTTATTAATTAGTGAATTAATTAATAATTAATTCACACCACTCTCACTAGTGTATCAATCGGTTAGACTAGATAAAACTAGCTCAACTATGTTAAACTCAGTTAAATTGAATACAACTCCACTAACTTCCTCAATCAACTCCACCAAACTCTCTCACATGAGTTCTAATTGAAGTCTTCATGCAATAGCTCCACTTAACCCTCAAGAATAACATAATTCCTTCTGTCAGCTCCTGTGCCATATCTGTGCACTTAACTGAAGTGCTCCAAGAGGATAAGATAATGTTTAGAGTCCAAATATTATTAAGAGCTAATAATATTCGACATATCTATTTTTAGACTGGCAATCTAAAAATAGATTCCGCCCAGTATGTCTAAAAATAGAAGTCCATTTATTTTTTCCGACTTGACCAACCATCCACAAATAGCATCTTGCAACTCATAGAACATGAGCCATATGTCTAAAAATAGACATAGTCTAAAAATAGACTTTGCGCCAAAAATAGCCTACGGGCCCACTTAGTGAAGGCGACTTCTTTTCACTAAGCTCATCATCTTGTTGCATTCTCAAAAAAATTTATGCCCCTAGTTCTTCAAGCTCAACCCTTAGTTCTTTAAAGCAACTACCGGCTCATTCTATGCTCCATTATCCACAAATGTGGCACAACGTTACATATGGTGCACTGCCACATATAGCACAAACTAGTTGCCAACTCACTTTCTTTCTTAGTGGCACTAATCTCTTAAAAAATTATTGACTCATAAATCCTTTGAAATTTAGAACCCTTAGTAACAAGCTTGCAGTTATTTTTCATTGCAAATAGCTTGTAACAATAACACATGAAACCTCCACAAAACCAATTCCTAGGCATGCCTTCCATCATTCAATGGAACTATCAATTGTTGGAAAAATCTCTATCTCTCGACTCTGTTACCCAACAAAAACCCCTGATGTGCCTTTGTTCTTCCTCCGGGGTGGACCTTCCAGGATCAAGCCTCTATCTCTCGGGCTCATTATCTTGGCTAAAACTCCCAGTTCACTTACCTTTCTTCTTTTGGGCAATCATTTTCTTTTCCTCCATGGTGAACCTTTTACGATTAAGTATTCATCTACCGGGCATGTTATCTCGGCTAAAACTCCTATTGTGCTTATCTTGTTTCTTCCTAGGAAGCCTTTGTTTTTCCTCTAGAGTGAACCTTCTTGTTGTGAAGACAATCCCCTCGGCAGACAAAGGCGATCTCTCTAGCCCTAGAGTGGATCTAACAATGTACGAGACTATCTAATGGACACTTTCTTAGTTAACATTCAAAGCAGTATGAGAAAGGGAAAAGGACCTACCTATTCTTGATGTTATGCTCAACCCTTTGATGACAACCTCGATCCACAATCCTTCAGGTTGGATCCTCACTACTTGTGGCATTCGAATACCTGTAGGAGATGATCAGAGGCTCAATAATTAGCTCAAAATGAAAGTGCTTAGAATTGATTGGAAACTGAACGACAACGACTGACTCGTCGCCGGGAATCCAACGCAACTCGTTTTGTCGAAAACCGACTTCGGATGAAGAAGTTATAATCTGCTGACCGCCGTTTAGAACAGGCAATTTTTTTTTAGAATTGCAAAACAATGACAGGTTGATGACATGGAAGCCTAGTCAGCATGCAGGGAATATTCTTCAATTTTTTCCCAGTGGCACTGCGACAAGTGTCACAACTGGATTTTGCAGTTTGGTTTGATAGTGAAATTTTGTTAAGGATCTGCTCTTAAGGTTGAATTCAAACTTTTTTTATGTGGGAGGACAGCGCAACCAAGGACCGCCATGTGTCCTCTATGGTGGGTACCCTCTCCAAGGTCTGGTTCGTATTTCATTTTATGTGTTATGGTCAAATTTCAATTTTGTTATATGGTGGTCAAAGTCTGCATTTGGTATATGCTCTAATGTTTGAATTTCAGTGGTGGGTTCAAATTTCATATCCTATGGTTGGTTTATTATGCAAATTCCGATTGCAAACTAACCATATTCCGAACATTGGTGGCGGATAAATTAACCATATTCTAAGTTTATTTATTCAGGCGCATATCATTTTAATATAAGGTTTTCAAACCTTATGGATTGGACATAGAAATGTATTATTGGAGGGCGCATATATTTTACCCAAGGTTCAAACCTTGGGTTATAATGTTTCATGGCACAAAAGTTACAACCAAGTTCGGGTGGAGGTCGGAGCTTGACCCCACGACCTCCCCCAACTTACTCTTCGCCCATACCAATGGGTCATTACAATGGTTCTTAATATCATATGCTTCCACCATATATTTAATGTTATGTGAAGTATCCAACAGGGGTTTAGAGTGGGCCAGCCCCCTCCCATACAACCTCTCCACAAAACCACAAGCACGCAGCAGAAATCCAAACATCGGAGTTTAACTCCTAATTACGGATTATCCCATTAAGCCAAGTTTAACGTTAATTAAAACATGGTTTATGAAAAATGATTAAGCATAGTTAAGACGCGCTTATCTACAGTTAAGCGTGGATTTGTTGCTAATTAATCCAATTCCTAATTGGTGGTGGATTTAGCGGGAACCACTAGTTTATCGTAGTTATCTGGAGTCTTCTCCATATTTAGAGGAGGAATCTAGGGAAAAATTGAATAGGCCATATCTTGAGCAATTTTCGACCAATTTTGGCTCAGGAAGAGTCATTTCTAGTAGATTGGCATGCTCTGAATCCATTGGAACATGTTGCAGAGGCATATGAGTAATTATATGGGTGTTTTTGTCACTTTGAGGAATTTTGAAGCCAAGGGCCACCAGGAAGGAAGGTCATGCCTAGATCAGCTGAAGGCCAAATTGAGTGAATGAATAGTCATTTATGATAGATTTCAACATTATAAAATCATTAGAGTATGTTTCAAGAGAATTTGATGCATGTAAACAACAATTATGCACTTTTGAGCTAATACATAGTCCCAAGCCATGGAAGTTGGATCAAGGAGATGTAGCCCAGGAGGGGTGAACTCCTTCATCAAAAATCTGTGTTGATGGATCAATTGTGATGGTTTGTTGTTCTTTATGTTGATGTTGTTCAACATTTGATTTTCATACTTTATGCTCTTGAATTCACTCATAAAAACTCAGTTAAATTACACGTTTGACACACATAAGTAGCAAGGAAACATGTACATCAAGCATAAGACCAGTAAATAAATTTTAAATCTAAATGTTAAATTAACACAAAAAAACTAACATTCATACTCAGATCAAGTTGGTATCAGAGCTTCATTGAAAGGAAAGGTTATTTACTTGATAGTTGCTTGAGTTTTTTGCTAGTTTAATGGTTGCAAATTTGTGATGCTTACAAGGTTAAAGTTGCAGAAAGGTGAAGGGAAATTGTTGGTTGCAAGTCCTAAGATTAGGACCAGAAGAAGGAGAGCTACAAGAGCACCATCTTCACCCAAATTTCCACTCATATCTGCACTTGAAGCACCTCAATTTTTGTCTCAAGAAGCTGAGATTGAAGAGGTACAAGTTGTACAAGAAGATGAGCTTGAATCCAGAGCCATCATGTCAGGTGTTGGAGAGACTGAAGGTCATTCAAAAGAGGATGATGTCAAGAGAGACTTCAATGACATAAAGAGGATGGTTAAAATTATGTTTGATGCATTTATTGTTGGGATGGCAGGAGAAGGTTCTAATCCTCCACATGGAGAAGGAACTTCAGATGATAAGAAGGATGAAGAGAAGAGTTCAAAGGGTAGTGGAGGAAAGCCACCTCCATCTCCACCATTTTCATCATCCTCATCATCTCCATCAGCATCATCTTCCACTTCCACCACAAAATCTACTCACACTCACTCAAAAGCAACAAAAGGAAAGACACCCTTACTCAAACTTGATGTCAAATTTGAGCTTCCAATGTATAATGGCAAGGTAAATGCAGAAATATTGGATAATTGGATATATCAATTGGAGGTGTAATATAGGATTAAGAACCTTCATGAAGATGAAATAAAGATTCAATTGACCTGTTTGAGGATGGAAGGATCTGCACTTGTATGGTGGGAAGCAAGGACTCAAGAAGAGATTAAAAACTACGGTAAGATCTCTATGTCTTGGTCAAGTTTTGTTGCTGCCATTAAAAGGAAATTCTATCCATTATCTTACATGCAAAAGGAAATTATGGATTGGAAAAATTTTAGACAGTTGAAAGGGAAAAGTGTGCAAGATTATACTCATGAGTTTAGGAGAAGAGCTCTTATTTTGGGTATTAATTTATATTCTCAAGAAAATTTGTTAAAGTATGTTGGATGTTTGCACAATTACCTTCAGAACACTATTCTCATGTTTAATCCCACAAATATTGATGAAGTTTGTGTTCAATCCACACACTTATAAGCAAGAGAGAAACAAAACATAGATGAGAAAAGTGAAAGTGAGGGTAAAGGAAAGGGAAAGTTTTATGGAAGAGAAAAGATAAATAGATCTGTAAAAAGAGAGAAAGAAAAACTCACATGTAAAAAATTTTCAAAGACTGGCCATGATGAAGACCACTGTTGGAAACTTCATCCAGAGTTGAAGCCAAACAAATTGAAAGCCAAAGAAAAGGGGAAAATTGTTGCTATAGTTGAACATGACTTAGGGTCAGATTTAGGAGATGAGACAAATATTGCAGCCATGGGTTTGAAAGGTAAACATATTGCAAGCACTAGTACTCAAATTGTTCAAATGTCACTCATGATGAAGATATAAGAATATAAACTTTCCATATTAGAGTTGTCTCTAAACATACCAAGATTGATACACCTTTTGATAGTGGGTCACAAGCTAACTTGATATCCAAAGAATTAGTTAAGCAGCTAGACCTTGAAACTATTAGACATCCAGGACCATATCCTTTGGGTTGGATATGAAAGAATGCAAGCTTGCAGATTACAAGGAAGTGCATACTAATATTCACCATCAATTCAAACTTTCTTGATGAAGTTGAACTTGATGTGGTGTCGCTTGAGATATCATGTATTGTATTGGGAAGTCCTTATCTGTATGATAGGAAAGTAGTATTTCATCGCTATGACAATAAATATCACTTGTTTAAAGATGGTATTGAGTACATAATTAGAGCGCATAAGAAGAAGACAAGTTTGTCTCTTATACATGCAGGGGAAATGAAGAGGATAGTGAATGCAAGTCAGAATTTGACATTGTTGATGATCAAACAAAGAGATGTTTTGAATCAAACTTTTCAAAAAGATACTTATTCTTGTAATGAGATGTTTCAGGATTCTAACATGTTGCCTATGAAAGGAGGTTAACAAGATGTAAAACATTTGCAGCAGTCAACATCAGTGTTGAGTAGTGTTGGAAACAAGATGTCGGTGCAAGAGAGTGAAAAGGCCAAAGAGAAAGCGACAAAGCAGCTTGGGAAAGAAGGCATGGGTTCCACAAATGCTTGTTTTTGTTTTCCAAAAGGTACATGGCAATGGCAAAGATACTTGGTCAATAGATGATGCAAGTACAAAGCAAGAGCAACTAAGAATCGCCATGGTGACAGTGTGCAAGGTGAGACAGTTTTTAAGTTTCCTTTGATTAATGACCAAGGTAGGAACAAGATGGTTTCTGCAAGGATAGCTTGCTGCTCTGCAAATTCGAAAAAATTGCAGCATGACAATGTCAATGACAACAAGAGAAGGTCGCAAGAATCAAGGAAAAAGTTAACATTTTGTGAAAAGTTCCAAATGATGAAATTGGAAAAATTCCAGTGGATAGAGACTGGAAGGGTGAGGAAACAGTACCCTTATCCACATGATCAATAATCAGAGAGCTTTTGGGGTCCAAAAGACTTCTAGTGGGGAGGAATGATCAGAGGCTCAATATTTAGCTCAAAACCTAAAGTGCTTATAATTGATTGGAAACTAAACGACAGCGACCGACCCGTCACCAGGAATCCAACGCAACTTGTTTCATCGAAAACCGTCTCCAGATGAAGAAGTTATAGTCTATTGACCACCATTCAGAACAAGCAAATTTAAAAAAAAAAATTCATAACAGTGATAGGTTGATGACATGGAAACCCAGTCAGCATGCAGGGAATACTCTTCAGTTTTTGCCTAGTGGAACTTTGACAAGTGTCACAACTAGATTCGCCAGTTTGGTTTGAATTCGATTGTTTTTGTGGGAGGACAACCCAACCAAGGGCTACCACGTGTCCCCTATGGTGGACCCCTCTCCAAGGTCTGGTTCAAATTTCATTTTATGTGCTATGGTCAAATTTCAATTGTGTTATATGGTGGTCAAAGTCCGCATTTGGTATATGTTCTAACGTTCAAATTTCATTGGTGGGTTCGAATTTCATATCCTATGGTTGGTTTATTATGCAAAGTCCGATTGCAAATTAACCATATTTTGAACATTGGTGGCGGATAAATTAACTATAGTTCGAGTTTATTTATTCGGCGCATATCATTTTAATATAAAGTTTTCAAACCTTACGGATTGGATGGAGCAATGTATTATTGGAGGGCGTATATATTTTACCCAAAGTTCCAACCTTAGGTTATAATGTTTCATGGTGCAAAAGTTACAACCGAGTTCCGGCGTAGGTCAGGGCTCGACCCCATGACCTCCTCCAACCTACTCTCAGCCCATACCAATGGGCCATTACAATGGTTCTTAATATCATATGCTTCCAACATATAGTTAATGTTATGCGAAGTCTCCAACAGGGGTTTGGAGGGGGCCAACTCCCTCCCATACGACCTCTCCACAGAACCACAGGCATGGAGCAAAAATCCAAACAACAGAGTTTAACTCCTAATTATAGATTATCCCATTAAGCCAAGGTTAATGCTAATTAAAACATGGTTTACGAAAAATGATTAAGCACAGTTAAGATGCGCTTATCTACATTTAAGCGCAAATTTGTTGCTAATTAATCCAATTCCTAATTGGCGGTGGATTTAGCGGGTGCCACTAAATTCGGCGGGAACCACCAGTTTTTCAGAGTTATCTAGAATCTTCTCTAGATTTGGAGGTGGAATCTAGGGAAAAATTGAATAGGCCATATCTTGAGCAACTTTCGACCAATTTTGGCTCAGGAAGAGTCATTCCTAGCAGATTGGAATTCTCTGAATCCATTGGAACAATTTGCAGAGGTAGAGGAGCAACTATACAGGTTTTTTTTTGTCACTTTGAGGAATTTTGAAGCCTAGGGCCACTAGGAAGGAATTCCATGCCTAGATCAGCTGAAGGCCAAATTGAGTGAATGAATAGTCATTTCTGATAGATTTCGACATTTTGAACTCATCAGAGTATGTTTTAGGATCATTTGATGCATGTAAACAACAATTTATGCACTTTTGAGCTAATACAGAGCCCCAAGCCATGGAAGCTGGACCAAGGAGATGTAGCCCAAGAGGGGTGAAATCCTTCATCAAAACTCTGTGTTGATGGATCAATTGTGATGGTTTGTTGGTATTTATGTTGTTGTTGTTCAACATTTGATTTTCGTACTTTATGCGCTTGAATTCACTCATAAAAACTCAGTTAAATTACTTGCTTGACACACATAAGTAGCAAGGAAACATGTACATCAAGCATAAGATCAGTAAACAAATTTTAAATATGAATGTGAAATTAGCATAGAAAAACTAGCATTCATACTCAAATCAGGATATCAAGAGATATAAACAAACATGATCCAATAAAAAGCATACATTGTGTTATCACTCCAATAATTCTCAAGAGTTGTTAGATTTTTTATTTTTAGTTTAAAGAATATTAGAGGTAACCACAAACCTACTTTTAAGCCTTAGGATCTAGCCTTTCTAATGCTCAGAGAGGGTTCTCTCTATATGATATAACTTTGTTGATTGTATTTGATTTTAGGCTACTTATGTAGGGTAAATTGGTTTTGGATTTTGATTTGATTTGGTGGTGAAATCACTTACTCAGATGGATAGATGTAGGTCTGTATTCCATTGGGCTAATGGAGTCAATGTGTCAAGCAGTCAGATCAGGATCAAGTTCTAAAGGGAAATGTTTACAGGGAAATATAGTTGAGTTACTTCAAATTTTCAAGGTTGATGGTGAAAATGGTTTCAATCGGGGTAAGAGAGAAATTAAGGGTTCTCAAATCAGGATAATGAGTGAAAAGGCATAGGTCAATCAAAACTAGGAAGAAATTAAGGGTTCCTTAGTCTAGATATCAGTGGAAAACATGTAAATGATAAATAGTTCAAGACAAAGTGCTTTTCACATATTCGGAAATAACAATTCCTGATTTATCATTTAGATTTAGAACAACATTCAAATATTGATGAAAAACATAAGAAATTGACAAAGAAACAAGTGGAAATACTTCACTGTAGTCGCCCAACACATGAATCTTGTAATATGATGCTTTATTTCTTTAATCCAGTCTGTTGACTTGAAATTGGTACAATCACCCTTAGGTTCAGAATAGTACAACTATAGAAATGTTCAGCAATTCATCCACACGCAATACTTCCAAATGAGAAGTATTTATACGAAAACTCTTAACAAAATATCCTAAAACAAACTTAGGAAATATTCATGGAAAAGAAATATCTTCATGCAAGAAGATAGTGACAACTTTCTAACTAATGCTAGTTGTCTCTATTTTTATTGAAATTACTGTTTGTTGTCTTCATTTTGTTACTGCTTTCTCTCTTTGTTGTTCAACGAAGGCTGCAGCTGGACAGTGAACTGTCCTTTACGTTGGCAGATTTATCTTTGCTTTGTAATTCTTGATTTGACTTTAAAATTTGACCTTGAACTGATACTCTTTCACTGTTTACTGTCCTGTAAATGTAAAAACAACAAGTTCTGTTTTATTTTTACTACTTTGTGCTTACTGCAATCTGATTTCACAGTAAATCGGTCATTTTTTCCCAAAATTCTATCTCTTGAAATTTTTTCTTCATCATCCTTCTAAAAATCTCATCAGCTTCAGTATACTTTGAGAATGTGGGCTTGTTGATAAATATGTGTTTCACCTCATGCTGCAGGTAAAACAAATTCTCCAAATTATTATAGATTACCTTCCCTGTTGGAATACCATGTGAGGTAGGAAAATTAGTCTAATCCTTGGCAACTTCCCTCTTTTTCTTGTCATATTCATCCTGCTTCATTAGTTTGTCATGAATAACTAATGGATTTGGAAGGCCTTTCTGCCTTAGGACATCAAATTTCATCATAAACCTTGTGATAGAAACCTCCATTTTTTGGCATTTCTCTTCTAAGTGTATCATCAAATTCTTTTTAGAAGTTACCTTCCTAACTTCTAGGATGGTTTCTGTTTTGTCATCAATTCCAATTTCTTCTAGCTCTTGCCTGTTCTTAAAATTTAGAAATTTGATGATTTCAAGAGCTTCTTTAGGTTTCTTACCAAACTCTTCTTTGATCTTTTGAATGGCTTATTTTGATGATTTGATTAAGTATTTATGTTCATAAATGACCTATATTGATGGCCAAATATCATTGACAACTTCAATGATATTGGCCCATAGCCGTTGTCTGATTTGAGCCATGGGTTCTTTCAATGTTAGATTTTTTTTCTAATTTCTTCAACTGCTCATTTAATCTGTTTTCTCTTTGTTCTTCATTATTATGCATTATCTTAGCAAGTTTCTTTTCATCTTCAAGAATTTTAAGTTGTTATTTAAGTCTGTTAATCTCATTAGTCTGAATAGACATGTTCTGCATAGCTTTTACCAACTTGCTTGCTTCATCTGAATGTTGTGTTGCTGTTGTTGAAGACGTTGTTGCTAAATTTGTTGATGAAGTGACAGGTAATGTTGTAGCCATGGGGATTGTAGGATCTAGTGATTCAGCTAATGTGGAAGGTACAACAGTAGTAACTACAGGAATAACTGTGACTGGAACTTATTCTTCTTTATCCTTTTTCTCTTGGACCAACTTGTCCATTTCATTCTCCATTTCCTTTATCTAAGCAGTCAACTGTAGATGAGATTCATCATCTCATCTTTCTGATTTGTATCTTGTAGTACTTCCTTTTCTTGAGGATGTTCTGTAGGGGGCAGCTTTAGTTGCTTCTTTAATGCAGCAATGTATGAATTTTTTTTCTTTATCAATTCCTCTGCTACTTTGACATTTTTAGGATCATATCCTACTTCAATTACTAGTTATTCCAAAGATTTAATTCTATTGTCTTTTTCCTGTGAAGATGATTTTTCCTATTTGAGCTGATCTTTGATATTTGCCAGAGTGTTTTGCAGTTTCTGTACACTCATGGCCTTGGTGGTCATTGTAGAATAGATCATCTCTCCTGTTTTCTTATGAAACTCAATTTAGTCCAGAGGATGAATATCCGGGGCCAAGACTTCAAAATATGTCTTTTTGTAATTAGAAGATGACTTGAGAGTTCGAACTGTGGGTTGAAGAAATGTCATATGCATCTTTTCATTCTTATAGTCAAAGGTTGAAAGTAGCATATTCTGGTTTCTAGGAGTTTGTTTTAGATATTGAGAATATATTTTAGTTTTAATTTCTTCATTTCTGGCTTTGATTTCTTTGTATCTTTCTTTGATATCCATATCCATTTCTACTAGTTTTTTAGATGAGGAAACTTCAATACTGTGTTGCTTCTAAATAATCTGAGTGTTTGAAGTTGTAGGTCGTTGTTCTTCTTCAATTATTGTAGGAGGTGCATTGTCCTTTGTTGATATTTCTGTATCAATCACCTCTATTGTTTCCACTTCTTTATTGGCAGGATTTAACTTTGGATTTTTATTATATCTCAATTTGAATTTAGTTTCAGTTGTAGTCTCTGTTGTATATGATCCTTCCTCTCCGTTTCTCTTTACATTCCTGTCTTCTTGGGTTGGAGTCTGCAAGGTTTGACTAGTGTCACCTTGTTTCTCTGCCTCTACCAAGGTGTTCTCCAACCATTCAGACTGGTTGGAGAATTTCTCTATGTCTGGTTTCTTTTCATGTACATAGGGAGTGAATTTGCACTTAAATCTCATTTTACTTATAACTCCAAGGGGATCATAATACCACAGAAAAATTTTACTAAATTTGAACTCTTGTAAATGTTTTTATGCTTCTAGACTTGCATCTCTATTGTTACAGATAAAAGGGCCAACCTAATTCTTCAATTTAAACTACGTCTTCTTCTTTGTTGCTAAGAAATTAATTGCATCTGAATTAAGAATTTGCCTTACGTACTCAAGAGAAAATAACCTCATAGGGAGGTATTTGGGCAGTTTATATGGAACAAGACTTGATCCATATACTCTTATTTCAGTATGATTTTGGTACAAGTACCAATCACCTGTCCTATTATGCTCTGACATCTGTAGGATCTTCTTAATTTCTTCACTAATTCTAGGTTGCCTGCTGTTGTTCAACAAATTTACCATAGGATGAATAAAAGAATCAGTAAAATCTGTATAAGTGAACTCATTGGAGTCTTTCCTTATCAAGGATGTCCAAAAGATGACTGATTGTGGGTTTCATTCCACATAAAGCTTCTGAAGGTTTATAGAAAATTTCTTAGACTGAAAATATAAAAACATATGGAATAAGAATGAGGAATATTGAAAACACCTTTAGAAGGCATTTTGACCAACTTTTCATGGATATTGTTAGCATGGTATTGGGAAAAATTAAAAATGGTAGAAGGAGGCGGAACAGGTGTGAAAGTAGATAAAAAACCTAGCACTGCAACATTAGCATGTTCATCTGTAAAATAACCAAGAATGAAAGACAACATGGAGATTATATGTCTTGTCCTTTCAGAGAATTTTGCAGAAGGGTATGGAGGATTTATCTTGGGAATTTCTACAGAAGAAGGCATGGAAGTTTGAAATATCTGGAACCTCTTGGGGAAGTCCAGATTGAGGTATAGCTGAGTGAGGGCCTCAATGGATAAAGGGATTTCATCAGGCCTGGGTTGTATCTGAATCATCTGATTAATTGAATCAACAGTAATGGTAAATAGAATTTTTTTTTTCAGGGTTTATTATGACTCTTTGATCAGGGAAATAGCAGGATTGATAGAGTCTAATCACTTCTGGGCATTGAAAGGCATGTGGAACAACATATTTTAGCAAATTTGACTCTCAGATGAAAATTCATCCACCTGATCTATGGATTTTTCTTAGCTCCAACAGTGGAGCTCAAGAAGGTTAAATTTTGTGACTGTGTCAGTAATCTTGAAGTCTGTGTTAGCTAAGGGAATGTGCTCTACATCTACAACACGGGGTTGTAGAGGATTGATAGCTAAAATGTTTTTTGAAGCCATTGCTTTACTTGATTTATTAATTTTATTACTTTTGAATTTATAAACACTGATTTAGGCCCGTAGGAGCACCTTTGAAAGTTTATAAATTTTTTTAGAAGGATTGAGAATGAAATAGGGGTTTATCATATGGTCTGCAAAGGTTTACTTGACCAAATTTTCAATTTTTGAGCTTCAAAAATAGTTTTAGTACCCCAGAATTATGCAAAACGGCATTTAGGGTCTGTAGTGCACTATTTGTGACAAAAAGCAATCTCAAGACCTTGGAATTTTGTAAAAGACACCTAGAGTCACAGGCACATGAGGCTTTGTTCAAGTGTAAAGAGGCTTAAACTTCTTCAGTTTATTGAATCTCTGTGATTTTAAATAGTCTAAGGCCTCAGAATCTGTGAAAATATTGCTTAGGTTATGCAGAAAAAGATTTTGGAAGGCAAGAGGGATTTCTTGGTTTGCTAGTAATCTTAATTTAATTCAATTAGCTATATTACTTCTTTAGATCAAGGAATAGGTATTTTATTTTGAAGAATACCTGGGAAAACTGTAGATTTGATTTTTACAGAAGATTTTTGGGGTTGAAGAAGGTTTCCTGAGGCTTCTGCTAGTCTTGATAAGCTTCAATTTAGTTATGAAATGTTTTGTATCATCAAAGGTCTCGAATTCTGGTGAATTGGGCTTAAAATGAGGTTGGCAACGTGATCTGGTAGCGTAAAAATTGGTCGGAAGAGCTTCCTCAGCACAAAATGTAACAAAAAGGTAAAAAAAAGTGCAAATGGGCGGTTATATGAATTTTTTAAACCAAACATTATTTACATTAAAGGGCAGTCATTTCAAATGAACAGGTGGTTTGTGCGCCGGGGGAAAATCGCTTAGTGGTTTTCACAAGCTCCAAAGGTTAGGTTGGCTGTATTATTTGTGGCGATGCGATCAAATGAAATTTATACACTGTTAGCAACCTATAGATATAGGATTCATAATTTTGACTTGACTAATGAGAGTTGTGTAAATATGTACAAACTTTGCTTTCTGCAAGTTGTTTTCCCATATTTTGTAAAAATAAAAAATAAAAAAGCAAAAAGAAAAAAGAGGGTAAAAGTCCTAAAAGAAAAATCAAAAGACTTAGAAAAAATGATATACCCCAAAAGAAAAAAGATGAATAAAACATGAAAGTTTGCAAGTCTAAATGCCACTATTTTTACTTTTTGCAGATGATTATGGCAGAGCGTCAATAAATGCCATAATCCATGATGAGTTGACTTATGATGTTTCAATTTTACTTGTTTTAGATAGAGAATGAAGAATTGTCATACAATTTAATCATGAAAATTCATGTAGTTAGGTAGAGAATAAAAGAATCCAATAGTTTAATTTGGATTCTTGAATGAAATAAGGTTAGAATTAGATAGTTTTACTGTTTTCAAAAGAATAAAATTTTGTAAGGTTGCTAGCTCAAATGCACCTGATCAAAATAGAAGAAAAAATGTTAGAATATATGATTGGGTAGGTAGAAGAAGGCGGGAAATCCATTGTAAATATCTTTCACCAGGCTACAATAAATAATTTCCCCTCCCCCCATAGCTATTTGACATTCTAGACTATCAATCAAAGAGGCTCAGGGCATTTCCCTGACTTCTGTTAGGATGAGACCCAAGGCTCAATGACTGACTAGTTGAAAGTGTTAAGTTTCTATATTAATCACAAAAATCACATTATTTTCCATTCATGCATTCATTACTATGAAATCATAAGTAAAGACCCCATTTTTACTTAATGATGCTTAAGACCCATTTGATTAACTCCCTCCACTTTACAAAGCATAAAACCCTCAAAAGACATGATCTACTAAGTAAAAGTGAGTAAATTATGAAAATGAAACTTTATTCTAATTTTCACTTTCCTTAGTTTTATTTATGTCTCTTGAGTATTCATTTTCCCTTTAGTCATATTAACACCTAACTTATTTATTAAATCCTTATAAAAAGTCCTAGTCCTATTAATATAATTCCTTTCTATTAATTATCCCAAAAAACCCCTTATTATAAGCTTTTTATGTCAAAGTTATTATGCACATGTTTAAATTAAATCCCTAAGCTACCCCTTTGACATGAAAATTATCCATAAAGAAATATCCCGACTCCCCTATAGTTATTTAGCATAATTGGTTTGGAATAACTATATAATAAGATATAAAGGAAAGTTTCGGAATACGATGTATCAAATGAAAATTAAAAACCCTTTCCAATGCTTCATATATTGTTTCTAACCAAAGTTTGAGTACATTAAGCCTTTGATTTACTACCCCTTCATCTGCCCTCCACACAGCATAAACCTTAGGTATATATTTGTCGCTTTACAACGTGCATATTAAACCTTGGTCAAAATCCTATTAACACGCCCCCATGCATTCCACTCCACATATATAAACTCCTTATATATATAAAATGCCTCATTATCCAATCAAATAACCCAGTGCCCTCACGCTCATCCATAACCCTCCGATCATATTTATATACCTAGTCTAACGGTCCACACTTAGCGCGATCAAACCGACCCTATGCCCCACCATTCCCATCGCGCAGATTTATAACCGTTGATATTTTCTATCAAATCAATGGCCCATCTTAAAGACCAGTCCGGTCGCACCCTCCTGTCCGCCACAACTCCAAAAACTAATCCTGACCATTTGCATCGTGAAATCAAATCTAACAGTGTGGGTCTCATATCGCATGCCGAAACTGATCGATTGAAGTTTGATGAAATTCACGTGATAAAAGTAGTTTCATTAAACCGCCCATTGCTACGTGTCTAAATTCTATTTGATCGCATTCATATTGGCCAAAACAACTTACCATCTAAAAGTAACGCGATAAACACTGATGGTTTTTGCATTCAAAGCAAATCCACTCCTGCCATTGACTATGACCTACAATAAATAATACGTATTACGAAAAATATCTAAGGTTTTGACTTAATTTCTCATCGTTTTATGTATTGTTTACCCCCCCGCCTGTTATGAAAAATGCGCCTCGACCCTGTGAATGAAGTTTAAACCTTTGATAGTTAATTTTTCTCCCTGAAGCAAAATTTTACCACAGTGACTGCCTTTAAAAGACTTTGAAGTTTTCCACTCGATCATAGCATCCAGTTTGAAGCTGATACGACCAAAAAACCCTTCTCGACCGCCACAATATCTGCAAGAGGTACTTCTCAATATTACAGACCTGCAAATTTCAAGGTTAAACCATCTATAAGTGAAGTGAAGTCTGTTAATGAGAAAAATCCACTGGATGAAATTCCTCAAAACACCCAAAACAGGCCAAACCATGGCCAATTTTTTCCCAGAAGTTGCTATGTTCATAAAAGCTTTTATCTGAGCCAATTTCCTCAGTTTGAAATCTCTGAAGATCAATTCCAAGACAAAAAGGTTTTTCAGGCCTACCAAACTCCTTTTTATAGTCTCAAACCATTCAGGAAACCCTTGTTTCCTATCTTTCCTCAAATAAACCTAATTAAGAAAAAAACCCAAAAGAGATTATCCTTAACCAAATGTGTTCAATTATCCCTCTGTTAAAGTAAATCACTCCTGCAAATAGTCTAAACTTGCAGAAGTAAGCCTAAAAATGCCTAAAAAACAGAGTTAAACCTCCACAAGCAGATCTCATTCCACAAGTCTTTCCAAAAGCCTTCAATCACCTCCCTACAGGCTATATTTCATTAACAAATTGTTTTATTTTTGCAGGTTATTATCAGAATAAGAAATTGGGCCAACAGTTTCAATACTAGTTGACAAAATTGTTTGCTCCAAATTCTTAGATTTTAAATCAAAAGCTTCATTCAACAAACAGTTTGTATACAAAGAAAAAATAAAATCAAGTCAGAGAGAGATCAGAATGATGAAATTTTCACAGTGAATGGTAACAGTGAAATCAGAATTCATAATGACAGTAAAAACATAATAGTCAAAGAGTATCAGTGGTTAAAGTGTATCAGGTAAAAGTCAAAGTGAAAGTTAAAACAAAGTTACAGAGTAGTCAAAGGTAAACAATAAATGTAAATACAGAGGCAGTAAATGGTAAAAAGAGATGAAAATATTTTCACCAACAATGAAGTTTATCCAAAGTGAAAGTAAAACATTTAAAAGAACAAAAAGGTGAAAAGATGAAAACATAATAAGAAGGAACATTTTTGCAGAAATTTCATGTATAAGTCATTGTTTTGCAAAAACTATTGTGACCAATCCAGGATGAATTTTGCAAAATTGAAGGAGGTTTATGTTTTTAAATTTTCCAACTACAAAAACCTCTCTCACTTTTCTAACAGTCATTATGGATTGTGAAATATTAAACAATATTTGAAAGCTCTCTTTGCAGAAAATTCATGTTAAGTCATCATTTTGCAGAGAAGATCTTTTCCAATCAGAAATACATATTACAAAACGGAAGGAGGTTTTTGTTCCTAAGATAATCATCTAAAAAAACCTATCTCACTTTTTTCACAGATATTACATAATGAAAGATACATGCACATATTTACAAACTATTTTTCAGACTCTGTAAAACTCTGTTTTAAACATATTTTTACAGAGCCTATTGTGCACAACTGGAGAGGAATTTTAGGAAAATTAAAGAGGTTTATCTCAACAACATATTAATCCACAATAACCTCTTTCACATTATATATATATATTTCAAATTGAGAAATAAAAAGGTATCATTGGACCCCAAGTTTGCAGAATTGCTGGAGCAAAATACACAAAGAAAGGAAACAATTAGTGATTTGGATGCCTCATCATCAATTAAGAGTTGAGATCAAATTCGAATTCTCTTCTTAGTCATCACCTATCCATAAAAAATAGTGCCAAATAGATGCATTATTTTTTAGTGTCCTTTAATTAAGTTCTATTTATGTAAAACAATTTGAGATATTTTGTAAACCAATATTGATCTTATTTTTCAAGATATTTTAGTTTAGGATTTTTATAAATACTTCACTCTTTGAAGTATTTTGGGTGGAATAAAATTTGTCAAGACTACTATATACATTTTTGCTGAATACATTGGAGTTTGTGTGAGTCGATTTTTAAAGCAGCAGACTGGAACTATGTCAAAAAGACATCATAACTCAGGATTCTTGTGCTGATCAGATAAGTCAAGTATTTTACTGTTTTCACTGTTTATCTTTCTAAAGTTCCATACATACATTTACATGTTTTCTGTTTTAAATGATTGACTAGGAAAGTTTATATAGGATTAGTGTCAAAATCTCGTTGTCTTTTACTGGTTATTCATTGATATGTTTTCTGCTGATATCCGGACTTAAGAATCCTTAACTGCTCTTAGTTCCTTTTGGCCCCTTTTTTTCATCTTCTTTTCTATAACTTAAGGATCATTCATTTCCCTTTTGTTCATATCTTACCACTTCATCAAAAATCCTATTTCCAAACCCTTTGAAGGTCATCTACCCTGCCCTTAGTACATTTTCTCTTTTGACCTTATTTCCTAGCTCTGCTTGCCAAGAAATTTGACTCCATAGCCCAATGGTCTAGTAGATCCCCCTGTGGTTTACCTTGAAGTACCTTTTATTCCCACCAAACATTCAAACCAAAAAAATTTTCCAATCATACCTAGCCTAAAATTTAATCCAAAACAAAGTTAAATCATAAAGAGAGATCCCTCTCTGAAATTTAGGAGGGCCAGATCCTAGATTTCAAAAGTAGGTTTGTGGTTACCTCTAGTAAGTTACAAAGTTTTAAATATTTCTGATAGAAAATTTACTAGAGTGATAACATAATGGCGACCATACTGGGGAAAAACTAAATTTTTCTTCAGAAATATTTTACAGGTTCAGATATGATCTATGATGGTGGAAAGTGATCAGGCACACAAAGGTTAAAATCATCCACCTGGCGACTCCAAATAAATTTCACAATCAAGACTCCACTGGAGGAATGAACCTGGAAGAACAATATGGAAAGATCAGGCTTTCAACTTGAATCTTAATCCAAGACATTATATTCTTTCTCGTTAAGAAATTTTTTCAATATATATTGTATTTTATATAAGGATCTAACTTGGTTTTACAGATACCGTGGCCTTTCGTTATGGCTAATTTTCAAGACAATCCAAGAATAAAATGAAGATATGCTCCCATGAGCAGAGATCACATACCTGGATTTCCACACAAGCTACCAAAGGTAAATTGGGGTAACAATCTGCCCATGTTTCAAGATGAGAACATTGATGATCCTTTACTACATCTCATTAAATTTCATATACACTCATCAATATTGAAGGGTGATTGGCATGAGGATTGCCTCATGAAGATATTCATGGGAACCTTAGAAGGAAAAGCAAGGGAATGGTACGAAGCTCTCAAACTTGCAAGTTTGTTTTCTCTAAAATATTTTCATAAGGTATTTTATGAGCATTACAAAGAAGATTTTCGATATTTATCATTAGCTGAAAATTGTTGTGATCAAGCTGAAGATCTTATAAATTACCTTAAAAATATTGATGAAGATTTTGGAAATTGGCATCTTGAAGATTTATTAGAAGAAGTCTAGAACTTTCATTCTCAAGTTAAATGTCATAATAATCAAGAAGAGTTAAACAAAGATGAAATAGATCAAGAGATGAATCAAGATGCACAAAACCCCTCTGTATTAACAAATGATGTTTCATTTAATGTTTTGAATGAAGTTAAAGAAAATATTCAACCTCATGATCAACTTTTAGATAAGAGAAAAAACAATTGTCATTTCAATCTAAGAATTCAAAGATTCCCACCCCCCCGCACCGAAGAAGAAATCAATTTGCTTCTAAACATGCAACCATCCTCAAAATATTAACATAATGAAGAAATTTTTTCTACTTCTTCTAATGTTGATGAATGTACTAAAGTTTTTATCCATGAAGAGACAGAAGAAAAAGTTGATGCTCATGTTATTCAACCTTCCCAAAAAGGCCCATTGCTTGATAGCACTTCTATTGAGCAAAATAATGACTTTCAAATAGAATGCAGCCAATATAATCAAGATATATTAGGATTGTTGGAAGAGAAATCTACTGATCCAATGTTTATAATTGATGACATTCCTTCTTTTGAAGATTTGCCTAAATATGATCAGTATGATGATAATTATGTTCTCCCAATTAAAGATAATTTCACATAACAATCACTAGCTATTTTGAGGGATGAGATATTAGAATTTCAGCTTGATGAGGATTTTCTAAGAGCTATCTTTCTTATTTTTAAATTAAGAAAATATTCTCCTCAACTTGAAAAATGTGTTCTTGAGATAATTTCTGAAAATTATGAAAATGAAATTAAACTTTTTCATTCTCAAATTCAGTCATATAATTTCCGAGATCCTAAAGAATTCTTGGAAAATCTTCCTTCTCCTAAGCAAGAGGAAATTGTACTATATTTTGACTTGCATATTAAGGATGATTATTCTTTCAAACACAAGACTGAAGAAATAGTTTCAGGGATTAATATTCATAATACAACTGAGTAACTAGTCATTGAAGGCCTAGAAGCACAAATCATACATTATGCTTTTAATGATCCTATTGAAAATTATATGGAGAATATTTTTAGCTCAAATCTGCAAACATGTTTTTATCTATGAGGATCAAATATATCAGAAATTTCCATTTCACATCTTATCATTGATTATGAAGACACATGATCAAGTTATACTTCCAAGTTTGATCACAAGCAGTCAAATTATCCATTCATTTCTACAGCTACTTGACTGGATTCATTGGCACTTTTGTATTACCTGATTCAAAAAAATTAATAGTAGATTAGAGTAGGTAGATGAGTGCAAATAAGCTCAAAGCTCTGAGCATTTTTTTTTTTTAGTATTCAGTTTTCAGCTAGTTTTGGAATAATTCATTAAGATTTAAAGCTAAGGAGAAGGTCCTAAAGATATTGAAGATCTAATCAGTTTGGTTTGAGAATTGCAGTATGCTTTTTTTTAGTTTCAAATCAGATTTCAGTTTGCAGAAAAAGGACTATATTCAGTTCAAGATTTTCAGCCACAACAAATGAATGTTTGGGATTGGCCCAATGGATCAGGCTACTAGTCAACGGTGTTCTTGACATCTCACAAGGAAATTCCATCCCCAAGTGAAGCCGATGTTAGCAACCTATAAATATAGGATTCATAATTTTGACTTGACTGATGATAGTTGTGTAAATATGTACAAAATTTGCTTTCTGCAAGTTGTTTTCCCATATTTTGTAAAAATAAAAAATAAAAAATAAAAAATCAAAAAGAGGGTAAAAGTCCTAAAAAAAAAATCAAAAGACTTAGAAAAAATGATATACCCCAAAAGAAAAAAGATGAATAAAACATGAAAGTTTGCAAGTCTAACTGCCACTATTTTTACTTTTTGCAGATGATTATGGCAGAGCGTCAATAAATGCCATAATCCATGATGAGTTGAACAATTTAATATTGACTTATCATGTTTCAATTTTACTTGTTTTAGATAGAGAATGAAGAATTGTCATATAGTTTAATCATGAAAATTCATGTAGTTAGGTAGAGAATAAAAGAATCCAACAGTTTAATCTGGATTCTTGAATGAAATAAGGTTAGAATTAGATAGTTTTACTGTTTTCAAAAGAATAAAATGTTGTAAGGTTGCTAGCTCAAATGCACCTGATCAAAATAGAAGAAAAAATGTTAGAATATATGATTGGGTAGGTAGAAGAAGGCGGGAAATCCATTGTAAATATCTTTCACCAGGCTACAATAACTAATTCCCCCCCCAATAGCTATTTGAAATTCTATACTATCAGTCAAAAAGGCTCAAGGCATTTCCCTGACTTCTGTTGGGACCTGACCCAAGGCTCAATGACTGACTAGTTGAAAGTGCTAAGTTTCTATATTAATCCCAAAAATCACATTATTTTCCATTCATGCATTCATTACCATGAAATCATAAGTAAAGACCCCATTTTTACTTAATGATGCTTAAGACCCATTTGATTAACTCCCTCCACTTTACAAAGCATAAAACCCTCAAAAGACATGATCTACTAAGTAAAAGTGAGTAAATTATGAAAATGAAACTTTACTCTAATTTTCACTTTCCTTAGTTTTATTTATGTCTCTTGAGTATTCATTTTCCCTTTAGTCATATTAACACCTAACTTATTTATTAAATCCTTATAAAAAGTCCTAGTCCTATTAATATAACTCCTTTCTATTAATTGTCTCAAAAAACCCCTTATTATAAGCTTTTTATGTCAAATTTATTATGCACATGTTTAAATTAAATCCCTAAGCTACCCCTTTGACATGAAAATTATCCATAATGAAATATCCCGACTCCCCTATAGTTATTTAGCCTAATTGGTTTGGAATAACTATATAATAAGATATAAAGGAAAGTTTCAGAATGCGATGTATCAAATGAAAATTAAAAACCCTTTCCGACGCTTCATATATTGTTTCTAACCAAAGTTTGATTACATTAAGCCTTTGATTTACTACCCCTTCATCTGCCCTCCATATAGCATAAACCTTAGGTATATATTGCCGCTTTACAACGTGCATATTAAACCTTGGTTAAAATCCTATTAACACGCCCCCATGCATTCCACTCCATATATATAAACTCCTTTTATATATAAAAAGCCTCTTTATCCAATAAAATAACCCAGCGCCCTCACGCTCATCCATAACCCTCCGATCATATTTATATACCTAATCTAACGGTCCACACTTAGCGCGATCAAACCGACCCTATGCCCCACCATTCCCATCGCGTTGATTTATAACCGTTGATATTTGCTATCAAATCAACGGCCCATCTTAAAGACCGGTCCGGTCCCACCCTCCTGTCCGCCACAACTCCAAAAACTAATCCTGACCATTTGCATCGTGAAATCAAATCTAACAGTGCGGGTCTCATATCGCATGCCAAAACTGATCGATTGAAGTTTGATGAAATTCACGTGATAAAAGTAGTTTCATTAAACCGCCCATTGCTACGTGTCTAAATTCTATTTGATCGCATTCATATTGGCCAAAACAACTTACCATCTAAAAGTAACGCGATAAACACTGATGGTTTTTGCATTCAAAGCAAATCCACTCTTGCCATTGACTATGACCTACAATAAATAATACGTATTACGACAAATATCTAAGGTTTTGCCTGAATTTCTCATCGTTTTTTGTATTGTTTACCCCCCCCCGCCCGTTATGAAAAATGCGCCCAGACCCTGTCAATGAAGTTTAAACCTTTGATAGTCAATATTTCTCCCTGAAGAGAAATTTTACCACAATGACTGCCTTTAAAAGACTTTGAAGTTTTCCACTCGGTCACAACATCCAGTTTGAAGCTGATACGACCAAAAAACCCTTCTCGACCGCCACAATACCTGCAAGAGGTATTTCTCAATATTACAGACCTGCAAATTTCAAGGTTAAACCATCTATAAGTGAAGTGAATTTTGTTAATGAAAAAAAGCCACTGGATGAAATTGCTCAAAATGCCCAAAATAGGCCAAACCATGGCAAATTTTTTCCCAGAAGTTGCTATGTTCATAAAAGCTTTTATCTGAGCCAATTTCCTCAGTTTGAAATCTCTAAAGGTCAATTCCAAGACAAAATGGTTTTTCAGGCCTACCAAACTCCTTTTTATAGTCTCAAACCATTCAGGAAACCCTTGTTTCCTGTCTTTCCTCAGATAAACCTAATTAAGCAAAAATCCCAAAAGATATTATCCTTAACCAAATTTGCTCAATTATCCCTCTGTTAAAGTAAATCACTCCTGCAAATAGTCTAAACTTGCAGAAGTAAGCCTAAAAATGCCTAAAAGACAGAGTTAAACCTCCACAAGAAGATCTCATTCCACAAGTCTTTCCAAAAGCCTTCAATCACCTCCCTACAGACCTGTATTTCATTAGAAAATTGTTTGATTTTTGCAGGTTATTATCAGAATAAGAAATTGGGCCAACAGTTTCAATACTAGTTGACAAAATTGTTTGCTCCAAATTATCAGATTTTAAATCAAAAGCTTCATTCAACAAACAGTTTGTATACAAATAAAAAATAAAATCAAGTCAGAGAGAGATCATAATGATGAAATTTTCACAGTGAATGGTAACAGTGAAATCAAAATTCATAATGACACTGAAAACATAACAGTCAAAGAGTATAATGGTTAAAGTGTATCAGGTAAAAGTCAGAGTGAAAGTTAAAACAAAGTTACAGAGTAGTCAAAGGTAAACAGTAAAAGTAAATACAGAGGTAGTAAATGGTAAAAAGAGATGAAAATATTTTCATCAACAATGAAGTTTATCCAAAGTGAAAGTAAAACAGTTAAAAGAACAAAAAGGTGAAAAGATGAAAACATAACAAGAAGGAACATTTTTGCAGAAATTTCATGTATAATTCATTGTTTTGCAGAAACTATTGTGACCAATCCAAGATGAATTTTGCAAACCTGAAGGAGGTTTATGTTATTAAAGTGTCCAAATACAAAAACCTCTCTCACTTTTCTAACAGCCATTATGGATTGGGAAATATTAAATAATATTTGAAAGCTCTCTTTGTGGAAAATTCCTATTAAGTCATCATTTTACAGAGAAGATATTGGCCAATAAGAAATACATGTTACAACACTGAAGAAGTTTTTTGTTCCTAAGAGACTCATCTACAAAAACCTATCTCATTTTTTTCACAGCTATTACAGAATGAAAGATACATGCGCATCTTTACAGCCTATTTTTCAGACTCTCTAAAACTCTGTTTTACACATCTTTTTGAAGAGCCTATTTTGCACATCTGGAGAGGAATTTTAGGAAACTGAAAGATTTTTATCTCACCAACATATTAATCCACAATAACCTCTTTCACTTTTTACATATCTATTTCGGATTGAGAAATAAAAAGGTATCATTGGACCCCAAGTTTGTAGAATTGTTGGAGTAGAATGCACAAAGAAAGGAAACAGTGAGTGACTTGGATGCCTCATCATCAACTAAGAGTTGAGATCAAATTCGAATTCTCTTCTTAGTAATCACATATCCATAAAAAATAGTGCCAAATAGATGCATTAGTTTTGAGTGTCCTTTAATTAAGTTCTATTTATGTAAAACAGTTTGAGATATTTTGTAAACCAATCTTGATATTTTTCAAGATATTTTAGTTAAGGATTTGTATAAATACTTCACTCTTTGAAGTATTTTGGGTGGAATAAAATTTGTCAAGACTACTATATACATTTTTTCTAAATACATTAGAGTTTGTGTGAATCAATTTGTAAAGCAGCAGACTGGAACTAAGTAAAAAAGACATCATAACTCAGGATTCTTGTGCTGATCAGATAAGTCAAGTATTTTCTTGTTTTCACTGTTTATCTTTCTAAAGTTCCATACATACATTTACATGTTTTCTGTCTTAAATGATTGACTAGGAAATTTTATACAGGATTAGTGTCAAAAGCTCCTTGTTTTTTACTAGTTATTCATTGATATGTTTTCTGCTGATATCAAGACTTAAGAATCCTTAACTGCTCTTAGTCCCTTTTGACCCCTTTCTTTCATCTTATTTTCTGTAACTTAAGGATCCTTCATTTCCCTTTTGTTCAGATCTTACCACTTCATCAAAAAGCCTATTTCCAAACCCTTTGAAGGTCATATACCCTGCCCTTAGTACATTTTCTCTTTTGACCTTATTTCCTAGCTCTGCTTGCCAACAAATTTGACTCTATAGCCCAATGGTCTGGTAGATCCCTCTTTGGTTTACCTTGAAGTACCTTTTATTCCCACCAAACATTCAAACCAAAAAAATTGTCCAATCATACCTAGCCTAAAATTTAATCCAAAACAAAGTTAAATCATAAAGAGAGATCCCTCTCTGAAATTTAGGAGGGCTAGATCCTAGATTTCAAAAGTAGGTTTGTGGTTACCTCTAGTAAGTTACAAAGTTTTAAATATTTCTGATAGAAAATTTACTAGAGTGATAACAGACACGTAGCAGGGAGGAGAGCCCCGCAAACCACGTTTTTTACAAGGTTTGGGGTGTGTTAACAGTTGGGTAATGAAATGCGCGATAAGCTATGCTAATCATTAGATCTAGCGGGTGATGATCTAATGGACGAGAGGATGCGACGAAGTATTGGGTTTTCAAAAAGGCGTGGGGCCTGGTACATATTCCATGCGGTAGGTTTATATGTATTGGTCAAAGTTTTATTATGATAGATGAAGTTTATTATATTAACCTATGGGGTTTGGGTAAGTGTAATGTTATAATAGGCGGGGATAATAAATGGATCCGAGATTATATAACATGTGGGAATATTAAACCATAGTTAAAGATAAAAATAATGGGTTGGGATGTATATATAAAGGAATTATATTAATACGGGATAAAGGTATATAAGGGATTTAATAGAATAGGTTAATTTGTTAATAATGTACATATGATTTGTAAAAAATACACTAAGTTTCTACTGTAAAAACTTATGTCAAGGAGGGATATCTGTAGTGGGGCCCGACATAAGATTTTAACCTTTTTAGACTTAGGGTTATAGTATTTTTTGGGTTTTTTGGGTATTTTTTAATAAAGGGGAATTAGTAAAAGTATTTTTTAGTTTTCCAAAGGAAAAAATGTGTTTTAACTTAGGAAAAGGGATTTTTTGCAAAGGGGAAAAATGAGTGATAATGGAAAAAAAAAAGGAAAAATGAAGGGGAGGGGATATTTTTACAAGGGGAATGATTTTGTAAGGAAGTTAGTAAATGAAATAACCAATTTTCTGATATCCATGCTTGTGAAAACTGCTTCTGCCTACCCATCTGCTACCCTAACATTTTTTCTTCATTTACATGGGTGCATTTGAGCTTGCAAACCCTTATTCATTTTTCTTTTAAACAGCATGTTATCACAAAATCAGACCTGATAGGCTGCCAATAAAATCAATCTTATGAAACTGTAAAACACACAGTCAGTTTGTCTATGAAGGAATTCAAAGCATCAATGATGAATTATGAGTAACATAATGAAACACCATTGCAATAGGATAGTAAAAAGATGTCATTAGAACAAGAACACACTAGAAGTCTTTATGAATCTTGAGTTGGCTAAGTAGAAAACTTTGTATTACGCTGAAAACCAGTCACTTACAATAAACACAGTATCTTTGCTAAAAATGTCCAACCTATGCATATTCGACTTCTTGATCTTTTATAGATCATTTAAAATATAGGATAACCTTATCCCCAACTAGATACATCGAATTCCTACTATTTGACACCTTTCCTAACCATATAACATGGTATTTATTACAAAATGACAGCTGCAAACCTAATGAACAATCCCATTACAAATAGGACTCAAACTCCTTAACTCTACTCATAACAACCTTATCTAAGCTAGATTACATCATTTGCCAACTATATTCCCATAAGGTCGAATCCAGATGAAAGCTCCAACACTTTATGACCTTAATGCTGATCTCCCGCAAACTAAGAAATTGTCCCCTATTTTTTAGGCTTAGGATTCTTTGTGTTCTTGAGACACTCTTACCACTATGAACCCATGATTTCGAGGTTATTTTCTGTCAGGAACTGAAGTAACATATGCCCAAAATCATCCTTAAGTGCCAGCTATACAAAATCACCATCAAACTATCCAAAATAGCAAAAACAGACATGCGCTACGAAAACAACACAGTTTCGTAGTGCTTTTCGTAGCGCAGTATTTTAACCCATTTTCCTTCAAAATTTTGGTTTCTTTCCTCCAGGGTTATCTTCAAATTTACTTAACACAACTTCCCTAACATTTTCAGGTCATAATACATACATTTTCCCTCCAAAAATTTATGAAAAAGGGTGAAAAAAGATCCTACAGCAGTTTCGTAGCGCATTTCACCCTTTTTGCACTATTTGCACTATGAAACTACTGAGTGAGCAGTTTTGTCCATATTTCTTCAAATTTCAAACCAAAAATGTGCCAAAGCTCCAGAATACCACTGGTTTCATAAAAAAAACAGTCATATCAACTAGAAACATAATTTTCATGAGCCTTATTCTTCATTTTCTCTTTGATTTAGCCTTTGACTTTTTAATAAATTTGTTGAAGATTGCAACAAGAAACAGTAAAGGAGGCATCCTGAAACCTCATTCCTGATCCTAGTTGGAAAGTGAACACCAAAACTAGGTGGGGGCTACACATGTGATTTTTGTCGCAAAGTCTATTTTTAGACTATGTCTATTTTTAGACATGTCGATCATATTCTATGAGTTGCAGGATGCTATTTGTGGATGGTTGGTCAAGTTGGAAAAATATATGGACTTCTATTTTTAGACATATTGGCGGAATCTATTTTTAGATTTCCAGTCTAAAAATAGATATGTCGAATATTATTAGCTCTTAATAATATTTGGACTCTAAACATTATCTTATTCTCTTGGAGCACTTCAGTTAAGTGCACAGATGTGGCACAGGAGTTGACAGAAGGAATTACGCTATTCCTAAGGGTTAAGTGGAGCTATTGCATGGATAATTAAGTTAGAAATCATGTGAGAGAGTTTGGTGGAGTTGATTGAGGAAGTTAATGGAGTTGTGTTCAGTTTAACTAATCTAAACATAGTTGAGCTATTTGTATCTAGTTTAATTGATTGATACAATTAGTGAGAGTGGTGTGAATTAATTATTAATTAATTCACTAATTATAAATTCATTAATCAACTAAAGAATGCATCGGTTAACTTCAATGCATGGATAGTTTCAGTGGAGACTAGTGGAGAGATAGGTGAAAGGGAAAGATAGACTATCTATTGTGACTATTAGTGATGCATGAATTGCATCTACATATACATTGGAGCTGCCAATGATAATCATGCAATCAATGAGAGTGGGATTACATTGAATTGGTCTTTTTAATCAGCTTGGATTGCACAGTGGAGGCAGACTAGCAGGTGGAAAAGATCGGTGCATGGATTTGCAAGATTAGGCCTGTATAGTGTATGATAGTTGTACTACACTGAGAGCTTGGGATAAGCTTTGTATGATTTGTATGAGATTTTCATATGATCTCCATGATACATAATATGATAGTTGGGGTTTTCAGCTTCAGGCTTTCCCGGTAAACAACTATGTTATGTGTGTTTTTATTGCTTCATGTGTTTTGCAATTGTTGATTAAATTTCTGCAAGAATTATAGTGGAAGGATTCTATATTTAGCAAGAAGATAAATATTTTTAGATCAGGAGAGTCTGGATATATACATGCATATTGTATATAATTTCTACATGGAATGAGAGCAGGAATTTTTGGGTGCGCGAGTTTGCAGAGAATATTTGAAATTTTTGGTGAAAATTTTTCAGAAACAAATAGCATATTTGGATTCCTTGTGAAAAAATACCCAAATTGAAAAAAACAATCGGTCGAATTAGAGCTCGAATGAGGGAGATATCATCGATTTAAAATCAGCTCTTTTGTTAGAAAATTTTGCGACGACGGAACAATTGCAATGTGCGCGAGCCAAGAATCTACATGCACTGAGGTAGAAGATGCATGAAAAGCTTTGAGGAGCAAAGAAAAGGTTAGTGAATTGGTGGTTGAGAGGAAGCCTCTCAACATGCAACGTGAGAAGCAGTTTCAGAAGGTTGTGGAGTAGCCACAACTGGAGATGCAGAAGAATCTTTATAGATTTGAAGTAGATGGGATTTCTATGAAGCTTCCTACTGTTGGGAAGTGCAAGAAAGACATGCAATTGAAGCTTGAGAGGGAGCAAGTTTTTCATGCGGGTAAGAGTGAACCTCGGGATGTGGAGCAGTCACAAGATGAGGATCATGGAGTGGGAGAAACCACTGATGCAGAGAAATTTCGTGCTAGATGGGCAGAGGGAGTGCATGCAGCTATACCACCAGGTGAGAGGTGGGGCGACATGCATGATTAATCCCAAGAGGAGATTTTTGGGCAGAATTCATTGAGATGATGTGGATCTCATGAATTGAACCTGGCTACAAGGTGCCCACAGCGCAGCAGTAGCATGATCAGTTGGATTGATGCAGGCAGATCAAAGTGATAGTGTCGGATACTGGAGCGCGGATCAGAGTTGACAGCAAGTGCAAAGTGCATGGGTGCAAGAGTTCAACAACGCAGTGGTTCCTGATGACATGTGCAGTTGGTACCAGCAGAAGTCGAAGACTTTGATGATAGATGCATCAGACTGATTGAGTTGTTTGGAGCCTATTCAGTTTCAGAGGAGTTGCAGAGCAGATGCATGGAGTTGCATGGTGCTTGTGAAGGTTGTAGGGCGAATGCATGGAGTTGCATGTTGCATGCAAAGACAGTCCTTTCTTGTTGAGAGGGAGTGTTGAAAATTGCAACAAGAAACAATGAAGGAGGCATCCTGAAACATCATTCCTGATCCTAGTTGGAAAATGATCACCTAAACTAGGTGGGGCCCACATAGGTGATTTTTGTCGCAAAGTCTATTTTTAGACATGTCGATCATATTCTATGAGTTGCAGGATGCTATTTGTGGATGGTTGGTCAAGTTGGAAAAATAGATGGACTTCTATTTTTAGACATATTGGGCGGAATCTATTTTTAGATTGTTAGTCTAAAAATAGATATGTCGAATATTATTAGCTCTTAATAATATTTGGACTATAAACATTATCTTATTCTCTTGGAGCACTTCAGTTAAGTGCACAGATGTGGCACAGGAGCTGACAGAAGGAATTATGCTATTCCTAAGGGTTAAGTGGAGCTATTGCATGGATACTTCAGTTAGAACTCATGTGACAGAGTTTGGTGGAGTTGATTGAGGAAGTTAATGGAGTTGTGTTTAGTTTAACTAATCTAAACATAGTTGAGCTATTTGTATCTAGTTTAACTGATTGATACAATTAGTGAGAGTGGTGTGAATTAATTATGGTTTTAATGTGTGGATGCAATTGATTTTATTTCCGCATGTAATGATCAATGGTAGAAGAGATTCTGTATTGTGCATGAAGATAAAATAGTGTGTGATCAGGAGAATCTCGGTGGACAACATATCAGTTATTCAAATTTCTACATGGTATCGGAGTGATATTGATCATTGGAGCAATTGCAAAGCATTGAAGCGGTTGAGTTTTAGGATAAACTCAGGAAAATAAAAATGGAGAAGAATGACACTATTCCGGTATACTTGACAGAGTTTGTCCACTGCAGGGATGAGCTTCGAAGTGTAGGAGTTAGTGTGGATGAGGAAGGAAAAGTCAAGAAGGTTGGGATTCGAGCCAAGAATCTCTACAGACTTGAAGTAGATGGGATGTCTACGGAGCTTCCTACTGTTGGGAAGTGCAAGAAAGCCATGCAATTGATGTTTGAGAGGGAGAAAGTTTTGCATGCAGGTAAGAGTGAACCTCAAGATGTGGAGCACCCACAAGATGAGGATCATGGAGTGGAAGAAACCACTCATGCAGAGAAATTTCGTGCCAAATGGGCAGAGGGAGTGCATGCAGCTATACCACCAAGTGAGAGGTGGGGTGACATGCATGATTAATCCCAAGAGGAGATTTCTGGGTAGGACTCATGAGATGGTGTGGATCTCATGAATTGAACCTGGCTACAAGGTGCCCACAGCGCAGTAGTAGCATGATTAGTTGGATTGATGCAGGCAGATCAAAGTGACAGTGTCGGATACTGGAGCGCGGATCAGAGTTGACAGCAAGTGCAGAGTGCATGGGTGCAAGAGTTCAACAACACAGTGGTTCCTGATGACATGTGCAGTTGGTACCAGCAGAAGTCGAAGATTTTGATGATAGATGCATCAGACTGATTGAGTTTTTTGGAGCCTATTCAGTTTCAGAGGAGTTGCAGAGCAGATGCATGGAGTTGCATGGTGCTTGTGAAGGTTGCAGGGCAAATGCATGGAGTTGCATGTCACATGCAAAGACAGTCCTTTCTTGTTGAGAGGGAGTGTTGAAGATTGCAACAAGAAACAATGAAGGAGGCATCTTGAAACATCATTCCTGATCCTAGTTGGAAAGTGATCACCAAAACTAGGTGGGGGCCACACAGGTGATTTTTGTCGCAAAGTCTATTTTTAGACATGTTGATCATATTCTATGAGTTGCAGGATGCTATTTTTGGATGGTTGGTCAAGTTGGAAAAATAGATGGATTTCTATTTTTAGACATCTTGGGCGGAATCTATTTTTAGATTGCTAGTCTAAAAATAAATATGTCGAATATTATTAGCTCTTAATAATATTTGGACTCTAAACATTATCGTATTCTCTTGGAGCACTTCAGTTAAGTGCATAGATGTGGCACAAGAGCTGACAGAAGGAATTACACTATTCCTAAGGGTTAAGTGGAGCTATTGCATGGATACTTCAGTTAGAACTCATGTGACAGAGTTTGGTGGAGTTGATTGAGGAAGTTAATGGAGTTGCGTTCAGTTTAACTAATCTAAACATAGTTGAGCTATTTGTATCTAGTTTAACTGATTGATACAATTAGTGAGAGTGGTGTGAATTAATTATTAATTAATTCACTAATTATAAAGTCAATAATCAACTAAAGAATACATCGGTTAACTTCAATGCATGGACAGTTTCAGTGGAGACCAGTGGAGAGATAGGTGAAAGGGCAAGATAGACTATCTATTGTGACTATTAGTGATGCATGAATTGCATCTACATATACATTGGAGCTGCCAGTGATAATCATGCAATCAATGAGAGTGGGATTACATTGAATTGGTCTTTGTAATCAGCTTGGATTGCCCAGTGGAGGCAGGCTAGCAAGTGGAAAAGATCGGTGCATGGATTTGCAAGATTAGGCCTGTATAGTGTATGATAGTTGTACTGTACTGAGAGCTTGTGATAAGCTTTGTATTCTTTGTATGAGATTTTCATATGATCTCCATGATACATAATATGATAGTTGGGGTTTTCAGTTTCAGGCTTTCCCGGTAAACAACTGTGTTATGTGTTTTTTTATTGCTTCATGTGTTTTGCAATTGTTGATTAAATTTCTGCAAGAATTATAGTGGAAGGATTCTATATTTAGCAAGAAGATAAATATTGTTAGATCAGGAGAGTCTGGATATATACATGCATATTGTATATAATTTCTACAAATTTGTCATTCTGCACCTTTGTTTCTTAGTTCATCCTGAGTCAGTTTCAGCTGTAGCTCCAAATCCTCCACTTGGTCTCTTAGTCTTCTATTATTGGCTCTCAAATGAGTATTGATCACTCTGAAAAAATTTTCTTCTTTGATGGCTGGAACTGTCCATGTAAAAAACTGCTCTGCACTGCTTGGAATCTCATACCTAGAACCAGATTGGCCTTCCCATACTACCTTCATTCTTTTGAACTCTGTTTTCTTAACACTATGCTTTCTGGCCCTCTTCCTCATCATAGCAATCTCTTGATTTTCTAACCTAAATTTTTCCTCCAGATGTTGACACTCTATCACCTCTTATTTTTCCTTCATTTTTCTGCTAGCTGCATGCTCCACTGTTGGTGATGAGAGGTCAACCACCTCTTCAAGGTCTTTGACTGCTTCAATAGTTTCTTGGACCTCCTTGCTTCCTTCCTTGAGCTTCTTAGCATGCCTAGTTAAAGGCTTCCTTGCTTGAAAGATAAAGGCTGCATTTTCACCCTCAAATTATGGTTTCTTAGCTGACTTAGCCTTTTTCTATTTGTGTTCATCTATTCCAATGAAATCAGCTTGCATGATGGGTGTCTCTTCTATATCAATTGCATGAAGAATGTTACCTAAATTTCCTTTAATTACTGGGTTGTCCTCTGTACCTGAAACAACTGTTTTTCCCTTTGATGCCACTGCTTGGCTTCTTGTCATTCTCTTGATTTCTTTCTTGCTAGCAACTTGTTTCTGTTTTGCCTCTTTGACCCCTTTTGAACTCTGTTTTGCAAGTGATGGAGTTGTTGCAACAAGAACTTGCGTCTTCTGTGTCCTTTCCTCAACGTGTTTCCTTGGTTTCAACTTTACAAACCTCTTTGACTTTACAACCACAAGCTGACTAGACTCTGCTACTAGTATTGAAGGAGTTCCTTTAGGTTTAGGGTTTCTAGCTGGGGTTAGGTTCTCCAATTCAAAACCATTCATAAACAAAAAAAAAGACCAATCCCTACTTATTTTCTAAAGCTCATTCAACACCAATAAATTTATCAAACCATGGTGAAACAAAGATGTTTCACAACCATCAGAATTGGCTTGTACTTTATTAGAAATTTTGGCAAGGCTCCTATGCAAGTAGAAGGGAAAATATAGTGATATCATACCTGTGAAATGCAGAAGTAGCTTGAAATTATAAGTATAAACTTTATGCTACCTGCCTTCACATGTAAAGTATATTTGAATGTTGAACAACAGCTTGGCATAGGTGTCTTTGATACAGCTTCTAGGTATTACATTGTTCAGGTCCATATCTGCATACTCAGGTTTCATGAATTCCTTGCATGGTTCCATGTTAAACTTAAAACCTTTAAGCCAAGTCTCTTGTCCCCTTGGTATTTCTGTCACAGAAGCAATGATCTCAAGAGTAACTGGCACATTTAACATCCCAATCTTAGTAGTTGTTCCACTGAAGTGTAAGACAAATTCTTTAGACACCTGAGTGTGGCAACCCTGCAACTTTTCACAAAACCGGAGACAACCTTCTTTGCTAAAAGCCTCCATCACTGTTTGATCTTCAATTATAGCCTTCACATTTTCAGGCTCATATCTTAAGCAAAAAAAACCTCGCTTGATTATGGAACAACCTCACTTGAGAATATAGAACATAGCCTTTCTATAGAACACCACAGGCTTAGCTTGACAGCTTCAGAGCTTAAACACTTGTATGGAAGCAAATGAAAATGAGAATGACCAAATTAGGCAAGAATTTGAATTTAAGGTGTCATCTCGTAACTAGATGATGCTTCATTCATGCCCTATCATGACAATGATGATTGTGAGACAGGTAAGTACATTGAATTTGATCTCTAACTGACTCACCATACCCCTATCCTATCATTCCCTAACGGATTCTGACAGATTTTGGCTTAATTGACAAGAAGGCTAAGAAATCGCGCTTTCGTAGCGCCCACAGTTTATTTTTCGCAGTTTTCACTATGAAAGTATCAACGCTTTCATAGCGCAAATCCTCTTTTTTGAACTAGTGGCGCTACGAAACGAAGGATTCTTGGCTAATTGCAAAAATTTAACCCGAAACCTTATGAAATGATCCCTAAATGAAAAATGTAAGTATTTGATCATGGAATGGACCTCTAAATAATTTTATTTGAAATCAATGGTGACCTTTAAACTTATAAAAACTATAACCTACCCTGAACCAAAACCTAAAATGACTTTCAAACCCATTTTGAGACCATGATCAAAAACAGAGTTGAAACAATGATGTTTTGAAAATTTTTGGGTGATAACACAACAAACTAACTAATTCTATCCTTATTTCTTCCAAGGGCTTAGATTAAACTATTGAGCTCCTTATTTTTCTCTACCTAACTACTGATCTGCCAAGATTAAATTGTTTGGCTAGATCTTTATTCTCTATATAACAACATAAAATTTAAAGCATGAAAGGTCAAGATTAAGTTGTTTAAACTTCATGGATTGTGACATTTTAACAAGTTGCACACAATCTTTATTTTGTAGTAAAAATAAATAGTAGTGGCATTTGGATTTGCATCACTTTCATGTTTTATTTTTATCTCTCTTTTGTTTGGGGTCCATTTTTATATTCTTTTTGATATTTTTTCTTTCAATTCCTTTGATTTTTCTTTTAGGAATTTTACCCTCTTTACATTTTTTAATCTTCTAATATGGGAAAACAATTTGCAGAGAGAAAAGTATGAACATATTACAAGAATATTAAAATTCAATTCAAAATTATGAATCCTATTATTATAGGACCCTAACACATTGAACATCAACTACCTAACAGATCAAGGAGCATTAGGCTACTTGTATGGATATCCAAACAAATATAGAAAGTGAAACACTAGATGTTTTATTGCTAATATAAAAGAGGAATATTACAATCATGGCCTTGATGTTGGAGGCCTCCCTTTGGTGTAGTCTGATTCCAAATCGAGGCTCTTCAAGCGATCATTCTCCTGAATGGAAATTTAGGCATTAACACAACATAAGGCTGCAAAAGATTAATGATCAGACCAGCCCAACCATGACCAACCAGTGGTGGAGGGATGATGATACATCTATAGAAAGGGAGGGGGAGTTAGGATCCCATGAAAGAAGGAGAAAGGCCCACTTCTCAAGGGATAATCACCTATTGATAAGATTAAAATCTCCAAATGAGAGAGCTCAATCATATCTCCACCAAAAAATATCCAGCTTGTCGTCCTGGAAACTTCTAGAGCTCGAAGCTTCTCCTCCATTTGAGGAAACACTGCCATAAAGGGTTCAACGTGGTTTTTACAATAATAAGGGTGTTGACCACACTAGGGTAGTATGTGCAAACTACCATCAGCATGGGCATATAACTGGAGAAAAGCGTTGACCCGAAATTTTACCCTCTTTACATTTTTTAATTTTCTAATACGAGAAAACAATTTGCAGAGAGAAAAGTATGAACATATTACAAGACTATTCAAATTCAATTCAAAATTATGAATCCTATTATTATAGGACCCTAGCACATTGAACATCAACTACCTAACAGATCAAGGAGCATTAGGCTACTTGTATGGATATCCAAACAAATATAGAAAGTGAAACACTAGATGTTTTATTGCTAATATAAAAGAGGAATATTACAATCGTGGCCTTGATGTTGGAGGCCTCCCTTTGGTGTAGTCTGAGTCCAAATCGAGGCTCTTCAAGCGATCATTCTCCTGAATGGAAATTTAGGCATTAACATAACATAAGGCTGCAAAATATTAATGATCAGACCAGCCCAACCATGACCAACCAGTGGTGGAGGGATGATGATACATCTATAGAAAGGGAGGGGGAGTTAGGATCCCATGAAAGAAGGAGGAAGGCCCACTTCTCAAGGGATAATCCCCTATTGATAAGATTAAGAGATCCAAATGAGAGAGCTCAATCATATCTCTACCAAAAAATACCCAGCTTGTCGTCCTGGAAACTTCTAGAGCTCGAAGCTTCTCCTCCATTTGAGGAAACACTGCCATAAAGGGTTCAACGTGGTTTTTACAATCAGAAGGGTGTTGACCACACTAGGCTAGTATGTGCAACCTACCATTAGCATGGGCATATAACTGGAGAAAAGCATTGACCCAAAAATTTAGGGTTTGAATTAAGCTTCTTCATAAATTCTTCAAGGAAACTTTCTTTTAGTCTTTAAAGGATATCTTGATGTATTTTTCCAAGGTGGATATACTACACAGTATTCATTATTCATCACAGGGCACTTTAGGATCGGGGACGAGAAGTGAACATGGTGAAAAATTACTGTGTAACATATGCCCCCTAAAGCATGAAGGCGGAACAGGGAATGTTGGGTGAAATGTTTCATGAACCAAGGCAAGGACTCAGAAAACTACTAGGAAACCTTCCAAATAAAACACAATACAATATATTACATCTCTGATATGAATATTCCTAATAACATATTATTAAATAGGCATAAAATAAAACATGAACCCACATCATGGTTGCAACCATCTGTCTGAAAGAGATCGTGGAAATGGATCCAAAATATGGTCGCAACCATCTGTATAGAAAGGATCATGTGTACAATCATGAATACTCAATAACTCCACGCAGCCTAGGTAATAATAGATGGGATCCAGGGTCTTCGTCCTAATCTCAACGTACCCATTGTACGAATCTAACCATGTGAATAGATGTGTTGATGTCAAACATGGTAGAAATCACCTGATTATCCGTCAATGATGAAAACCGTTAACATGCACGAGAGAGGCCACTGTTATGAAACCAACTCCCAAAATAGAAGAAAAGAGAGATCAACGCCTTAGAAATCAACCACTTCAAGGGGGAAACCTCCTTTACATTACATAAATGAAAAATTCTTGGATGATTCAAATGACAAAACCTCCTTTCTATATATAGGAGTCCATGGGGTCACAATATAATCCTAACCGACCTAATAATAATAATGTAAGGGAACAACAATAATAATAGTGGGGTTTTATGGGGCAAAATAATAACAATAAGGGGGCTACACTAACAGAAATAAGGGACTACACTAGTAATATAGGGACCTAACATTCCCCTCTCCTTCAAAAAAGTGTTTCCCACATTGCTTGATTAGCTCTAGATGCTTTTGTATAAAATTATCACCCTCCCATGTGGAATCTTTAGTGGGTAAGTTATCCCACTTGATGAGATACTCTGAAATTGGTCGATTTCGTAGCTATCAAGTTCTTGTTTCCGTGACTGCTTCAGGTTCCAATATGATTTTTCCTTCCTCCTCAAGTTTTGGCAATATTGTTTGAATTATAAGTTTGTCAACTATAACCTTCTTTAAACATGAAACATGGAAAACTGGGTGCACTCGAGAAGAAGCAAGAAGCTCCAATTTTTATGCCATAGTACCAATATTTTGCAACACCTTGGAAGGACCATAGTACTTTGGTGATAATTTATTATCCATCTTAGCTTTCTTTAGGGACATTTGTTTGTGTGGTTGTAGTCGTAAAAATACCTAGTCTACTACATCAAAACTTCTCTCGCTGCGATGTTGATCTGCTTGTTGTTTCATTCGATTTTGTGCCAAATTTAGGTTATCCTTTAAGATTTGGAGAAATTTTTGTTGATGCTCAATGTGATCTTCCACTGCTTGAACCTTAGAATTTTCTCTTAAATATGATGTGAGGGATGGTGGATGATATCCATAAAGTGCCATAAATGGGGTCATTTTTGCTGCAGTATGGAAGGAAGTGTTATACTACCATTAAGACATAGGTAACCTCTTGACCCATTGTGTTTTTTTATCATATACAAAACAACGAAGATATCCTTCCAAACATTTGTTCATTATCTCAATTTTCCCATCGAACTGAGGATGATAAGATGTGCTATGGGCTAGTTGAGTACCCAAACAAGAAAATAATTTCGTCCGAAAATTTCTAGTGAAAATGGAATCTCTGTCGCTTACAATAGTATTTGGATTTCCATGTAGCTTTTGAATTGTTTCCATAAATGCAGTAGTAACTATAATTGCTTTAAATGGATGAGATAATGCACAAAAGTGTGCATACTTGGTAAGTGTATCAACTACCACCATGATGACACTCTTTCCTTCAGACTTAGGTAAACCTGTGATAAAATCCATTGAAACCTCCTCCCAACGTTGACTTGGAATGTGTAAAACTTGTAGTAGACCTGGGGTCTCAATTGTATCAACTTTATTTTGCTGGAAAACCAAACATTCTGCCACAAAATTTTGAATAACATATTTAAGCCAATCCCAAAAAAATTATTTCTTCATCCTGTGGTAAGTTTTTAAAAATCTTGAGTGTCCTCCTATGAGAGAGGTGTGCAATTCCAAAGGAATATTTTATTTTAGTTGGGAATTCCTACAACGATATAAGCGATCTTTGTGCCATAAGGAATCATTTTTCCAACTAAATGTATCAGATGTACTGGGATCTTGCTGCAAATTTTGAATGAGTGTCCATAATTCTTCATCATTCTTCCATTCCTCCCTTGCTTCAGCTATCCAATATGGTTGGATAATAGAAATGGCACAAAGCAATGCTTCCACCTCCTCATCCTTTCTTGAGAGTGCATCTGCAACAACATTTAGATTCCATTTTTTGTAGATGATTTCAAAGTCATAAACCAACATCTTTGTGACCCATTTTTGCTACTCTTCTGAAGATAATCTTTATTCCAAAAAGCATTTCAGACTATCATGATCAATTTTTACCTTGAAGTTTCTTCCCATTAGGTAAGGTTGCCATTTCTTTAGTGCATGTAGTATTTCCAACATTTCCTTCTCATAAATAGATTTCTGTCAATACTTTCCTTTGATTGGATGACTTTCAAAAGCAACAAGTCTTCTTTCTTGCATTAAAACAACACCAATTCCATTTCCTGAGGCATTACATTCCATAATAAAGGTTTTTTTTGAAGTTTGGCATAGTTAAGACTAGTGCTAGGGACATTGCCTCTTTAAGATGTTCAAAGGCATTAGTTTCTTCAGGAGTCCATAAAAATGCATCTTTCTTCAATAATGTTGTTATAGGTGCTACTATTCTCCCATAATTCTTAACAAACTTGCGATAATACCCTATTAACCTAAGAAATACTCGCAACTGCTTTATGGTTGTGGGGACTTTCCATTCCTTAATGGATTTAATTTGCTTAGGGTCTACCTTAACACCCTTCTGAGATACAATATGACCCAGATATTCCACCTCTTGTACTCCAAAGAAACAATTGGAGGTTTTTTCATATAACTGTTTCTTCTCCAATTGTTTGAGCACCCTGTCAAAATGTTGAACATGATCCTTCTAAGACTTGTTGTAGATTACTATATCATCAAAAAATACTAACAAAAATTTCTTAAGGAAGGGGTTAAAAATGGAATTAATCAACCCTTGAAATGTAGGAGGTGCATTGGTAAGGCCAAAAGGCATGACCAAAAATTCATAATGACCCTTATGAGTTCAAAATGTTGTTTTCGGAATATATTCAGTCTTCATGCTAATTTGATGATATCCTGAACGAAGATCCAACTTGGTAAAAAAAATTGCTCCATGTAATTCATACAATAATTCATCAATCACAAGAATGGGAAATTTATCCTTAATAGTGAGCTTATTGAGCTCCCTATAATCCAAATGTTAGTGTTAGTATTTGCATCTTGCCATCACTGATCAAAAATTCTTTTTTCATATCATATTAGGGTCTCATTCATAATTTTTTTCATTTCACTAGGTCATCATTCCAAAATTTACTCATTGATGGTAGCCCTAAATAAAAAAAATTCACTTTTTCCTAAATTTCCATTACTTGCTGGCTCATTTTCATAATTTGTTAAATACCCATCATTCATGAGTTTTTATCACTTGTTCAGTCATGTCACCATGAATTTCATTCAGTCAAGGTTGTCATTAAGTCTTTAGGGTTTTTCAAGGTCCAATAATAAATAATTTCTATTGCATAAGAACAACAAGTAAGCAAGTGATCAAATAATCTCTCTTTACCTTGTAAATTTGACCTACAAGATGTAAAATTTAATTCAAAATGTAATATTTATTTTTCACTATGTAATTTCATGTCACTCAATTTGTAATAAGTTCATGGTTCCCAAGATGCCAACTCAGAGTTCCACATGCCAACAAAGCATCAAAAGTCAAAATGTAAAGATTTCTCAATCATCAAATGATCAATGTGTAAGTTATGAAGTCAAAAAAGAGAAAAGGGTAAAGTTTCAAAATTTTAAAGTGAAAGAAGAAAAGAGAAAGTGGGTCCCAAGGCCCAAAACATCAAATTCATCAATGTATAAAGACCACCATAAGACAAATAAGAAGCTCATTTTCCATTTCAAACATCAAGCTCGCACTCCCTCAGCTCAAAAAATCGATTGGAGGGTCAAAATTCAAATATTTGGAGGGCGCTACGCTTCTGGAGGTTGGCGCTGCGCTTTTTGAACTAGCGTTGTGCTTTTTGAAGTCAACGCTGCGTTTTTTGCTGAAGGGCGTTACGCTTTTGGGTAAGGCACTGCGCTTTTTCCCAGTGAGCCCAACAAGCACCAAAAATCATCCAAATTCCTCCTAACCTCCAGCAAAATTTCTTGTCACCTCTTATCAAGTAAGTAAGACATATTTTTCCTCTTCCTTGCATTCCTAAAGAACATTTTCATGGTGTTTTTTCTTACTTGAAATTTTTTTTGTTTGTCTAGCTTGAAACCCTATTCTCACTCCCTCACTCCCAATTTGATGCCCATAAACCCTGGATTCCCTTCCTACATCACTATAAACCCTATCCCTACCCCTACAACACTATATCCCTTCCCTAAATCCCTTTTCCCTTAAACCCTGAGTCCTAGGCATCTCAACTTCCTAGGCAACCCTATCAACCCTGTAAAAAAATTCTAATTGCCAATCCCTTTAACATTTTTATCCCCTATCACCTCCCTAAGTTCAATAATCCCTTCCCCCATCTCCCTATTTTTTTCTAAACCTATCCTCACTCCCTAGACCTATCCACACTCCCATTTTCTCATCCCTAGGGTTTCTAGAGAAAAAACACCATGGAAGAGGACATATATTATATGGAGGAAGAGGAGGATAGACAGGAAGAGGAAGATATAATGGAAGAGGAGGATAGACAAGAGAGAAGGCCACATAAGGGAGGAAAAATACTAAGGCTTGATCCCACCAACACCAGAGAACTGATGACTTCACCAATGGCAATTTCTTGCTTTCAATATGTTGGTTGCCTTGATTTCTGCAATATGAATGAAAGAGTTCAACACCATCCTATTATGAGTAGAATTTTCATTTCAAACCTCAAAGAATATCAAGTGACCCTTACAGGTGTAACCTTCATTGTATATACATATATCATTGTTGCTGCCACAAGGATTCAAACATGGGTGAGAGTTGGTTTAAATCCAAAGACTTGGATGATTAGTATTATGAACCATTCATCAAGCCAAGGTACAGAAATGAGAGAAGGAGATTTTTTCCTTTCAACCACCTTCGTGATAGGTATACCCCCATGATGACGATCATCATGAAGTACTTCTCTTGTGAAGGAAGGTCCTCCCGAATCTATGCCTATCATATTAGACTGCTTATGCACTTTACAAGAGTCAAATTGCTTAATAACCCATACTATCTATTCAGGAGCATGGAAAAAATGGCATACATTGTGCAAAGGAGAGATTATGACCAACATATGAACATCCACTTTCACCACTCTCTCATCAAGATCATTGTCCTCCATCACCTTAACTAGTTACATATTTCATGGGACACCTTCATTTCCAATGATATATTCACAGCTCCTTAAGCTCAACATGCTGAAGATATTCCTTCTTCATCTCATCCTACTAATCAACATGTTGAAGATAGGCCTCCTCCATCTCAGCCCGCAATTCCTACTTCTTCATCGGCTCAGCCTACTACACCCATTTCACCACCATCATCACCATTTCAGGGTCAAATTGGGTCACCTAGCAGAGCTATGGTCAACAAGCCTAAAAGGGCTGAAATGGGCACATTGACCAGAACATATCAGAGAAGGTATAGGCAAGTGTTTGCTCTATGAAAAGTGGAAGGGACCTTGCCTTCTTCATCAATAAAGCAGGTACAAAAGGGAAAGGAAAAGATGACAAAAACAGATGGGCATAAGGAAGCCATGCAAGGGGATGAGGACCCTCATGATGAGGAAGCAGATTTTGACCATGTTGACCTGGATGAGTAGGAAGATCATGAGGCCTCCAATTTGATTGTCAAAGATAAGAATTCCCAAATTAGTGAGCTTCAGACTAACTTAAAGAGATCTAAGTTTGTCATTTATTTTCTTGAGAAAGCGAATAAGCAGCTGAAGGATAAGAAAATTCTCATGGAGATAGAGCTACTTAAACAAAGAGAGGAAAAGCTATGATGCCACCTAGTGAACCTGACCATGATGACACCCAAAGCAGCAAAAAAATACCAAAAACAAGAGGTCTTAAAAGGGCTTTACAATAGCAGATAATTGAAGATGAAAAATTGACTTTTGAGGAAAGGTTTTCCAAGGAGGTTGAGGATGAAATAGAGACATGGCTTGAAAGGGTCAACATACATCTTGAGAAGCTCCTACAAAAGGCAAACAAGGAAAACAAGATGCTCAAGAACTTTCCAAATAGGTACATCACAAGGAACAAGGTTTCTAGCATTAAACTTAAGCAATTACATGATAAACACAAGAAAAATGTTAAAATTGGACAACTAGGTCCAAACTCCATGTTGTGATGCTCAGATGAAGTCACCAATATTTTTATTCGGTTTCTCTTTCGAAGAGGTGCAAGATTGATCTAAATATCATCTTGATCCGATGAGCAGAACGTTTATTTTGAATTTATTTTTAATACTTTCAAAATATGTGCAGGTCGGCCTTAAGGTTTTACACCCCCAGCAAATGTGTCACACACCCTCAGTGATTGATATAAATAGAGTCAACGTTGGAGGACATTTCACTCATCTCCTCATCACACATATTTCTCTCTCCACTTCTGATTGGTTCGAGCTCCAAGGAGGAAAATCTGTGGTTCATACGTGGGAGAAGGACGAAGACTGTTTTTGCTATAGCTAGGGTTTTATTGCAGGTTTGACCAGCATTGACTTTGGTCAATGAATGGTCCAAAGGAGCCGATTTTTGGCATCAAATTTGATTTATGTAGTCTGTACACTTTGGCACAAGAACTGATGTCAAAGTTTGACCGAAGACCAAGTTGCGTTGAATTTTACTTGCTATTGTTCTACGTTGAATTTTCTGGGGTTGACTTTGAGTTGACCGTTTGGATATTTTGAGGGTTGTTGTGACACATACTGGGCTGGTTGACCAAGGAGACTTTTCTGGTTGAAGCATCCTATTGATCACCGTAACGCAACAACAAATATATATTTTTCTGGCTTGTCTTCTATTGATCCACTGGTATGTTCTATCAGCATTTTACTTAATGAATTATGTGATTGTTGTCTAGTATTGAAGAGAATGTAAAGTTGCATCAAGCATAGAACATCTACATAAATTTACATGGTATCAGAGCTAAGGTGAAGACAAAGTCCTAATTTGTAGCAATCACCGAAGAAGAGGATGGGTTCCTCAAAATACAATGGCTTCAAGGCTGATGACAAATTGACTGGGAAGGATGACTTCCATGCTTGGAAGATGACATTGGATCTTATGTTGGAAGACCAAGATGTCATGGAATATGTGCAGGGTAAAATCCAAGATCCTCCAGCCACTGCAACTGTTGCAGCCAAAACTAAGTAAAAGGGGGAGATCAAAGCAAAGCTAATGATCAGGAACTCAATTCACAAGAGTCTCGTTGCCTACATCTCTGAGCTAGGCACATCCAAAGAGATGTATGATAAGTTGGTCAACATTTTCAAGGCCAACAATGCGAATCAAGTCCTATTCTACAAGAATCAATTGAAGAATCTAAGGAAAGGTAGGGATGAGTCTGTTCAACCATATTTTCTGAAGCTGACCAAGATCAGAAACAATCTGCTGGCTATTGGGGAGACAATAGCTGATCGAGAGATGGTACTCACCGCACTTGGAGGGCTCCCATCCAAATGGCATGTGTTCAACACTACCATTCTAAATAATAATTTGATACTTGAATTTGACGAAGTACTATCGAGATGCGTACAAGAAGAGACAAGGATGAAGGAGTATGGAAATGAAGGAAATGATACCTACACTACTCTTTCTAGAAAGAAGAAATTTGGTGGTACAAATAACAAAGGAAGAGAAAGGGACCAAGGAAAGAAGGGAAAGTGTGTCACTTGTTATAGGCCAGGTCACTATGCTAGAGAATGTCCTTTCAAGAAGGATTCTCCCGATGGTGATGACAACAACAACAACCAAAGGAATGTCAATCAAAGGAACAATAGGTTCAAGGGAAAGAGGAAGGCTCCCTTCGACGGAAATGAGCAACTTTTAAAAAGGTCGAGAAATTCCAGGTATGAGGAATCAAATGTTGTTGATAAAATAAATGAATACATTCTTGTATCTGCCCTCTCCATTACATCTCCACCCGACACTATGGATGTCTGGTTGATAAATAGTGGTGCCTCAAGGCACATCACTAGGTTCAAAGAAGCACTCTTTGATATGGTTGAGAAGGACACTAATCTAAAAATTGTCCTTGGAGATAATGCCGCATATCCCATGAAAGGGACAGGGACTGTGACCCTCCACTTGTCTCAAGGTCAAGTCCTCCGCTTGCAGGATGTACTCTATGTACCAAATTTGAAGAAGAACCTTGTGTCTATATTGGCCATGGAAGACAAAGGTTTCAATATGGCATTCATGGATGGAAAGGTGTGCATGTGGAAGAAGAGCGTCAAGGAAGCTATCACATTTGGGTCTAGAATTGATACACTCTACCAGGTTGGAGGAAGTCCACAGGGAGAAATGTCATGAGATGCTATCTGACAAACCGATAATGGCACTGAATATGAGACAAATGAGTTCAAGAACTGTTGCAAAGAAGCTGGCATTAATAGGGATACCACAACTATATATACTCTCGAGAAGAATGGCATTGCTAAACGAAAGAACAAGACCATTGTGGAAGCTGCTCGTGCAATGCTATGTGACTAGGGTCTACCGAAGTTTCTATGGGGAAAAGCTGCGAACACTACTTTGCACATACAAAACTGATGCCCACATTCCGCATTGGACTCCAAAACTCCCAAAGAGGTTTTCACTAGTAAGAAACCTGATGTCTCACATTTCAGAGTTTTTGGATGTCCTATTTATTTTCATGTGCCGAAAGAGAAGAGGAGCAAGCTGAATGCTTCTGGAAAGAAGGGAATGTTTGTGGGCTACAACGAAACTTCGAAGGCCTATGAATTCTATGTGGTCAAAGGAAAGTGGAGATATGCCACATTGTCACTTTTGACGAAGATGCTTCCCTGAGGAAAGTAGTCAATCATCTGAGTTCTAAGGAAGACCATGAAGCAAGGCCTGGAAATCAAGAAGGACCAAAGGATGAGATGATGCCCGATGTTGAAGGACCGATGGACCCGATCGATCCACCCCCTTCACTGGGGAAGAGACCATCATGGCTTAGGGACACTCTCGAGGATGCCGAGGGACATATGGCCCCAAGGGGGACATTCCGCGAAAGCAAGAAGCCAAGTAGATACCAAGGGTATCTAGCAGCCACGAGTACTATTGTACAATCTGAGCCTGGATCTTTTGAGGAAGCCGTAAAGCATCAAGTCTGGAAGGATGCTATGCACGAAGAGCATGAGTCCATAATGAAGAATGATGTCTGGGATGTGGTTCCAAGACTGGAGGACAAAGCAGTTGTCACCTCGAAATGGTTCTACAAGATCAAGCATGGATCTGATGGAAGCGCTGAAAAGTTCAAGGCAAGATTCGTTGCCCGTGGCTTCTCTCAAAAGGAATGCATAGCTTATGATGACATATTTGCACCTGTGGTCCGATATACCACCATTCGATCTATCATAGCCCTTGATTCTACGCAAGGATGGAATCTTCATCATATGGATGTGAAGACCGCATTTCTGCATGGTGCCATAAAGGAAAAGGTGTATGTGGAGCAACCTCTTGGGTTCGAAGTCCAGGATCGGGACACCCATGTCTGCAGGTTGAAGAAAGCCCTCTATGGGTTGAGGCAAGCACCCAGAGCATGGTACGAGAGGATAGATAGCTACCTGATGAAGCTGGGCTTCACTCGTAGTAATGTTGTTCCGAACCTTTAATTCAAGGTTGATAGAGAGAAGCCTCTCATTCTAGTGTTGTATGTGGATGACCTCTTCCTAACAGGTGCACAACCTCTCATTCATCAGTGCAAGAGGGAGCTTGTTGCTGAGTTCGAGATGAAGGACCTAGGACTGATGCACTATTTCCTAGGCCCGGAGGTCTGGCAGAGACCTGGTGAGATTTTCCTTTATCAAGGAAAATACATTGTGAAGCTTCTGGAAATATTTGGTATGGTGGATTGCAAGTCCGTGTCGACACCGATGGAGCCCAACTTTAATAAGTTGAGTGGCAGTGCTGCTGGGCCTGTATTGGAAAATCCTACTGAGTATCGTCAACTCGTAGGGGCCCTGATGTTCTTAGTGAACACCCGTCCAGACGTATGTTTTGCAATGAACACTTTGAATCAACACATGGTTGATCATGACATTGACTGGGTTGGTGCCAAGAAATTTTTGAGATATCTCTAGGGCATGTTAGACTATGGGGTGAGATATATCGCCAGGAGTATGACACTCCATGGATATACTGATGTCGATTGGGTTGGCAGTGTGGTGGATCACAAGAGCACATATGGATGCTGCTTCACACATAGAACTGCTTCGGGCAGGAAACTGAAGTCGGTAGCCTTGAGCACCGCTAAGGCCGAATACATTATAACATGTATGGCCCGTTGTGAAGTCACTTAGTTGCGAAAGCTCTTTAGTGAGCTATTCGAGCATGTGCTAGATGCCACCGTTATCCTTTTTGATAACCTGAGGGGGATTCATTTGTTATAGAATCATGTGTTCCATGAACGATCCAAGCATGTTGATGGCTGGTACCACTTTATCTGGGATATGGTACAACGAGGCGCCGTAAGGCTCAATAATATAGGAACTGATGAGCAGGTCGTGGATATTCTCACAATGCCCTTGGGGAAGGTCATGTTCCTAACCTTCCATGAGAATCTTGGAATCATGGAACGATCCTATTCTGAGGGTCATGTTAGACAATGAGCTCTGGGAGCTCTGAGAGGGCCTAGGGATAGTTCCTTGGAGCTATAAGCACACACGGGGCTAGGATTTCCAAACCTTGTGGTGCTTCTGCCCCACCGTTATGATGATTGATTTGGTTCACCTCTCATGATCTATGCCCCGTATGCATCCTACCCATTTGAGTTCCGAACTCATGGGAAGTACCTCTCATTTGGCCAATGAGGTGGGAAAATCTAGAGAATAGTAGCAAAGACTGATGGACACATCAAATATTTCCATACTATCTATCTAGGATGGCGCGGTCCAACCACTTGATCTGGGATCAAGTCTAGAGAGGTTTCAGACCTTCAACTGACTTCGGGTCAGTGAAACTAACTTCGGGTTAGTATATGACTCTCTTGAGTCCTAGTGAGGTTTCAGACCTCCTACTAACTTCAGGTCAGATAAACCAACTTCGTGTTGGTATGAGACTCATTGTGAGTCCTTTAGAGGTTTCAGACCTCTGGGCTGAATCTGTCAGTCGAGAATGATGTCTTTGTGACTAACCCACTTCTGTTCTGAAATAAAGAGGCCAACAAAGCAAGTTATGGTGGGATGACGCACGATGTTTGATTGCATAGGTGGATGGAGTTCTCCCTAGTTGAAAGGGAGTGTTAAAATTGGACAACTAGGTCCAAACTCCATGTTGTGATGCTCGATGAAGTCACCAATATTTTTATTGGGTTTCTCTTTCAAAGAGGTGCAAGATTGATCTAAAGATCATCTTGATCCGATGAGCAGAACATTTATTTTGAATTTATTTTTAATACATTCAAAATATGTGCAGGTCGGCCTTAAGGTTTTACACCCCCAGCAAATGTGTCACACACCCTCAGTGATTGATATAAATAGATTCAACGTTGGAGGACATTTCACTCATCTCCTCATCACACATATTTCTCTCTCCACTTCTGATTGGTTCGAGCTCCAAGGAGGCAAATCTGCGGTTCACATGTGGGAGAAGGACGAAGACTGTTTTTGCTACAGCTAGGGTTTTATCGCAGGTTTGACCATCATTAACTTTGGTCAACACATGGTCCAAAGGAGCTGATTTTTGGCATAGAATTGAATTTATGCAGTCCATACACTTCGGCACAAGAATCGAGGTCAAATTTTGACTGAAGACCGAGTTTCATTGACTTTTACTTGTTGTTGTTCTACGTTGACTTTTGTGGGCAACGTTGAATTTTCTGGGGTTGACTTTGAGTTGACCGTTTGGCTGTTTTGAGGGTTGTTGTGACACATACTGGGTTGGATGACCAAGGATACTTTGCTAGTTGAAGCATCTTGCTGATCATCGTAACACAACAAGAAATACATATTTTTCTCGCTTGTCTTCCGTTGATCCACTGGTATGTTCTATCAACATTTTACTTAATGACTTATGTGATTGTTGTCTAGTATTGAAGAGAAAGTAAAGTTGCATCAAGCATAGAACATCTACATAAATTTACACAAACCCTAGCCAAGCAAAAGGAGGGAGACAAGCTTGATATTATTCCAGAGGCATCCCTCATTGTTTAACACACTTCGTTAGGCCTCCATAGTACAATTTTGAATAAATTTTGGGCAAATTTTGGAAATTTTTGAGTTTTTGTACATTTTGAGAGTTTTGCACAGTAGCATTATCAAAAGCGCAATGCCCTAGGCGTTGCAATTTTTATAGGGACCTCCAATGGAAAAAATGAAGGCACCATTGGATTCAGAAGGCCAAATACAATCACCATAGCTACTTTACAAAGTTTTTTGGGGCCAACTGGTCAGTCAAAAAGTTAAAAAACACCTCAAAAAACATGTTTCTGCCCTGTTTTTGAGGTTGGCATTGCACTTTTTACCAGTATTGGGAGAATGAAGTTTTGGAGGGTCAAATCAACACCATTTTGGAAACTAAGCACATATCTGGAAACTAGACAGGACAATATTTCCAATTAGTTATCCTGAGCTCATTTTGGACATCAGGAACCTCTTCAAAAGTGGAGCTAAAGTTGGCACTGCGCTTTTTACCAATTTTCTGAGTTTCCTGAAATTTGTAAATTTTCTAAGTTTTTTCAGTTTCACTTTGGAAAATCATGTTTTTACCAACATAATTCAAGGATCTAAATTTAATAATCATTTTTTTACACTTACCTAGGGGTAAATACATTAGATGAAAATTCTTAATGAGATGTAATAAATCAATTTCCAAAAAGTAAGGGATGAGTCAGTTTGACATCCCTACACTCTAGGTATGCAGTTCATTTTTTGGTGGAACAACTCCTCAACTTAGGGATTCGACCACTGAGGTTGAGAGAGGTTGTTTGATGTCTATATATTTCACTTCTTGACTCATTTCACAGTTTGGATGTTTTTGCATTGATCAAAGACTCTAGTGTAATTAGTATTTGGCAGGAAATTAATGAAAGAGTTGCAGTTATTTCTTTAGGATACCTGTGGTATGGAAATTTAACATTCTTTCTTCTTATGTTGCATATTTATGAATTTTTTGTACTCTCATGATCCATTTCATTTCTATTATATGTTGATTTTCAAGTTGATAAGAAGAATACATTTTCTATGCTCTTTTTTGGGAAAATATTCATAGTTTGTCTCATTTCTTCAGTTTAGAAAGAACACATGCATTGTCTTGCTCTTTGTAGCTCCTCATAAGTCTGATCCATCTCAACTTGAAACCCTGAAGTGTTAGCCTCCGTACCTACCTTTCCCCATTGAATGGACTACAATCCTAATCTTATTTTCCCTGACCTAGCCTCTTTGACATAATTCACCCATCCAACAAACCAATTCAAACAAACAAACCCCTCTACTCATACCTAGCCTAAAACCATAATTTATCCAGCCCTCTTGGCTATGAATTTGTGGAGAGAGCCCTCTTCGGCTTGGTAGGGCTAGCTACCAAGATAAAACATTGGTCTGTGGTTACCTCTGTTTGGACTCTTTCTCAACCTTAGAGATCTAGTGGAGTGATAAAATACTGGCGCTATTGCCAGAGAACGAAAGATTTATTTTCCCTAGGTGTATGATAAGAATCATTGGAATTTGGTCCTTTGGATTATAGGATTAATTTTCATAAAGTCCAACTGGATAATTGTAGTGCCAAGATTGTAGAGCTGGCTTTGAGAAGATACACTAGAGAAAATCCCGATCCTGATCCAACTGATCCAATCGAAGATCCATATAATCTTGTCTAAAAGCATAGATATCAAGCTACAAATATTCAGTGACGTCCAATCCCATTGGTACGATCTACTTCACTGCCTACTAAATTTTTATCTCTCGAAGATATACTAATCGATCTAAAATTTGAATTTTCATTATTTTGGTCTAATTCTGAAACTTCTTTATCCGACATAGTCTTTGATCCTTTAAGGCTCTCTAAGGTCAAGTCATTATATGGGTTAGATATTAGTTCTCTGGAACTTGAAGAAAAATTGATTTTCGAAGAGACTAATCCTGAATCAGACCTTAACATCAGAGTCTGGAGCCAATTCTACCAGCAAGAGTCAATACCTGTCTCGATTCAAACCCAATCAATTGTTGCTTTTTCATCTACACCCTCGACCTCATCATTTATACCTACTACTTCAGTACCTACAACTTTTGTTTCACTACCTATTCAGCCAACTCATCTCGTTGTCAATCCAGCACTTCACTCAATAGGAATCATGGCCAAATTTTTCCCACTTATCTTACCTGCTCAATTGAATGATTTACCCCAGGGTTATGGCCAGAGACTCTCTCTGTTTGATGAAAATTATCCCATAACTGCAAAACAACATATTTTCAAAGTCATTGACTTCATATACTTGGAATAAGTAGATGTTGACAATGCCAAAATGAGAATTATAGGCTAGACCTTGTCTGGAGATGTCAAAATTTGGTTTATATCCTTAATTGCAAATTCCATTGCCACTCCAAACCAACTGGTTGATGCATTAATAGCCCGATGGGAGGTGAAGAAAAACCATTTACAAATTCTTTCTGAGTATGAGAACATAAAGAGAAATCCCAATGAATTAGTCCAAGATTTGAATACTCTCTTCAATAGAAATTATAATGCAATTCACGTTGAGATCAAGGCTTTTCCAGGCTTAGCTCTCATATGTTATCCAGATGGATTTGATCCAGACATGGAATACCAACTAAGGGAAAAAAATCCAACTACATTGGAAGATATGCAAAAGGACACAATCAACATTTATAGCCCGATGGGAGGTGAAGAAAAACCATTTACAGTTTCTTTCTAAGTATGAGAACATAAAGAGAAATCCCAATGAATCAGTCCAAGATTTTAATACTCACTTCAATATAACTTATAATCCAATTACCATTGATATCAAGCCTCCTCCAGGCTAAGCTCTCATAGGTTATCCAAATGCATTTGATCTGGAAATGTTATACCAACTAAGGGAAAGAAGTCCGGCTACATTAGAAGATATGCAAAAGAATGCAATCAACATTGAAGCAAATCTGCTGATGAAAAGAGCTAGAACTAGAAGTGAGAGAAAATTCACTATTAAATATGAACCATCCACCTCATTTTCTGATGCTAAAATGGATGTTTTGATAAGGACAATTGAAATAATGGTTGGCAGGATTTCCATCACTTAAAGACAACCTGAAGTCAGAAATCCTAACTTCAGAGGCCAACAATAGCCTCAATTAAGGATCAAGCAGGGAGAACAACGGGCTCCTTATCAACCAACACAACAACAACAAATTAGGACAACCTTACAGTAGAATTACGCTCAAGGAATAGAAGAAGAAGATGAAGACACAATTGTTGAGGAAAATATCCTTTTCAAGTTTAATGGTCTGCCTATGTTTTTTACAGAAGATGAAGAGTATTTTGAAAAGAAAGACGAGCCTAGGGATGAATATTGTATCCTTGCCAATGATCAATAGTTGGAGACTGAATCAGATGATTATTAGCGGGGTTACTTGAATGCACTCAATTCACAATAGAGGTAATACTCATTGAGGAGAAGAGATGTGTCGATTAATCCCATTCAGAAAAGGGCATCTCAGCAGAAAGATACTCAAACAAAACTGAATCCTAAAGGTAATCAGAGTAAAGGAAAAGAGCCTGCAACCACGAATCAGAGCAAGTTAAATCATCCATCTACAAGTTCAATAAGTAAAGAAAAGGACAGTAAGAAGAAATAAGCTCCATCAAAGGACCATGCCGACAAATGATACATCATCATTAAAGAGGTAGACAAATCTACTCCTTTCAGCCTAGAAACTAAAATTTAAAAATTGAAAGTGTGTATACCTTTAATTGATCTTGTTAATAATAACCAGTATAAGTCCCATGTAGCCAAAATGCTTAAATTAGATCCTTTTTCCAACATGGTAAATGTCGAAGATGATCAACTCGAACTTATTTTTGGTCCTGATATTGATGGTCAATTAGAATATAGCGAGGTTCCCCCATTATATTTGAGTCTAAGAATCCACCAATGCATTTTACACAATTCCATGTTAGACTCTGGAGCCTCCCATAATATAATGCAAAAAGCCATTATGGAGAAGTTGAGCCTAGATATTACTCATCCTTACCATGACTTGTACTCCTTCGAATCAAGTAGAGTCCGTTGTATTGGCCTTATTAAGGATTTGGTAGTTTCCCTAGAGCAGATTCCAACAAACAATGTTTTAATGGACGTGGTGGTAGCTGACATAACACCACGGTTTGGTATGTTGCTGTGAAGATCTTGGGTAGAAAATTTGAGAGGCACTTTGCAATTAGACTTTTCTTATGCAACCATCCCAGTTTTCGGACAATTGAGAAAGTTTTACCGTGAAACAAATATTAAATATATGATCACAAGCAAAGAAAAGCCCAACAATCATACGATAAATGTTGTACATAAATATTTAGAGTCATTTTTTTTTTAATGATAACGACTTAAATTATGTAGATAGAAAGCTCATAGAAGTAGAAGATGTTCCAGAGATTCATAATTGCATCAGAAAAGTTATAGAAAAGGAAAAAGAGAACCTGCCGAGTTCATCAAAACAACCATCAAATGAGGCAAAGAAAAACTCAAAACAACCATTAGATAAAGCAGAAGAAAATCTAGAACAACATGAAGAAACAGTTCAGGAAGTTGAGCCAAAACAAAAATTAGAGTTCCAACACTTGACCGATGAAAATGGTCTACGGTCCATGGACTTTGATGGTGCCTTGGGGAAAGATGGGGCAAGCATTGGAATTTGGGTCTGCATCCTTTTTCATTAGCCTTGTAAGGTTCCTACAAATGTTAGATTATGCTCATACAAGTTAGTTTTTTATTGCACTAACAATGAGGCAGAGTATGAAGTACTGATTACTGGCCTAAAGTTTTTGAAGAAACTGGGTGCAAAAAGAATTTCAGTACGTGGTAATTTATAACTTTTGATCAAGCAAGTTAAAGGTGAATATCAAGCTAACCATCCACGAATGAGAGCGCACAGTAATTTTTTACTAGAGATTTTCAAAATGTTTCCGGAATATACACTTTCATTTGTGCCAAGGAATCAAAATCTCATGGAAGATTCATTGGCTACAACTGCAAGCAATTTCAAGATCCCCATCTTTTCAAACAGGAAATTTGAGATTCATGTGAAACACCAGCCCACTGTTCCCGATAACTTGTGGTATTGGCAAGTATTCTAGGATGATAAGCAGGTAAATCATTTTCTCTAAGGTGATGGTGAATTCTAGAATTGTTCCATATATGAACTTTGCGACAAATATGATCAGGTCATCAAAGCAACTCAGGTGGATGTACTATAGCTGGAAGACAACAATATTCCAAATGGTCTAACACCTTTGGAAGAATGGTTTGACTAGGATGATGTAGCAAGGAAGCCTACATTGGTTCTTACAGAAAAAGGTGTGGAGGATGTGAATATTGGGACATCGGAAAAGCCAAAGATGGTTAATATTTCCAAGTGTTTATCTCCTGAGGTAAAGGCTAAATATGTTAATTTACCTTCTGAATTTTATGATGTTTTCACATGGGAATATGTAGATTTAAATTTGTATGATAAGAACGTCATTCAGCACACCATTCCAATTAAGCTCGATGAAAATCCCTTTCGGCAAAAGTTGAGAAGGATCAACCTGAGATTTCTGCCATCAACTGGAAAAGAAGTGAACAGACTTTTTAAGTTCAGCATTATTGTTCCTATTAGATTTTCTGATTGGATTTAGAATTTGGTCCCGGTAAGAAAGAAGACTAGAGAAATCTGGCTCTACATATATTTCAAGAACTTGAACAAAGTGTCTCTGAAGGAAAATTATCCACTTCCCAAAATAGATCATATCCTTTAAAGACTTGTTGGGTCTTCCCGGATATCGCTTTTGGATGGCTATTCGGGATACAATCAGATTCTAGTGCATGAGGAGGATCAGGAAAGACAACATTTACTACACCTTGGGGCACATTCAAATATGCAAAGATGCCATTCGGTCTAAAAAATGTATGGGCCACATTTCAGCAGGCCATGGACATAGTATTTGCCAATGAAAAAGATGTTTTTATGGTTTTTATTTAGATGACTTGACATTATTTTTATATTCTGATGATGAAAATTTGCATCATTTAAGAATTGTTTTCGAGAGATGTAGGAAGTTCAAAATCTCTCTCAACCCAAAGAAAATTATTTTTTCCATGGAGGAGAGAAACTTATCGGTCACATCATCTCCAAGGATGGGATACGGATTGACCCTTCTCATGTTCAAGAAATTTAGCAAATTGATTTCCCTCACAGAAAAAAGGAAATACAAGCATTCAATGGTAATATGAATTTCTTACGTAGATTTATTCCTAATTTGGCTGAGAATCTTAGAGAGTTGAAAAAATTTTGAACAAAGAAAATGATGTGAAGTGGTCCGAAGATGCCCTGAATTCCTTCAACTTAGTAAAGTTTTCCTTGACCACCGCCCCTATTTTAATAAGTCGTGTTTATTCTATTGATTTCATAATATTCTCATTTTCTTCTGAGCATACCATGGCAATAGTCTTGATGCAGAAAAAGGATAAAACTGAGCATTTTTCAGTCGCAATATCAGAGATGCAGCCCTTCGGTACAACATCATAGATAAACAGGCTTTGTCTTTGGTAAAACTGCTGAAATATTTCAGAGTTTATATTTTACATTCACATACTCTCGCTTATGTTCCTAATGTAGCTGTAAAAGAAATTCTTATGCAAAAAGACCCAAAAGGTAGGAGAGGGAGATGGATAACAACATTACTAGAATAGGAGCTTGAGATCAAGCCCACCAAGATGATCAAAGGTCAGGGCTTATCCAAGCTCATTGTTGAGTCAAACCTCCATGCTCTAGACATCAACCTAATTTCATCCTTGTCTGATAACGAAGAAGAAGTAAATATCATTCAGGTATCTGATATATTTTTGTCATTTCCACGATATTATGATATTATCTATGTTTTGCAACACCTAAACCCTCCTCTAGGCATGACTAAGAGTCAGGGTAGGTCTTTGAAGCTCAAAGCTTCCAAGTATTTCATATTGGACAATGCACTTTACTGGAAGGATCCTACAGGTATTTTTCTGAACTATTTGGTCAAAGAAGAATCTAAATAAGTGATTAATGACTTCCACAAAGGAGATTGTTGGGGCCACCTATATTGGAAGACCATGACCAATAAAATATTGAGAGTGAGATACTATTGGTCGACAATTTTTGCATATGTGTACAAAATAGTAATGAGTTGCCACGAATGTCAAGATTTTCAGGGTAAAATAAAGCTTCTCCCAATACCTTTACAACCTATTTCAGTGCATGCACCATTTCAGTAGTGGGGCCTAGATTTCATAGGCGAGATTCACCCAACATCATCTGCACAACACAAGTGGATATTGACAACCACATATCAATTTACAAATTGGATCAAAGAAATCCTGACCAGGAAAGCAACAAATTTTGTCATCATTCAGTTTTTAGAAACTAATAACTTGCCCCGTTTTGGTTGTCCTAATAATATTATCACAGATAACGCAGCAGCATTCAAGTCTAAGAATATGACTGAGTTTTGTGACAAATATAACATCAAGTTGGAACACTCTGCAGCCTACTACCCACAAGGTAATGGATTGGCGGATTCCTCTAATAAATCCTTGATTAGTATCATTAAGAAAATGTTAGAGGAAAATAAAAAGAATTGGCATAAGAAGCTGATCAATGCATTGTGGGCAGACCAAGTGAATAGTAAGAATTCTATTGGAATGTCTCCTTTTCAAGTTGTGTATGGTGTCGATACTATGTTTCCATCATCATTAGCAGTCCCAGTTATGAAATTGTTGCAAGAATCAGGGACCGAGGAAAATGGAATACAACGCCAGATTAATCAAATGATCCACCTTCAGCAGATGAGAGATGAGATATTTCAGAATACCTCAAAAATCCATGACAAGATAAAGAAAATCTATGACCAGAAAACAAAGGAAGACAACTTCAAGGTTGGAGATGTAGTACTTCGCTGGGATGCCAGAAATGAGGATAAGGGTAAGCATGGAAAGTTTGAGAATCTATGGAAAGGACCATATCATATTTCAGCTTCTCGTGGACAAAATTATTATTTTCTTGAAGAGGTGAACGGACAAGAGTGCTTAGGAGGACTAGTCAATGGTAGGTTCCTTAAGCACTATCTTTTCTGAAGCACATTTCCCAAACATTTTCCCATTTCATTGTAAATATGAGTTTACCTTTTTCGGCAAGTGTGAAGTAGAGAATCACTAGAGTTCAGAGCCCGAAGTGAAGGCCATGGAGTTTCACTGATTTTATTCTATTTTCAAAGTTCAGTTTTTAGTCATGTAAGTCAGTATTGATTTCAGAAGAGAGCAGAATAACCTGTTTCCGAGTTTTTCAATTACCCAACATTTCAGACTTCCTAAATGAGTCCATCACTAGGGGTAGATGCCAAATATTCTTTGAAAATATTGTGAGGATTAGGGAAAAGTAATAAATGTATAAAGAATATTCATTTGCCCTAATCCTCACAATATTTTTAAAGAATATTTGGCATCTACCCCTGATGATGGACTCACTTAGGAATTCTGAAACGTTGGGTTATTGAAAAACTCATAAACAAGTTATTCCTCTCTCTTCTAAAATCTATTTCACCTGTATGGACTCTCTTTTTAAAAAATTCAGTATTGAGTCGATTTTTAGTCAATTTTAGTTTGTCTTGAGTCAGTCTATTTCATCTGATTTATCAATTTTTAGTCACGTTTATTAGTTTGAGTTTTTGACCGCATTGGCCCAATGGATAAGGCTAGCTAGTCTATGGTGTTCTTGACACCTCTTTCATAGCTATCATCCCCAATAAGGCCAATTTTACTGTCAGTATTTGCATCCCGCCATCAGTGATAAAAAATCATCTTTTCATATCATATTAGGGTCTCATTTAGAAATTCTTTCATTTCACTAGGCCACCATTCCAAAACTTACTCACTGATGGTAGCCCTAAATAAAAAACTTCACTTTGTCCTAAATTTCCATTAATTGCTGGCTCATTTTCATAATTTTCTGAATGACCATCATTCATGAGTTTTTATCACTTGTTCAGTCATGCCACCATGAATTTCATTCAGTCAAGGCTATCATTAGGTATTTAGGGTTTTCAAGATCCAATAATAAATCATTTCCATTGCATAAGAACAAGTAAGCAAGTGATCAAATAACCTCTCTTTACCATGTAAAGTTGACCTGCAAGATGTAATTTTTAATTCAAAATGTAATTTTTATTTTTCATTATGTAATTTCATGTCACTCAATTTGTAATAATTTCATGGTTCCCAAGCTTCCAACTCAGAGTTCCACATGCCAATAAAGCATCAAAAGTCAAAATATAAAGGGTTCTCAATCATCAAATGATCAATGTGTAGTATGAAGTCAAAAAGAGAAAAGGGTAAAGTTTCAAAGTGTAAAGCGAAAGAAGAAAAGAGAAAGTCGGTCCCAAGGCCCAAAACATCAAATTCATCAATGTATAAAGACCACCATAAGACAAAGAAGAAGCTCATTTTCCATTTCAAACATCAAGCTCACACTCCCTTAACTCAAAAAATTGATTTGTAGGGTCAAAATTCAAATTTTTGGAAGGCGTTGCACTTCTGGAGGGTGGCACTATGATTTTTGAACTAGCGCTATGCTTTTGGAAGTCAGAGTTGCATTTTTTGCTGAAGGGCACTGCGCTTCTTGGTAAGGTGCTATGCTTTTTCCCAGTGAGCCCAGAAAGCACCAAAACACATCCAAATTCCTCCTAACCTCCAACAAACATTCTTGTCACCTCTTATCAAGTAAGTAAGAAATATTTTGCCTCTTCCTTGCATTCCTAAAGAAAATTTTCATGGTGTTTTTGTTTACTTGAAAAAATGGCAGTTTGTCTAGCTTGAAACCCTAGTCTCACTCCCTCATTCCCAATTTCATGCCCATAAACGTTGCATTCCCTTCCTACATCACTATAAACCCTATCCCTACCCCTACAACACTACATCCCTTCCCTAAATCCCTTTTCCCTTAAACCCTAAGTCGCAGACATTTCAATTTCCTAGGCAACCTTATCAACCCTGTAATAAAATTCCAATTCCCAATCCCTTAAACATTTTGATCCCCTATGACCTTCCTAAGTTAAATAACCCCTTCCCCCATATCCCTAATTTTTCTTAGACCTATTATTAGTATGAATCTTTTGTCGAAGTGTACGAAAAAATATCACTTTAGCTACACATAACTTATAGCCCTAACATCAAATATGGCTGCCAATATCTTCAGATCTGCGGTTAGTTGATCGAGACAAATGCTGCACAAATCCATGTCTATGCATAAAAAGACATTAAGCAATGAAAATAAGGTTTTTCTCCATACATCCAATAGACAATACAAGAGCAATATTTTTGAAAGAATTTTATATTAAGGGCACCTGGGAGGAAAACAAGAAAGGTGTTTCCAATTCTCCTCAATGGGATGGGTTCTTGAAAGTCCTCAACACTTAAAATCTAGAATTTCTCTCTCTTGTTGGTGTAGAAAAACCTGGACGAACATAGAACTCAAGGGGGCTCCTGTGAAAGTGAAATAATGGAAAATTTGACAATGATAATGGCTCAAAGTCAGACCAAGAACATAGATCCAGAGTGATCTAATAGGCAACAAGAGGTGACAAATGAATGGGAAAACCCTTCTATTTATAACAAAATATTAGGTCATTCTAGATCTTGGTGCATGATTAAAATAATATTAACCAAATCTAGATCCACCTTTTATGGAATATTTTATTATATTTGTTGGAGGGAAAAGGCATTTGGCTTGGGTCAAGTCCCTTTATTTGTAAATAATAAATAAATAAATTATTTATTTAATTATTTATAAATGATTTAGTCATATTTAACAAGGAATATTATTTAAATCAGATTTAAATAATTATTCCTAGAAAATAATAATATAAATAAGGATTTATCTAATTGATTTCCTTGTTTTGGGTTAAATATGACTAGGAATAATAATTAAATTATTGTTTAATTAATTATTCCATGAGGAAAATCAAACAAATATAGATTTTTTAATATTTCCCTTTGGGGTTTCCTATTTAGACCATAAACAACCTAATAAATGTGTTTTATTAAGTTATTTTACATAGTGAAAGCAATTTCAGTTAGGGTGAAATTGGTCTTACATGGTGTACTTGGGTCCATCTAATGATAATAGGTTAGATGACCAAAAAATGGTGTAACAGATTGCCCCCCAGCGTGCGAGTGTTAGGAGCAAATCATATGACCGAAGTACGTTGTAAGAACTCAATCACCAGACATCAAAAGGGAAGTCAGAGAGAGAAATGTAAGGTAGCCTAATGTGCTGAAGAACTAGACCATGAAGAGATGAGACTTACAGGTGCGACAAGTCTCTTTTTATGAATGGGTACCTGTGCTAAAGGTGGCGGGGGAAGCATACCTATGCCCGCCGAGACAAAGTGCAAAAGAATAGTGTGTCCAGTAAACAAGGGATTGAACCATAAAGTACATGCTGGCATAAACATGAGCCAGATAAAAGATATAATGAGGAATCCCAAATACATGTTATGCTTGGGATAACAGCCAAGACTTCTACAATAATATCTGAGTACATGAGATGTAAATACAACCCAAATGCTCCCTATAAACGAGGAAGGGCTCACAAAATCTGACTGATACATGCAAATCAAAGAGGCGCTGCAAGCGGCTAAGGCCGACATCATCAAATATATGGAGCTGCATCGAAGGCTGCGATGAAGAGGTCATCTAGGCATGTGGGGGGCTACCTGTAGGGCCACCCCCTCATGAGGGTTGAGACATCTCACACACACTCGAGAATCACAGAGAACATCCGCTGCATCACTGGACCATCAAGTATACGGATCTCGATCATGCTAAAAGAAGCTGGAGGTGAGAGACAACCGAGTCAAAGGGCAATAAGGAGTCCCTTTGCCTGATCTGGGGCACCGAACAAGAGTGGAAGTTGGAACCAAGGTACACTGCCCTCTAGACCTGTCCTCTGGAATGAATGAGCTGATGTCGACAGAAGGAGGTCCGCCATAGGTGAGGCAATAAGGGATCCTCAACTAAGGCATGAGTGAAAATAGTAGAGCGACTGACAGACTGACACCAATGATGATGATGAAATGGGGGGTACTAAGTAGCGAATGGATGACTTCCCTTGTTAAAGCATAAAGGGCATGGATGACCTGGCAGTGACTGACAAAATATCATGAGGGATAGTGGACAATGGGACTAAATGCCATAATGTGCGACATGAGAGAGGGACCAAGCAATGAAGGATGGAGGACTATAACGGGATACAAAGGGACTCGGGATAGACTCCATGAATGCGATGATGACTCAACTCAGATGCTCTAAACAAAGGCAAATCAATGGTGCTGCCACACAGTAAAGGTCCAATGGGGATCATAAAAACATGAGTACAAGATGGTAACTCATGACGAACATCAACACGAGCATGGACAAGTATGGAGGCCAAGTGGTGCCCCTAGTATAAGTGTTGCAAGTGAAGAAATTCAATTTTGAGGAGGGGTGAAGTGATGCTTCCTGGATAAAATGTGTCATGGTGAAGTATCAATTCACTAAAAACTAACAGGTACCCAGAGCTCATGAACAAGCTAGGTCGCACTTTTTGGGGTCTGTTCTGCGACCTGGGTAGCAGGTACTGGGTAGAAAACTGTGACTTGTCCTAGGAAATGACCTGAAAAGTGCGACCTGTTAGAGAAAGAGGGTTTTAGTGCTGTTTTTGGCTGAGATATGGGATTTTTATGGTTGAGGGGCATAGGTGCACCCAAACATGTTCTGGTCATGCCAAAATGTATTTAGAAAAAGGGGAATCTAAACACATTTTAATGATGTGGTGCGCCATTTGTTTTTGTTATGGTTGTGCAGTTTGAGAAAGGAAATGGAGGATTAAAAATCTCTTTTAGTAATGCATATATGAATCAAATGGACTTTAAGGTTCCGGGTTGGCAGACCTGGTGTCATTATCCCAAAGAGAGGATTTGGAGATAATGAATTGATGTTTTCCTAGAAAACCCATAGGTTGGTCAACAACAATGTCTAAGAGACTGGGTTGCTGATGTAAGATGAAGGAACAATAAAGGGTATCATCCCTAGAGTGAGTTGAAGTGATATGGGACTCTAGAGGTTATTCTAAATGTGGAAGAATAAGGGTACTAAAGTCGACATGAACAGATACACTAAGAGAGTTGTGGAGAATTGTTCTCCTGGTCTCTCAAATATGGGTGCCCCCTTACCCAAACATTGGGTATCAATGTAATGGCCACAAGGTGTATGTGATTCAAACACATGGGTTCGATGTAAGGGTGAATAGATAAATTCAAGGGTGGTGATTCCTTCCATAATGTCGTCATCGTGATAGAAGATGGGGTGACTAGTGGAAGAAATACCGCCTGACTCATCATCATGAGAAGAGAGGGTCACATGCGTATCGTCACAAGGGGTGATAGAAGAGTAAGCATATAAAGGATCTACCGATGTTGAGCCCAGGGTGATCGTTGAAGGGAGGTCAAGCGAAACATCAGGGGAAGTCTCCAAGGGGACTTCCACCGAGGGTCTCATGGATGATGATAGGTAGAAAATGGTGGACGAAGGCTCCGTCATCTCGACATCAGGAGGGGGAATTTCAATGGGAGCATTCATGTCTGGTAGTTCTGCCGAAGCAAAACACGCAAATAGGGGAGAGGTGGACTTGTTGCGCTTGGCCTTGAATTGGCAGACCGCAGCTAGAGAGGTGCGGAAGTCCTCGAGGCGGGGAAAAAGGTGGGTGTAATGGCCATGGAAATCACACAAAGCACAGGGGTGGTTGGTGTGAATAGTCTTGGGGTTCTTGGTCACGGTCGCAGAAGGAACAGAGGCTTCCGGGACCGTGGACTCAGGGAACGTGACATTAACCATGGGCTTGATATGAGGCAATTCAGGACAGGTATGGGTGGCGTGATCGACAACATCACACAAAGCACACTGGATGGTATGCTTTGGAGGTCGAGGAGGGGCAGGGTTTGTCGGGGCAGCCTTGTCCTTTGATACCCCCTTGCGAGCTTTTCCCTTCTTACCCGAAGCGGTCGCAACAGGAGGTGGTTCCTATTGAGGTGAATGAGGCACTGTTGCAGCGGGAGAAGTCATAGGGACCGGTTGAACCGAGGTCAAAGCAAGATAAGGTTTGGGTTGACCAGGTAGGGTTGCGGCTGGAGGATCAAGGTACCAGATGGGAATCCCAAGGGTCAGGTTAGGAAGAGAGAGGGTGGCCATGACAGGTATTGTGTACACTCCTGGTGAGGGATCTAGGAACAGTATCTGACCAAAGGGGTAATGGCCAGGTGGGATGGCTCCTAAATGGTTAAGGCTTAGAGGAACCATTCCATGAGGGTAAAGAGGCTCATGAATACCAGTTGGAGGTGAAGGGCTAGGAATAGGTTGCAGAGAGCGCGGTTGCTGACTAGCCGAAGCAGGTTTCTTGAGAGCAGCCCAAGACGATTGCATCATGCAAACATTCGATGAGCTGGGGTCGGAGATAGGAGGAGGAAGACTAGGGAAGGTCCCAAGAAAAAATAAGGCTTTGTAGACGCTGGGAGAGACACTGGTCAAAGAATCGACAGTTTGCTTATTGGCTACAGAAGAGATGGTTGACTCAGGGGAGGGCTGAGATTTTGGCTCATGATACGTCAACTGGTCAATGGTGACTATCTTTCCATTATGAAGGAAAAACATCTTGCGGTGGACCGCGGATGGGACAGTAGACATGGCATAGGTGTAGCTACACCCCAAAATATAGTTATAATCAAGAGGGACATCGATGACTTCAAGGTCAACGCAAACATTCTTGCCCGCAAGAGTGATAGGACAATTACGGAATAGGCCAATGGGCTGGGAGGTGGGGCCATCCCACGCTCGAAGGGTGATCGTGGAAGGGCCCAACTCAGGAGATTCAATTTGTTTCCAAACTGAAGCAGACATTACACAGGTGGATGCCCCCTCATCAATGATACACTGAGAAATGTTAGCGTTCTGGATTTTGACTAGGATTTGGAAACTACGGAAGCAGGAAGGGGAGGATGTTCTGATTGATGGGCGTCGAAAAAAATCAATTGGTCATCAGCAAGATCTATAACATCCATGGCGGATAGTAGAGCCTTCTTTTGAGAAGGACACAACTGGAGGAGTTCCAGCATTGAAATGACAGCAGGAGACTGCGCCAAATCATCTACTATGCTATACGAATGAGAAGCTCGACCGGAAGCAACATTTTGGCGTAATGGTCCCTTAGGAATCTTGGTATGAACCTCAACTTTGGGTTGAGGGATATGCAAGGGACCATTGGATGTCGAAAGAGGCTCGATAGAACCTGAAGAAGGTGACTTGGGGACAAATGGAGCGGGAGGATTGGGGTACTGATAGGACTGAGTTTGAAGGTTAAGGTCGACGATTATAGGTTGATCAGAGTTCATCATGAGGATCTGGTAATCAGAGGAACCAGAAGGGGAATGCTCCTGAGGGGGCGGTGAATGCTGTTGCAGGGATTGAGAAGGCAAGGGAGGCAAAGGTGGTGATGCTGGAGGAGCTGGAGCACCAAAATATGGATACAAATAATAAGGGGGTTGGGTAACAGTGTGGTAAACAGGAGGTTGGGCCAAAAGAGGAGGCATGTTGTATCCTGGATACATGCTACCGGAAGGGGAAAAAGTGCGAGAGGTGCTGCCCCCCCCCAGGAAAACCATAACCCATGGGAGGTTGGACGTATGAATGAGAGAGAGCTCCAACGATACCGTCGGCGGCATGAGGTGCCCCCGGTGTGTTGGCACCACTGGGTCTAGGGAGATTAGGTAGAACGGTATAAACATAACCTGTCTGAGCGTAGATCAGGTCATATTTTAACGCCAGTTGGAGGGCAGCTTCTTCGGTTTGAGGAAAATGCGATGCGACATCCTTCCCGATATGAGGCAAGAGAGATCTAAGGAACCAGTCCATGTAGACACAGTCTTCGAAGGTATGGGATTGACATAGGCTCCTTCTTCTCCGCCATTCCTGGACATGATCAGATAGGCGGGTCGCAGATGATTGATGGAAATAATTCAAAAGTTTGATACCAGTGTCATAACGAAGGGGAAGCTGGAAGTAAGATTAAAAATCCAAGCCAAGAGTTGCGAAGGTGGTATGAGAGGAAGGGGCCTGATCAACATACCACTTAGAAGCCACTCCTGTAAGCGTTCATTGGAACAACTGAAGATGAACAGAGTCATCGGTAATGGAGGTAGATGAACACCACATGTGGAAAGATCGAACATGATTTGAAGGATCTTCTCTAGCAAGGCCTTCAAATTTTGGGATGTCGGAAGGGAGCTTTGTTAGCATAGCAGGCCAACTAGCGTCATGGTGTATAGGGTCATTTATCAACCGATTCAAATTGGGGAGGCTGAGGCCTGCCATGAAGGGGAGCAAGGGTGCAATCAAGATATTTCCTGTGGCGGTTCTGCTAGTAGCATTCCCGGCATTAGGGCCGAGATTACCGCTAGCGTTAGGCCCTAGACCAGACATAGTGAAGGTGACAGGGGGAGAACCAGAAGTAATAGGAGAACCCAAAGAATCGAAAGAGGAGTCAAGTGCGGACTCGGAGGATGAATAACTCGACGACGACGGGAAGGAGTAGGTCGACCGACCGGAAACAGAGGATGGAGGCCAAGAAGTCTCCAGGATACACGCCTTGGGGGCGCAATGATAACAACACAAACACGGCACAGAGGGAAGAAGAATGACCAACAAGGGCAAGGAGGTGCAAAATCAAGTGATTACAATGTCGAAACAAGGGCAGAGAGGTGCAGTGTCAATTGATTTTAGAGTCTTTTCCTGGCGGTGTTAACCAGGCTCTTCTTCGCTTAGGGTCAGTGTGTGGCATGTGGTAATTTTAATTTTTAAACCCAGATGTTTTTGAGAGTAAAAGAAAAAAGTGTGCTACGTAACTGAAAATAAATCTGTAGATAACAGTATATAAAACAGAAAATTAACAACTAACAATGCATCAATCTAACCCAAGAAGGTGGGTCTCTCAAAACTAGTCTAAAAGAGGGAAAAAATCTAGTCAAAACACACTAAAAAGGGGCCAATAGATCTAAGGTTGGGAGGGACAGGGATCTAAAGGATAAATTTGCTGGAAAGAGGTGCAAAGAACAACAAAGAGTCAGAGGCAAGGTTGTTGCAAAAAAGGAGGAAATCAACTAAAGGGAAAAGGGACAAGGAGGTGACCCTAGAGGCAAACCCAAACAAAACTCTATGAGGTGATTTGAAAGGGAGAAGAGTTGATCTAAAAGGAATCTGAAGAGGAGGGATCAGATCTGGAAAAGGGATGGCTGAAACTCTGAAAATTTAGACACCTGCAACAACTAAAAACTCTTCCATAAAAGGTGGAGGGTACTAAAGCCCTAAGGGGCTAGATTCCCACTTAGTTGAGTAAAACATATCAGAAACAGGTCTAAACGGGCTGAGACAGAGGCTGGAAAACCCTGACAGAAGCTTCAGAAAAACCCAGAAAAATTACTGAAAATTTGCAGAAAAAAGTGCAGGTCACAAGGTCTGACCTGTTTTCTATCCAGGTCGCAGATTCTGGGCTGAAAAGTGCGTCCTGCAGTCCAGGTCGTAAGTTATGGGCTGAAAAGTGCGACCTGAAGCTCCGAGTGTCTCGGCAGTAGATTTCAGAAAAAGTTACCGTCTCAATTGCGGCTGAAGTTTGTTACCTGCGCAATAGGGCCAGAAACACACAGAAGTTAGAAATTTTAATGTGTGAGGGTTTTATAGGTGAAAAACAACATAAAAATAGAAAAAACAAAAAGTTGAAAAGAAACCCTAGGGTCTGAAGCAGCTGGATGCAAGAATATGAAAAACGACAGCGGTCGTAATTGAAAACCCGTGTGGAGTCTCCAGTTTTTAGTATGAATCTTTTGTCGAAGTGTACGAAAAAATACCACTTTAGCTATGCATAACTTATAGCCCTAACATCAAATATGGCTGCCAATATCTTCAGATATGCGTTTAGTTTATCGAGACAAATGCTGCACAAATCCAGATCTATGCATAAAAAGACATTAAGCAATGAAACTAAGGTTTTGCTCCATACATCCAATAGACAAGACAAGAACAATATTTTTGAAAGAATTTTATATTAAGGGCACCTGGGAGGAAAACAAGAAAGGTGTTTCCAATTCTCCTCAATGGGATAGGTTCTTGAAAGTCCTCAGCACTTCAAATCTAGAATTTCTCTCTCTTGTTGGTGTAGAAAACCCAGACAAACATAGAATTCAAAGAGAGCTCACAAAGTGAAATAATGGAAAATTTGACAATGATAATGGCTCAAAGTAAGACCAAGAGCATAGATCCAAAGTGATCTAATAGGCAACAAAAGGTGACAAATGAATGGGAAAACCCTTCTATTTATAACAAAATATTAGGTCATTCTAGATCTTGGTGCATGATTAAAATAATATTAACCAAATCTAGATCCACCTTTTATGGAATATTTTATTATATTTGTTGGAGTGAAAAGGTATTTGACTTGGGTCAAATCCCTTTATTTGTAAATAATAAATAAATAAATGATTTATTTATTATTTTAAGGAAGTGGTTGAATGATAATTAAATAAATAATGATTTATTTAATTATTTATAAATTATTTAGTCATATTTAACAAGGAATATTATTTAAATAAGATTTAAATAATTATTCCTAGAAAATAATAAGATAAATAAGGATTTATCTAATTGATTTCCTTGTTTTGGGTTAAATATGACTAGGAATAATAATTAAATTATTGTTTAATTAATTATTCCATGAGGAAAATCAAATAAATATAGATTTGTTTAATATTTCCCTTTGGGGTTTCCTATTTAGATCATAAACAACTTAATAAATGTGTTTTATTAAGTTATTTTAGATAGTGAAAGCAATTTTACTTAGGATAAAATTGGTCATACATGGTGTACTTGGGTCCATCTAATGATAATAGGTTAGATGACCAAAAAATGGTGTAACACCTATCCTCACTCCCTAGACCTATCCCCACTCCCATTTCCTCATCCCTAGGGTTTCTATAGAAAAAACACCATGGAAAAGGACATAGATTATATGGAGGAAGAGGAGGATATGCATGAAGAGGAAGATAAACTGGAAGAGGGGGATAAACAAGAGAGAAGGCCACATAAGGGATGAAAAATCCTAAGGCTTGATCCCACCAACACCATAGAACTGATGGCTTCACCAATGGTAGTTTCTTGCTTTCAATATGTTGGTTGCCTTGATTTCTGAAATAATATTGAACGAATTCAACACCATCCTATTCTGAGCTGACTTTTCATTTCAAACCTCAAAGACAATAAAGTGACCCTTGCAGGTGTAACGTTCATTGTATCTACATCTATCATTCCTGCTACCACAGGGATTCCAAACATGGGTGAGAGGTGGTTTAAATCCAAAGACTTGGATGATCAGTATTATGAACCATTCATCAAGCCAAGGTACAGAAATGAGAGAAGGAGATTTTTTCCTTTCAGCCACCTTCTTAATAGGTATACCCCCATGATGAATATCATCATGAAGTACTTCTCTTATGAAGGAAGGTTCTCTAGACTCTATACATATCATATTAGAATTCTTATGCACTTCACAAGAGTCATATTGCTTAATATCCCATACTATATGTTCAGGAGCATGGACAAAATGGCATACATTGTGCAAAGGAGATACTATGACCAACATATGAACAACCTCTTTCACCACTCTCTCATCAAGATCATTGTCCTCCATCAACTTAACTAGTTACATATTTCATGGGAAACCTTAATTTCCAGTGATATCTTTACAGCTCCTCAATCTCATCATGCTGAAGATATGAATTCTTCATCTCATCCTACTAATCAACATGCTGAAGATAGGCCTCCTCCATCTCATCCCACAGTTCCTACTTCTTTATCAGCTCAGCCTACTACACCCATTTCACCACCATCATCACCATTTCAGGGTCAGATTGGGTCACCTAACATAGCTATGGTTAGCAAGCCTAAAAGGTCTAAAATGGGCACATTGAACAGAACATATCAAAGAGGGTATAGGAAAGTGTTTTCCCCACGAAAAGTGGAAGGGAAATTTCCTTCTTCATCAGAAAAGTAGGTACATAAGGGAAAGGGAAAGATGACAGAAACAGATGAGCATAAGGAAGCCATGCAAGAGGACCCTCATGACGAGGAAGCAGATTTTGACCTTGTTGACTTGGATGAGCTAGAAGATCATAAGGCCTCCAATTTTATTGTCAAAGAAAAATATGCCCAAATTAGAGAGCTTCAGACTAACTTAGAGAGATCTAAGTTTTTCATTTCCTTTCTTGAGTAGGAGAATAAGAAACTAAAGGATAAGAAAATTCTCATGGAGGTAGCACTGCTTAAAACAAATAGAGGAAAAGATATGGTGCCACCTAGTGAAGCTGACCATGATGACACCCAAAGCAGTACAAAAATACCAAAAACATGAGGTCTTAAAAGGGCTTTACAGTAGCAAAGAATTGAAGATGAAAAAATGACTTTTGAGGAAAGGATTGACAAGGAGGTTGAGGATGAAATAAATACATGGCTTGAAAGGGTCAACATACATCTTGAGAAGCTCCTACTAAAGGAAAACAAGGAAAAAAATATTCTCAGGAACTTGTCAAACAGGTACATCACAAGGAACAAGGTTTCTAGCATTAGACGTAGGCAATTGCAGGAAAAACACAAGTAAACCCTAGCCAAGAAAAAGGAGGGAGACAAGCTTGATATTCTTGCAGAGGAATCCCTAATTTCTTAACACACTTCATCAGGCCTCCATAGTACAATTTTGAAGAAACTTTGGGTAAATTTTGGAAAATTTTGAGTTTTTTACATTTTGACAGTTTTGCACAGTAGCATTGTCAAAAGCGCAACGCCCTAGGCATTGCGCTTTTTCTAGGGACCTCCAATGGAAAAAATGAAGGCACGATTGGATTCATAAGGCCAAATAAAGTCATCCTAGCTACTTTGGAAAGTTTTTGGGGCCAAATGGTCAGTCAAAAAGTCAAGAAACACCTCAAAAAACATGTTTTTCCCCTATTTTTGTGGTTGGCGATGCGCTTTTGACCAGTCTTCGTAGAATGAATTTTTGGAGGGGAATCAACACCATTTTGGAAAATTAGCACAGATATGGAAACTATATAGGAGAGGATTTCCAATGAGCTATCTTGATCTCAATTTGGACAACAGGAAACCATTCAAAAGTGGAGCTGAAGTTGGCGCTGTGCTTTTTCCAATCTTCTGAGTTTCCTGAAATTTGTAAATTTTCTCAGTTTTTTTAGTTTCACTTTGGAAAATGAAGTTTTTACCAATGTAATTCAAGGATGTAAATTTAATAATCATGTTTTTACACTTACCTAGGGGTAATTACATTATGTTAAAACTCTTGATGAGATGTAATGAATCTGTTTCCAAAAAGTGAGGGATGAGTCAATTTGACCTCCCTAAACTCTAGGTATGCAGTTCAGTTATTCGTGGAACAACTCCTCAACTTAGGGATTCGATTGCTAAGGTTGAAATAGGTTGTTTTATGTCCATATCTTTCACTTCTTGACTCATTTCATAGTTTGGATGTTGTTGCATTGATCAGAGACTCTAGTGTAATCAGTATTTGGCAGGAAATTAATGAAAGAGTTGCAGCTATTTCTTTGGGATACCTGTGGTATGGAAATTTAGCACTGTTTCTTATTTTGTTTCATATGTGTGAATTTTTTGTGCTCTCATGATCCATTTCATTTCTATTATATGTTGATTTTTAATTTGATAAGAAAAATACATTTTCTATGCTTTGTTTTGGGAAAATGTTCATAGATTGTCTCATTTCTTTAGTTTAGAAAGAATACATGCATTGTCTTGCTCTTTCTAGCTCCTCATCAGTCTAATCCATCTCACCCTGAAACCCTAAAGTTTTAGCCTTCCTACCTACATTTCCCCATTGAATGGACTGCAATACTAATCTTATTTTCCCTGACCTAGCCTCTTTGACCTAATTCACCCATCCAACAAACCAATTAAAACAAACAAACCCCTGTACTCATACCTAGACTAAAAACCTATTTTATCCAGCCCTCTTGTCTGTGAATTTGTGGAGATATCCCTCTCCGGATTGGTAGGGCTAGCTACCAAGCTAAAATATTTGTCTTTGGTTACCTCTGTTTGGACTCTTTCTCAGCCTTAGAGATCCAGTGGAGTGATAACATACTGGCACCGTTGTCAGGGAATGAAAGATTTATTTTCTCTAGGTGTACGACAAGAATCATTGGAATTTGGTCCTTTGGATGATATTATTAAGTTTTAGAAAGGCTGATTGGATAATTGCAGTGCCAAGATTGTAGAGCTCACTTCGAGAAGATACACCAGAGAAAATCCCGATCCTGGTCCAGATGATCCAATCAAAGATCCAGAGAAGCTTGTCCGAAAGCATAGATATCAAGCTACAGAGATTTAGTGAGGTCCAATCCCATTGGTAAGATCTACTTCACTTCTTACTAAATTTCTATCTCTCAAAGATATACCATTCGATCTAAATTTGAAATGTCATTGTTTTGTTCTAAGTCTGAAACTTCTTTATCCGACATAGCCTTTGATCCTTTAAGACTCTCTGAGGGCAATTAATTATCTGAGTTAGATCTTAGTTCTCTGAAACTTGAAGAATTTTTTCTTTCTGAAGAGATTAAACCTAAATCAGACCTTGACATCAAAGTATGGAGCCAATTCTACCTGCAAGAGTCAACACCTATCTTGACTCTAACCCAATCAATTGTTGCTTTTTCATCTACACCCTCGACCTCATCATTTATACCTACTACTTCAGTACCTACAACTATTGTTCCACTACCTATTCAACCAACTCATCCTGTTCTCAATACAACACTTCACTCAGCAGGAATCATGACTAGATTTTCCCCACTTATATTACCTACTCAATTGAATGATTTACCTCAGGGTTATGGCCAGAGATGCCCCCTGTTTGATGAAAATTCTCCCATAACTGCAAAACAACAGTTTTTCAAAGTCACTGAATTCATAGACTTGGAAGAAGTAGATGCTGACAATGCCAAAATGAGAATTATAGCCTAGACCTTCTCTGGAGATGTTAAAATTTGGTTTAGATCCTTAACTACAAATTCCATTTCCACTCTAGACCAGCTAGTTGACACATTTGTAGCCTGATGGGAGGTGAAGAAAAACCATTTACATTTGCTTTATGAGTATGAGAACATAAAGAGAAATCCTAATGAATCAGTCCAAGATTTCAATATTCGCTTCAATAGAATTTATAATGCAATTATCGTTGAGATCAAGCCTCCTCCAGGCTCTGCTCTCATACATTATTCATATGCATTTGACCTAGAGATGGCATACCAAATATGGGAAAGAAGTCCAGCTATATTGGAAGATATGAAAAAGAGCGCAATTAGCGTTTATAGCCTGATTGGAGGTGAAGAAAAACCATTTACATTTGCTTTCTAAGTAAGAGAACATAAAGAGAAATCCCAATGAATCAGTCCAAGATTTCAATACTTGATTCAATAGAACTTATAATGCAATTCCCGTTGAGATAAAGCCTCCTCCAGGCTTAGCTCTCATACGTTATCCAGATGCATTTGATCCAGACATGGCATACCAACTAAGGGAAAGAAGTCCAGCTACATTGGAAGATATGGAAAAGAAAGCAATCAGCATTGAAGCAAATTTTCCGATGAAAAGAGCTAGAACTAGAGGTGAGAGAAAATTCACTATTAAATATGAACCATCAACCTTGTCATCTGATGCTAAAATGGAAACTTTGATGAGGACAACTGAAAGAATGGTTGACAAGATGTCCATCACTGAAAGACAGCTCGAGGTCAGAAATCCTAATTTCAGAGGCCAACAACAACCTCAATTAAGGATCAAGCAAAGAGAACAGTGGGCTCCAGAGTAACCAGCACAACAACAAAAAGCTAGGGCACCCTTGTAGCAGAATTATGCTCAAGGAATAGAAGAATAAGACGAAGACACGATTGTTAAGGAAAATATCCTTTTCAAGGCTGATGGTCTGCCCATGTTTTTGACAGAAGGTGAAGAGTATTTTGAAAAGAAATATGAGCCTAAGGATGAAGATTTTATCCTTGCCAAAGATCATGAGTTGGAGACTGAATTAGATGATTATCAATGGGGTTACTTGAATGCACTAAGTTCATAGCAGAGGCAGTACTCATTGAGGATCAGAGATGTGTCGTTTAATCCCATTCAGAAAAGGGCATCTCAAAAGAAATATACTAAAAAAAAAATTGAATCCTCAAGGTAATCAGAGTAAAGGAAAAGATTTTGTAGCCACAAATTAGAGCAAGGTAAATCAACCATCTACAAGTTCAATAAGTAAGGAAAAGGACAGTCAGAAGAAAGAAGCTCCATCAAAGGACCATGCTAACAAATGAGACATCGTCATTAAAGAGGTAGACAAATCTACTCCTTTCAGCCTAGAAACTGAAATTTCAAAATTGAAAGTGTATATACCGTTAAATGAGTTTGTTAAGAATAATCAGTATAAGTCCCATGTAGCTAAAATGCTTAAAGTAGATCCTTTGTCTGACATGGTAAATTTTGAAGATGATCAACCCGAACTTATTTTTGGTCCTGATATTGATGGTCAATTAGAAGATATCGAGTTCCCCCATTCTATTTGAGTCTAAGAATCCACCAATGCATTTTACACAATTCCATGTTAGACTCCGGAGCCTCCCATAATCTAATTCCAAAAGCCATTATGGAGAAGTTGGGCCTAGATATTACTCGTCCTTACCATTACTTGTACTCCTTCGACTCAAGTAGAGTCCATTGTATTGGCCTCATTAAGGATTTGGTAGTCTCCCTAGAGTAGAAGAATGTTTGAATGGGCATGGTCGTAGCTGAGATATCGCCACATTTTGGTATGTTGGTGTCAAGATATTGGGGAGAAAAGTTGATGGGGAATTTGAAATTAGACTTTTCTTATGCAACCATCCCAGTTTTCGAACAATTGAGAAATTTGTACCGTTAAACAAAGATGAAACATATGATCACAAGCAAAGAAAATCCCAGCAATCATCCAATAAATTTTGTACATACAAATTTAGAGTCATTATTTTGTTTAATGATAGCGGCCTAAATGATGTAGATAACCAGCTCGTAGAAGTAGAATATGTTCAAGAGATTCATAATTGCATCAAAAAATTTATAGAAAAGGAAAAAGAGAATCTGTCGAGTTCATCAGAACAACCATTAAATGAGGCAGAGAAAAAATAAGAACAACCATTAGGTAAAGTAGAATAAATTCAAGAACATCATGAAGAAATAGTTCAGAAAGTGGAGCCAAAATAGAAATCATAGTTCCAACACTTGGAGGATGAAAATGGTCTATAGTCCATGGACTTTGATGGTGCCTTGGGGAAATACAGGGCAGGCATTGGAATTTGGGTCAACAACCCTTTTCATAGCCTTGTAAGGTTCCTACAAATGTTAGATTATGCTCATACTAGTTGGCTTTTGATTGCACTAAGAAAGAGGTGGAGTATGAAGCATTGATTACTGGCCTAAATATTTTGAAGAAACTAGGTGCAAAAAAGATTTCAGTACATGGTGATTTAGAACTTGTGATCAAGCAAGTTAAAGATGAATATCAAGCTAACCATCCATGGATGAGAGCATACAGGAATGTTGTAATAGATATTTTGAAATTTTTTCTGGAATATACACTTTCAGTTGTGCCAAGGAGTCAAAATCTCATGGCAAATTCATTGGCTACAGTTGCAAGCAATTTAAAGATCCCCATCTTTTCAAACAAGAAATTTGAGATTCATGTGAAACATCGGCCCACTGTTCCCAATAACTTGTGGTATTGGAAAGTATTATGGGATGATAAGAAGGTAAATAAATTTCTCTAAGGTGAGCATGAATTCGAGAATTGTTCCATAGATGAAGTTTGCGAAAAAGATGATTAGGTCATCGAAACAACTCAGGTGGATGTACTACAGCTGAAAGACAACAATATTCCAAAAGGTCTCATACCTTTGGAATATTTTTTTGACCAGGATGACATAGCAAGGAAGCCTACATTGGTTCCTACAAAAAAAGGCGTGGAGGACGTGAACATTGGGACAATGGACAAGCCAAATATGGTTAATATTTCCAAGTCTTTATCTCCTGAGGTAAAGGCTAAATATGTTAATTTACTGTCTGAATTTTCTGATATTTTTGCATGGGAATATAAATATTTAAAAGTGTATGGCAAGAACATCATTCAATACACCATTCTGATTAAGCCTGATCAAAAGCCCTTTCAGCAAAAGTTCAGAAGGATCAACCAGAGATTGCTACCATTAATTGAAAAAGAAGTGCACATAATTTTTAGGTCCGGCATTATTTTTCCTATCAGATTTTCTAATTGGATTTAGAATTTGGTCCCAGTAAGAGAGAAGACTGGAGAAATCCAGCTCTGCATAGATTTCAGGAACTAGAAAAAAGTATCTCTTAAGGACAATTATCCACTTCCCAAAATGGATCATATCCTTCAAAGAGTTGTTGGGTCGTCCTAGATGTCGTTGTTGGATGGTTATTCGAGATACAATCAGATTCTAGTTCATGAGGATGATCATGACAAGAAAAAATTTACTATACCTTGGGGCACGTTAAAATATGAAAAGATGCCATTCAGTCTGAAATATGCACGGGCCACGTTTCAGCGGGCCATGGAAATAGCATTCACCAATGAACACTATGATTTCTTGGTTGTTTATTTAGTTGACTTGACAATTTTTTCACATTCTGATGATAAACATTTGCATCATTTAAGAATTGTTTTCAAGAGATGTAGGAAGTTCATAATCTCTCTCAACCCAAAGAAAATCATGTTTTCCATGGAGGAGGGCAAACTTCTCGGTCACATCATCTCCAAGGATAGGATTTAGATTGACCCTTCTCATGTTCAAGCAATTCAACAGATTGATTTCCCTCGCAACAAAAAGGAAATACAAGCATTAAATGGTAAGATGAATTTATTACACACATTTATTCCTAATTTGGCTGAGAATCTTAGAGATTTGACAAATATCTTGAAGAAAGATAATGATATGAAGTGGTCTGAAGATGCCCAGAAGTTATTCAACTCAGTAAAATTTGCCTTGATCACCGCCCCTATTTTAATAAGTCCTAATTATTCTATTGATTTCATAATATTCTCATTTTCTTCTGAGCATACCATGGCAGCAGTCTTGATGCATAAAAATGATAAACCTGAGCTACCAATTGCATTTTTCAGTCGCAATATCAGAGATGCAACCCTTCGGTACAACATCATAGAGAAACAAGCTTTGTCTTTGGTAAAATCAATGAAATATTTCAGAGTTTATATTTTACATTCACATACTCTTGATTATGTGTCTAATGCAGTTGTAAAAGAAGTTCTTATGAAAACAGACCCAGAAGGTAGGAGAGGGAGATGGATAATAACATTACTAGAATATGACCTTGAGATCAAGCCCACCAAGCTGATCAAAGGTCAGGGCTTAGCAAAGCTCATGGCTGAGTCAAACGTCCATGCTCTAGATATCAACCTAATTTCATCCTTGTCCAATAACAAAGAAGAAGTAAATCTCATTAAGGTATCTAATATATTTTTGTCATCTCCACAATATTATGATATTATCTATGTTTTGCACCACCTAAACCCTCCTCTAGGCATGAATAAGAGTCAAGGTAGGTCTTTGAAGCTCAAAGCTTCCAAGTATTGCATATTGGACAACGCACTTTACTGAAAGGATCCTGGAGGTGTTTTTCTAAACTGTTTGGTCGAAGAAGAATCTAAAGAAGTGATGAATGACTTCTACAAAGGAGATTGTGGGGCCCACCAATATTGGAAGACCATGACCAATAAATTATTGAGAGCGAGAAATTATTGGCCGAAACTTTTTGTAGATGCATACAAAATAGTAATGAGTTGCCATGAATGTCAATATTTTCAGTATAAAAGAAAGCTTCTCCCATTACCTCTACAACCTATTTCAGTGCATGCACCATTTCAGCAGTGGGGCCTAGATTTCGTAAGTGAGATTCACCCAGCATCATTCGCACAGCACAAGTGGATATTGACTGCCACAGATTACTTTACAAAGTGTATCGAAGAAATCTCGACCAAGCAAGCAACGGATTATGTCATCATTCAGTTTTTAGAAACTAATATATTTTCCTGTTTTGGTTGTCCTAATAAGATTATCACAGATAGCATGGCAACATTCAATTATAAGAATATGACTGAGTTTTGTGACAGATATAACATGAAGTTGGGACACTCTACACCCTACTACCCACAAGGTAATGGATTGGCGGAGTCCACTAATAAATACTTGATCAGTATCATTAAGAAAATTTTAGAGGCAAATAAAAAGAATTGGCATAACAAGTTGATCAATGCATTGTGGGCAGACCGGGTGAGTAGTAAGAAGTCCATTTGAATGTCTTCTTTTCAAGTTGTGTATGGTGTCGATATTTTATTTCCTTCATCAATATCAGTCCTGGTTATGATATTGTTGCAAGAATAAGGGACTGAGGAAAATGACATACAATGCCGAATTAATCAAATGATCCACTTTCAGCAGACGAGAGATGAGGTATTTCAGAATACCTCAATACTCCATGAAAAGATAAAGAAAATCTATGACCGGAAAACAAATTAAGACAAATTCATGGAAGATTTGAGAATCTATAGAAAGTTTCATATCATATTTCAGCTTCTCGTAGACATAATGCTTATTTTCTTGAAGAGATGAATGGACAAGAGTGCTTAGAAGGACCAGTCAATGGTAGGCTCCTTAAGCACTATCTTTTCTGAAGAACATTTCTCAAACATTTTCCCATTTCATTGTAAATATCAGTTTACGTTTTATGTAAGTGTGAAGAAGAGAATCATTGGAGTTCAGAGCCTGAAGTGAAGGCCATGGATTTTTATTGATTTTGTGTTATTTTCAAAGTTCAGTTTTCAATCAAGTAAGTCAGTATTGAGTCAATTTTGAGTTTGACTTGAGTCACTCTATTTCATCTGAGTTATCAATTTTCAGTCATGTTTATTAGTTTGAGTTTTTGACCGTATTGGCCCAATGGATAAGTGTTGTAGAGGTAAATCCCCTCTGCGGACAGAGGCGATCCCTACTAGCCCAGACCAGGTCTAGCAACAATCATCACACGCTATAGTGCAGGTTCCTAATTTCAAATAAACCAACTAGCGATGAAGGCTTACCTGGAATCCAACACTGTCGCTTGTAGAGAAAGTAGCGCTCCCGTTCCTTAGCTCTGGCAGATCACGATCCTCACGATCTCCGTGATCGGACACCTGCACATGCAAGAAACAAAACAAATGTAAGCGTAAAATCTAGTATATGAAACTATATGTCAGTCAGAGAAGACATAACTCATCATCATAATAAAAAACAGGAGTGGAACCATAACCAATAGTCATTTATCATTAATCAATCAAAGGGGGATACAACCTGGCTCTGACGCTGAATTCTCCTTTGGAGGGTCGCCATCGGAAGACGTCTCGAAAAAGCCTGCCGGGGATGGGACAAGCCTCTCTCTTCGGATATCTAGACAATAGTCTCCTTGCTTGGATTTTGCCTTAAGGGAATGAATCAAGGCTCTTGCAGCATAAGGCTCTGATGGCTCTTGGGAACTGGCTTGCAAAGGAGATGAGCAAGCTTTTATAGATGGAGGAAGGGGAGTTGGGATCCCTATAATCATGGGATTGGCCCTATCCTAAAGGAATCTTCCATGAGAGGTGGAAAACCACTTCCTCTACATGGAGATCCAGAGCCAAACCTCCCAACTCAAATTAGACACCAGTTTCTGGATTGGTTAGGACGAAACTTTCGCCATTTATTTTTAAAAAACACTCCTTAAAATGGTTGGTGCGAGTGTGAATCTGAGACAGATTGCCAATTGGCGCGCCCTGTTTGAATTATTTCACCCATTGGCGCGGGTACTGAACTTGATTCCCACGCCAATGCAAAAAGGGGTGTTTTTAGGGTTTTTCACAAGGAGTTGTCTTTAGGGCAATGAAAGCTCATGTTCCAAGGGATGTCATGAAGGTGGTTTCAAGTCATGTCACTGCTCACAGGTCATGGAATGAGCCCTCCAATGTGCGGAATGGGGAATTGCAGGGATGGTGACAAATTAATTTGTAACAGATGCCCCCTAAAGCATGAGGCCCGAAAGAGAGAGAGGGGTGAAATGCTTTACGAGAACGTGTCCAACTGAAAACACCACCGTCGGAAAACCTGCGTAGAGAAGTACAACTAATATCTCAAATACATGATATATATGTGGTATGGGTGCAACCATCCATAACAGAGTATAGAATAATTCAGATCCAAGGCATGGACGCATCCATCCAGTGAGAATCGATAAATAGACTCAGGTATGGTCGCAGCCATCCAGTGAATGAGTCATGTAACCAATCATAATAACCCACAAAATCGCAGCCCGGATTCCAACAGACAAAATCCAGGGTCTTGCGCTCCATCTCGACCCGAACAAAGTACAATTTCAAGCATGTGAATAAGTGAGCTGAAGTCGAACATGCAAGAACATCGTCTGATTACCAGCCAGTGATGAAAGCTGTTAACAGATGTGAGAGGTACCACCATTAATGACAATGGTCGTCAAGGTACTACAGGTACAATCTACGGCATGTGAATCAATCAGCTGGTGTCGAACAACCTTAGAATCACTCGATCGGAGGCCAATGATGAAAACCTCATGTCGAATGCGAAAAACCTGCCATTGAGGCATGTAGGCTCCAAGGTACTAGAAGGGAGTCTCTAGATCATCTTCTTGGATAATGAGCTGAAGTTGACAGGAAGTGACCTTGATCGAAGGTGGGCCATAGTGTTTCCCACATCATCGATGTGAGACAGAGGAACATAATTTTTTTGTGAATCACGATCAGATGAGAATCAGAGGAAGGTTGGTACTTGCAGAGGTCAACTTCTCTTGAACATATCGGCGGCATGACAATGGATTTGGCAGTATTTGACATCAACAGATCAAAGGTCATGATAACGAGGCAAATAGCAGATGAGAGGTCAAAAGGGATCACCCAAACCCACGGAGGCAAGTGAAAAAACGAGATGAGATGTCCCCAACCCGACACGAATGCAAACAAGCGCCATGTTCAAGAGTGACATACTGCCAACACGACAATGATGCTGGTTCCATTTTCCCCATCATTTCTGGTGAGTACCTCTTTATTTTTACACAATCTTGAAGAGGATACCATATGCTTGCAATATAAGTCCATCCTAGTACATTTAACGAGCCCTAGGAAGGAGGAACTCGAATAGCATCATTACGACTGAATCCGATGTCATCAGGGTTTAACGAGTCTGACAAAGGAAGAACTCGATGTCTTTTCATGTTTAGAGAGTTTGAAAAGACAATAGAAAAGTAAACTCCAACGGTCCCTTTTCGTAAATAGTCCCCCAGACCCAAAAAGGTAGAAAACAAAATCCGAGAGAACCTCCTAGTCGCGATAGGCTAGGGTATTCCTTTTTCGTAAGTAATCTATCCCAGCCCGAAAAAGGGGTAAACGTATACTGGGTAGATGTTGTTTCGTGACCACTTTAACAAGATCGAAACGACAAGGGACTCGGCAATCTTTTCATGTTTAGAGAGTCAGAAAAGACCTAAAAGTTGACTCCTCCTGGAGGAACGAGTGGTATAACGGGTAGCTACTAGTTCCGGTAATGGTGGAACTGCTCAAAAAAATAAAGGTCAAGAGGCTGGCTAACAAGACCACTCATCACAATGGTTCCTCAGGAACGGGTAAAACAATCAAGTGAAGGAATATAATCAGCCAAGCAGATAGTGACGATGGAGTGAGAAAACCAAGGCTCATCTGGCAAAAATAGGCTGATAAAATGGCAATCACGAGAGGTAAAATGGGAAAGCTTTCATTTTTACACAAGCTTGAAATCAGGAAACTCTGCTTGAAGTTGGTTTCATTTTTACACAAGCTTGAAACAAAGATAAACTATGCTTGAAACCAGTTTCATTTTTACACAAGCTTGAAATGGAAACAAACTATGCTTGAAAAAAGTAAGCATGCCCCCAGCATGGTGACTCAATTCGAGGTACATGCCCCCCAAGTTTCAGTCCATATGAAAGGCAGATGGAGTGAAGGTTCAAGTTACGAGATCAAGAGAAAGACTCGACTGGGATTTTACGAGATCTAAACAAAGACTCGAATTGAATGGGAACGTGTTTCATTGTTTTAACGAGGTTGACACATTAAAAGAACTATCCTCAGGACACCTTGTTTCATGGTTTAAGGAGCTTGACACAAGACAAGGAACTCTGCTCCGACAACCTTGTTTCATTTTTTAAGGAGCTTGGCACAAGACAAGGAACTCAGCTCCGACAACCTTGTTTCATTTTTTAAGGAGGTTGACACAAGACAAGGAACTCTGCTCTGACGACCTTGTTTCATTTTTTAGGGAGCTTGACACAAGACAAGGAACTCTGCTCCGACAACCTCATCATAATGAACAAGAAGTCATCACTTCCAAGAGTTCCACTCCTGAATAGCGAAAGACCTGGAATTCGGGGACCCAATGCCCCCAAAGACTACAAAAATAAATCCAAGATCATCACCGAGTACGTGACCAGTTATATAGGTAACAGCTGACCTCGCTATGGGGGCGTGTATACAACGGGTGGATAAAAACCAGGAAGGGATGATGGCAGTCCAGTTGCCACATCAGGACCAAAGAACGAAAGTTGATCAATGGTCACAATCCGTCCTTCATGTGGAAAACAAACCACACGAAAAAAGGAGGAGACAAGCGCTCCCATGGCATAGGTGTAATCGCGCCCCAAGAGCAGATTGAAATCCAAGGGGCCTGGAACAACCATCACGTCCATATGGATGTTTTTACCTCCCAAAGTAACAGGTAACCTTGGAAGGATCCCTAAGGGTTGACTCGTTCTTCTGTTAAACGCCAACAGATTCTGCGTAACAGGCACAAGCGACGGCGAACCGAAAGCTTGCCAAGTAGTCGAGGATAGAACACTAACAAACGCACCTTCATCTATAACAGTGCTAGGTACGACTAGACCAGAGGTTTGTACCGTTATCTCAAAAGGCACATAAGATGGAAGGCGGTATCCTGCAAATCGACTCCAATCAAAGGAAGCGACCAAACTACTTGGAGGGGCTACCATCGAACCGAGATGGTCTTCCCCTAGTGTTACAGAAGAAGAAGGAGCATCCTCGACGACCTCCATCTCGAAGGTGGGTCGAGGGGTATCCTCCGGGACCTCCATCACGGGAGGCGGAGGAGCAACTTCTTGAGGTATAGGGACAGGAGAATCTTTCTCCATGTCTGAAGAATCTGAAGAAACAAGAAGAACCTGAGGGGTATGTGATCCACTCTCAATGGAAAAGACCTAGTGCACCGCAGACGGGGCCAGCTCAACCGATCCCACAACCAATGGTTGGTCGGGAACGGATCTTTGAATTTAAATTTCCAGGGGATCGAGATCGACCAAGGATGACTCTTGACCAATCGTAGGATTAGTTGGTGGAGGACTCAAAGAAAGTTTTTTATAACCAGCCGGAAGGCATGGTGTAGAAACGATTGAGTTGTCCAAGACTCTCTTGGTTGCATCCATGTATGGACAAAGGTGAATGGCATGGTTCCCTTCATACAACTTACAGGGATTGGTAATCTTACCCTGCTTCTTAGGAGTTTTACCAGCACCAGTTGAAGATGTGCCCCCAACCTAACTCTCGGAAGCCAACGGCGGGCGACCGTTGGACCATGCTTCAAGCACCTTGGGAATGCCAGGGCAGTCTCAAAGAAGATGGTCTCCAGTGCATAACATGCAAGGGAACTTGAATTTCCGCAGAGGGTTGGAAGGTTTATCAAGAGGAGGTGTTTCAGAAGCAGTAGTTGCGGCCTTAGCCTCTCTCTTATCGAACTTCTTCTTCTTTGTCTTCTTCTTCTTCTTCTTAGCCACCTGGTTACTTGAATCCAGAATTTCACCAAGCGAAGTAGAAGAGGAGGACGCAGAAACAGGCGAAGAAGGGGAGATGTCCACCTTAGAATCAACATGATGTTGTTCAGGCGGAGGAATTGATTGAACAGTAGCTGAGACATTTGGGACCACAGAGGTTGAAAACAACCAAACAGGCAACCCAACAGTTAACCCAGGAAGGGACAACGTTGCCATATAAGGAGCACCAACATTTCCAAAAGGAGGAAAATGACCAAGATTCCCATCGGAGGGGATTCCTTGGTTGGTGAACTCTGGAAAAGTTGCCATCAACAACTCAAAACTGCACATGGGCTAAAAACCAAGGCACACAATCAAATGGCCAACAAGCAAAATCTAATAGGGCGTGTGATCGCGGGTGATTTATTTTACCACATTGAAACTTAGAAACTTCACCATTTCATGTTTTAAGAGTCGAGAAACGAATGAAAGATGACTCTATCTCTTTAAGTTTTGAAACAAGTGTGAAAGGACAAGCGCTTGATGATCTTTTCAAATTTAAAGAGTCAAATAAGATCAAAATGACTGCTCAGGAATACTAGGCAAAGGGTGTACCAAATAACCGTGAACTACAATATACACCTTGGTTTCAAAATGAAAGAGAAATCAACCAAGGACTTAACGTACGTGCAGGCAATCTCCCCGAATGCTGTGTTCGGTGTATCACGGGAATAGGGTGGTAGACTCGGCTTCCTATGGATAAAGGATGGCAACCTAGTGGGGTATCCCTTTATATACGCGACGGTATGGGGAGAACAAGTCTGTACTAGTTCTTTCTAAAGCCAAGAGGCGAATGACAACTACTAGGTTTAAATACACTGGAACACGTCTCTAGCCTAGACCTCTAAATATTTTGTTAATGTTTCAATGCTGCCTTAGTGTAAATTGAATGAATTTTTAATGTTTATCTTCAATTATGTTTCAGTTTTCAGGCCCTAGCGAGTGTCATCTGACAATCTCCTATATGCAACTATATGAGAAGAAAACTTTTCAATTCGATAAATGCTATATAGTTAAGGGAAGGGATTCAAACAATGATGCAAAAAACAACAACACTGAAAATGAAACTTTTCCAAACTAGATGACTTTCACTATCCAAAATTCATTTCAAACATTCAACGATGCAAATAATGCAATGTAATCTATGCAAAATCCTCTTTTTCGAAAACTATGCAATTGTAATATATGCACAATTTCCTTTTCCTTTTCAAATTATAAGAATGCACTCAATGCATTTTTCGATGAAATGAGAATCTACTTAATGCATGCTTTTAATAAAAGAGAACGAAATCAAAGCGATTTCTAGTTTTCAATCATTAAACAATGTAATCTAAGTTCAATTATGGATCTCAAAAAATACTTTTCAATGCAATGTGATTTAATGCATTTTAACGAAAAGCAAACTATGAGATGAAAGCTAAAAGAACACAAATCTCCTTAATGAAGGATAAATGCAAAAGAGATGTAAACAAACACTAAGAATGCAACCGTTGTTTCAAACACTTTGTCACGAAATCCCTCAAAAGGCGACAAGACATATGAGGTCAAACACAAAGAGGACTTCCAAAGAAAGAGATCAAAACAAGGCATTCATTCCCTTTTAGATCAAACAATCATGGAAATAAGACATTTCAAACAATGAGCAATGTAATCTATGCTCATACAGTGAAAAGACCAGAAGGGAAAGTCACACTAGTGAAGGATTTAGGGAAAAAATATCAATTTTCACATACCCTGAAATTGGCCCGACTTTCTCATTGACAACTAGCGCCAACTGGCGCAACTTGCTCACTGACAACAAGCGCGAACGCCTGAAAATGAAAAAACAAAGAATTTCTCCCAACCAAGACCAGACGCACCACTTCAGGTAGGATCTAAAACAAACCCAGAAGCAAAGTACTGACCAAAAGAAACTTCCGAACAAGGGTAAACCCTATCACCTACAGGAGATGGCGTGACTGTCTAGCTGTAATCCACGCCAAACAGGGGATGGCGCAAGTGATGAACTGGAAACCTGCGCCAATTGGCAAGACTGTCAGGGTGGAAACCGTGCCAATCAAGCCAACCATGAAAGGATGAAAATTCAGAAAATCAGAGGTTAGATCTGATCCAAAAGAGCCAGCCAAAAGAGCGGATCAAGCAAGCAGAATCGAGAAACAACCGAAAAGACAAGACATTACTCCAAGTGTTCAGTTCATAAACTAAACCGGAGATTGACTGAAGCAGCTTTGATCTACTTCGCTAATGCAGAGAAATAGCGTTTTGAAGGCTATCTGGCTAACTTCAGGCTCTGTCTGTAGCTTACAAAGAAGAACAACAACAAGCTAAACGATCCCCAGCGGAGTCGCTAATTTGTTGTAGAGATAAATCCCCTCTGCGGACAGAGGTGATCCCTACTAGCCCAGACCGGCTCTAGCAACAATCGTCACATGCTATAGTGCAGGTTCCTAATTGCAAATAAACCAACTAGCGATGAAGGCTTACATGGAATCCAACGCTATCGCTTGTAGAGAAAGTAGCACTCTCGTTCCTTAGCTCTGGAAAATCACGATCCTCACAATCTCCGTGATCAGACACCTACACAAACAAGCAACAAACAAACGCAAGCGTAAAATCCAGTATATGCAACTATATGTCAGTCAGAGAAGACATAACTCATCATCATAATCAACAACAGGAGTGGAACCATAACCAATAGTATTTTATCATTAATCAATCAAAGGAGGATACAACCTAGCTCTGACGCTGAATTCTCCTTTGGAGGGTCGCCAACGGAACACGTCTCGAAAAAGCTTGCCGGGGATGGGACAAGCCTCTCTCTTCGAATGTCTAGACAATAGTCTCCTTGCTTGGATTTGGCCTTAAGGGAATGAATCAAGGCTCTTGCAGCATAAGGCTCTAATGGCTCTTGGGAACTAGCTTGCAAAGGAGATAAGCAAGCTTTTATAGATGGAGGAAGGGGAGTTGGGATCCCTATAATCATGGGATTGGCCCTATTCTCAAGGAAGCTTCCATGAGAGGTGGCAAACCACTTCCTCTACATGGAGATCCGGAGCCAAACCTCCCAGCTCAAATTAGACACCAGTTTCTGGATTGGTTAGGACGAAATTTCTGCCATTTATTTTTAAAAAACACTCCTTAAAATGGCTGGCACGAGTGCGACTCTGAGATAGAGCGCCAATTGGCGCGCCCTCTTTGAATTATTTCCCCCATTGGCGTGGGTACTGAACTTGATTCCCACGCCAATGCAAAAAGGGGTGTTTTTAGGGTTTTTCACAAGGAGTTGTCTTCAGAGCAATGAAAGCTCATGTTCAAAGGGATGTCATGAAGGTGGTTTCAAGTCATGTCACTGCTCACAGGTCACGGAATGAGCCCTCCAATGTGCGGAATGGGGAATTGCAGGGACGGTGACAAATTGCTATGTAATAATAAGGCTAGCTTGTCTACGTTGTTCTTGACACCTCTTTCAGAACTATCATGCCCAATAAGGCCAATGTTAGTGTCAGTATTTGAATCCTTCCATCAGTGATAAAAAAATCATCATTTCATATCATATTAGGGTCTCATTCAGAAATTGTTTCTTTTCAATAGGTCATCATTCAAAAATTTACTCACTGATGGTAGCCCTAAATAAAAAAGTTTCACTTTTTCCTAAATTTCCATTACTTTCTGGCTCAATTTCATAATTTTCTGAATGACCATCATTCATGAGTTTTTATCACTTGTTCAGTCATGTCACCATGAATTTCATTTATTCAAGGCTTTCATTAGGTATTTAGGGTTTTGCAATGTCCAATAATAAATCATTTCCATTACATAAGAGAAACATGTAAGAAAGTGATCAAATAACCTCTCTTTACCATGTAAAGTTGACCTGCAAGATGTAATTTTTAATTCAAAATGTAACTTTTTTTTCAATTATGTAATTTCATTTCACTCAATTTGTAATAAGTTCATGGTTCCGAAGCTGCCAACTCAGAGTTCCACATGCCAAAAAAGCATCAAAAGTCAACATGTAAAGTGTTCTCAATCATCAAATGATCATTGTGTAAGTTATGAAGTCAAAAAGAGAAAAGGGTAAAGTTTCAAAGTTTAAACTGAAAGAAGAAAAGAGAAAGTGGGTCCCAAGGCCCAAAACATCAAATTCATCAATGTATAAAGACTACCATAAGACAAAGAAGAAGCTCATTTTCCATTTCAAACATCAAGCTCGCACTCCCTCAACTCAAAAAATCGATTTTCCGGGTCAAAATTCGAATTTTTGGAGGGCACTGTGCTTTTGGAGGGTGGCACTACGCCTTTTGAACTGGCGTTGTGCTTTTGGAAGTCAGCGTTGTGTTTTTTGCTGAAGGGCACTGCGCTTTTGGGTAAGGCGTTGAGATTTTGTCCAGTGAGACCAGCAAGGACCAAAACTCATCCAAATTCCTCTTAACCTCCAACAAACATTCTTGTCACCTCTTATCAAGTAAGTAATACATATTTTACCTCTTCCTTGCATTCCTAAAGAACATTTTCATGGTGTTTTTGTTTACTTGAAAAATTGGCAGTTTGTCTAGCTTGAAACCCTAGTCTCACTCCCTCATTCCCAATTTGATGCATATGAACCCTGAATTCCCTTCCTACATCACTATAAACCCTATCCCTACCCATACAACACTATCTCCCTTCCCTAAATCCCTTTTCCCTTAAACCCTAAGTCCTAGGCATCTCAATTTCCTAGGCAGCCTTATCAACCCTGTAATAAAATTATAATTCCAAATCCCTTAAACATTTTGATCCCCTATCACCTCCCAAAGTTCAATAACCCCTTCCCCCATCCCCCTAATTTTTACTATACCTATCCTAACTCTCTAGACGTATCCCCACTCCCATTTCCTCATCCCTATGGTTTCTAGAGAAAAAACACCATGGAAGAGGACAAAGATTATATGGAGGAAGAGGAGGATAGACAAGAAGAGTAAGATAGATTGTAAGAGGAGGATAGACAAGAGAGAAGGCCACATAAAGGAGGAAAAATCATAAGGATTGAGCCCACCAACACCAGAGAACTGATGGCTTCACCAATGGCAGTTTCTTGCTTTCAATATGTTGGTTGCCTTGATTTCCGCAATATGATTGAAAGAGTTCAACACCATCCTATTTTGAGCAGACTTTTCTTTTCAAACCTCAAAGACAAGTAGGTGACCCTTACAGGTGTAACCTTCACTGTATCTACATCTATCATTGTTACTGCCACTGGGATTCCAAACATGGGTGAGAGGTGGTTTAAATCCAAAGACTTGGATGATCAGTATTATGAACCATTCATCAAGCCAAGGTACAAAAATGAGAGAAGGAGAGTTTTTCCTTTCAACCACCTTCTTGATTGGTATACCCCCATGATGAAGATAATCATGAAGTACTTCTATTGTGAAGGAAGGTTCTCCAGACTCTATACATATCATATTAGACTGCTTATGCACTTCACAAGAGTCAAATTTCTTAATATCCCATACTATTTATTCAGGAGCATGGAAAAAATGGCATACATTGTGCAAAGGAGAGATTATCACCAATAGATGAACAACCTATTTCACCACTCTCTCATCAAGATCATTTTCCTCCATCACCTTAACCAGTTACATATATCATGGGACACCTTCATTGCCAATGACATCTGCACAGCTCCTCAAGCTCAGCATGTTGAAGATATGCCTTCTTCATCTCATCCTGCTGATCAGCATGATGAAGACAGGCCTCCTCCATCTCAGCCCACAGTTCCTACTTCTTCATCAGCTCAGCCTACGACATCCATTTTGTCACCATCATCACCATTTCAGGGTCAGATTGGGTCACCTAGTAGAGTTATGGTCAGCAAGCCTAAAAGGGTTGAAATGGCAACATTGACCAGAAAATATCAGAGAGGGTACAGGCAAGTGTTTTCTCCACGGAAATTGGAAGGGACCTTGCCTTCTTCATCAACAAAGTAGGTACAGAAGGGAAAAGAAAAGATGACAGAAACATATGAGCATAAGGAAGCCATGCAAGAGGATGAGGACCCTCATGATGAGGAAGCAGATTTTGAACTTGTTGACTTGGATGAAAAGGAAGATCATGAGGCCTCCAATTTTATTGTCAAAGAGAAATATGCCCAAATCAGAGAGCTTCGGACTAACTTAAATAGATCTGAGTTTTTAATTTCTTTTCTTGAGCAAGAGAATAAGCAGCTAAAGTATAAGAAAATTATCATGGAGTTAGAGTTGCTTAAAAAAAAGGAAGGAAAAGATATTATGCCACCTAGTGACCCTGACCATGATGACACCAAAAGCAACAGAAAAAGACCAAAAATAAGGTCTTAAAAGGGCTTTACAGTAGCAGAGAATTGAAGATGAAAAACTGAATTTTAAGGAAAGGATTTCCAAGGAGGTTAGGGACGACAAAGAGACATGGCTTGAAAGGGTCAAAATACATCTTTAGAAGCTCCCACAAAAGGCAAACAAGGACAAAACGATGCTCAAGAACTTGTCAAACATGTACATCACAAGGAACAAGGTTTCTAGCATTAAACTTAGGCAATTGCATGAACAACACAAGAAAACCCTAGCCAAGAAAAAGGAGAGAGACAAGTTTGATATTCTTGCAGAGGAATCCCTCATTTCTTAACACACTTCATCGGGCCTCCATAGTACGATTTTGAAGAAATTTTGGGCAAATTTTGGAAATTTTTGAGTTTTTTCACATTTTGACAGTTTTGCACAGTAGCACTATTAGAAGCGCAATGCCCTAGGTGCTGCGCTTTTCCTAGGGACCTCCAGTGGAGAAAATAAAGGCACCATTGGATTCATAAAGCCAAATAAATTCACCCTTGCTACTTCAATTTTTTTTTGGGGCCAACTGGTTAGTCAAGAAGTCAAAAAACACCTCAAAAAACATGTTTATGCCCTGTTTTTTAGGCTGGTGTTGTGCTTTTGACCAGTTTTGGGAGAATTAATTTTTGGAGGGTCAAATCAACACCATTTCGGAACATAAACACAGATAAGGAAACTATATAGGATAGGATTTCCAATGAGCTATCGTGATCCCAATTTGGACACCGGGAAACGCTTCAAACGTGGAGTTGAAGTTGGCACCGCACTTTTTACCAATTTTCTGAGTTTTGTGAAATTTGTAAATTTTCTCAGTTTTTTCAATTTCTCTTTGTAAAATGAAGTTTTTACCATTGTAATTCAAGGATTTAAATTTAATAACCATGTTTTTACACTTACCTAGGGGTAAATACATTAGGTGAAAACTCTTGATGAGATATAATGAATCAGTTTCCAAAAAGTGAGGGATGAGTCAGTTTGACCTTCCTACACTGTAGGTATGCAGTTCAGTTTTTGGTGGAATAACTCCTCAACTTAGGGATTCAACCCCTAAGGTTGAGAGAGGTTTTTTGGTGTCTATATATTTCACTTCTTAACTCATTTCACAGGTTGGATGTTGTTTCATTGATCAAAAACTCTAATGTAATCAGTATTTGGCAGGAAATTAATGAAATAGTTGTAGTTATTTATTTGGGATACCTGTGGTATGAAAATTTAACATTGTTTCTTCTTCTATTTCATATGTGTGAATTTTTTTTACTTTCATGATCCATTTCATTTCTATTATACTTTCTATTTTCAAGTTGATAAGCAAAATAGATTTACTATGCTCTGTTTTGGGAAAAGCTTCATAGTTTGTCTCATTTCTTCAGTTTAGAAAGAATACATGCATTGTCTTGCTCTTTCTAGCTCCTCATAAGTCTGATCCATCTCACCCTGAAACCCTAAAATGTTAGCCTTCCTACCTACCTTTCCCCATTGAATGGATTGCAATCCTAATCTTATTTTCCCTTACCTAGCCTCTTTGACCTAATGCACCCATACAGCAAACCAATTCAAAAAAAAAAACCCCTATACTCATATCTAGCTTAAAACCCTAATTTATCCATCCCTCTTGGTTGTGACTTTGTGGAGAGAGCTCTCTCCAGCTTGGTAGGGCTAGCTACCAACCTAAAAGATTGGTCTGTGGTTACCTTTGTTTGGACTCTTTCTCCGCCTTAAAGATCCAGTGGATTGATAATACCAGACACATACACCATGATCCATCCTTTTTGTGCGCCAATACTACTAGAGCAGAGAAAGAACTTTGACTAGGTTGAATTATACCAGCTTCTAACATTTCTGGAATCATACGTTCAATTTTGCTCTTTTGGACATAAGGATATATGTAAGGTCTAATGTTTGGAGGAACACTTCCTGGAATCAAATGAATAGCATGATCACGATCAGGAATAGATGGGAGTCCTTTAGGAGTTTCAAAAACCTTGGAATGATTTTCCAAGACTTTTTGGAGATCTAGAGAAATAGATGATTTTGATGTTCGAACTTCTAGTGAGCATAATTGCGCAATTATGCCTCATTGTTATTTCTTCAGAATATTTGTCATGACATTAGAGCTTATTATATTTCCCGACTTCCCTGTGATACCCCATAATTCAAATTCCTTTCCTTCCAACAAAAATTTCAAGAAAGTTCTTGAAAATTAAAATCTACCGCTCCCAAATATTATAACCATTGTACTCCTAGTACAACATCAACACCTCCCATTGGAATGGGAATGGAAAATATTGGAATATTCAAAACATATTCCCCCATGGTTAGCTTGATATTATGAAATTTTCCAAAGAAATTTATAGTCCATCCATTTGCAACCATCACTTGACACTCCGGTGTTGGGTATAGGAAGCAATTCAATTCCTTGGCTACATTACAATGAATATAATTATGGGTACTACCTAAATCAATCAACACTATTACATTTTTCTTCTTGATATGTCCTTCTATATTGAGGGTTTGAGGAGTGGTAATTCCTGCCAATGCATTACATGATATGATCGAACTCATTTCTTCTTTCTCTAGGGTTGGTTCCTGGTGTATATCCTCTCCTTTTGAAGTTTCTTTTTCATTTTCTTCCTCCTCTTCAAAATCTATGTAAAATAATTTATTCTCGAGACACTTATGACCTTTAATGTATTCTCTATCACAACTGTAGCAAAGCCCTTTTGCTCTTTTTTCTTCCAATTGTTGTGGTATCAACCTTGTAGGTTGTGTAATTTTAGGAGTAGCAACACTTCCATCTTTATATATGTGAGTGGTAGGCTTCCTTGTTGCCATAAATTTACTTTCAATTTTTCTTTCCAACTTGAATTCCTTCTATAATGAATCAGGTCCCTAAAGGTGAACCTCATGTTGGATGTTATCCTTTAAAGTCCCTATGAAGACATCAATATTGTGTTCCTCTGGAATATCAGTTACCCTTATATTCAATTTTTGGAATTCCTCAATGTGCTCCACCATTCAACCCTTTTGTTTGATATTTATCAATTAGCTAAATAAGGTGTTTCTCTTTGTATCCTCATAATGTGCTATCATTTCCTCTGTAAAAATTGACCAAGTGACAATTTTTTTATGAAAGCAAAGCCATCAATACCATACAAATATATTTTGTTCTAAATGTAAAGCTGCAATGTGTACCTTTTGTGTGTTTTTCACTTTATGGAGATCAAAATATTGTTCCATTTGTAGTATCCATGTTACGGGATCCTTGCCATAAAAATTATTCATATCGATCTTTGGAATATGGTGGGTCTTCAATCCAACATTAGAGTTTATGAAATCATGGTTAATATTTATTTTCTTCTCATCATGAGTTTCCTGTACTACCTTTTCGCCATTAGGAACCATTTCTTGTATCAACTTTGTCAAACCTTCCTTCAAACCTTCCATGTTGTCTTTCATTTTTTCATCTATCTTAGCTTCCATGTCATCCATCTTAGCTTCCATGCCACCCATCTTATCTTCCATGCAATTCTTCAAAACTTCCATTCCATTTCTTCAGAATCTTTGTCATAAAAAGTGCTCAACGATGTTTTCATGTTTTGAGAGTCAGAAAAGAGCTTAAAGTTGACTCCTCTTGCAGGAACGAGTGGTATAAAGGGTAGTGATTGGTTCCAGTCATGATGGAACTGCTCAAAATATTTAAAGGTCAAGAGTCTGGCTAATAAGTCCACTCATCACAGTGGTTCCTTAGGAAAGGGTAAAACAACCAAGTGAAAGCATATGATCGGCCAAACAGATGGTGACGATGGAATGAGAAAGTCACGGCTCATCTGGAAAAACAGGTTGATAAAATGGCAATAATGAGGTAAAATGGGAATGGTTTCATTTTTACACAAGCTTGAAACATGGGAAACTATGCTTGAAAACCCTTGAAGATGGTTTCATTTTTCAACAAGCTTGAAACATGAGAAAAAATATGATTGAAAGTTTGTATGCCCCCATCATAATGACTCAATTCAAGCTGCATGCCACCCCAACTTCATTTTATTCACCTAAGTAGACTACTGGTTACTAACATGTGGATGGACTGAAGGTTCATTTACAAGATCAATTGAAAGACTCGATTGGAAATTTACGAAATTTAATCAAAGACTCGAATTGAAAGGGGATTTGTTCCATTTTTTAATGATCTTGAAGCAGAAAAATAACTATTCTCATAGGGACCTATTCCATTTTTTAACGAGGTTGACATAGTAAAAGAACTATCCTCATGACCCCTTGCTTCATTTCTTAATAAGCTTGACACAAGAAAAGGAACTCTACTCCAAAGAGCTTGTTTCATTTTTTAAGGAGTTTGACATAAGAAAAATAACTCTTCTCTGAAGACCTTGTTTCATTTTTTAAGGAGCTTGACACGAGAAAATGAAATTTTCTCCAATAGACTTGATCATGGCCCATAAGAGGTTCTCATCAGAAGGGAGAAAAATACTCTGGAAATCAGGGTCCAATTTCCCCAGTACATGATGCACTATATCACTAACGAGACCATTAGTATACACGGGCATGGAATAGGTTGCCACATAATTAACATGTGGAGGGGATGATACCACTTGCATGTAAGGACCATTTAGGGTTGATGGTTGATTGGGAGCTAGATTAGGACCAATGAATGACAGTTGATCAATGGTCACAATTATTCCTTCATGTGGTAAACATATCATACGAAAGAGAGAAGAGACAAGAGCTCCCATGACATAAGTATAGTCACGCCGAAGTAGTATGTTAAAGTCCAAAGGGCCTTGGACAACCATCACATCTATATAGACAGTATTTCCTCATAAAGTAATAGGCAACTTTAGAAGGATCCCTAATGGTTGATTGGTTCCTCTGTTAAAAGCTAACATATTCTGGGTAACAGGCACAAGCTGTGGAGAACCGAAACCTTGCCAAGTAGTTGAGGACAGAATACTAACAGATGTGCCTTCATCTATTATGGTGCTAGTTACAACCACATTATAGGCCTGTATTGTGATCTCAAATGGAACATAAGAAGGAATACGGTATCCTGCCAGTCGACTCTAATCAAAAGAAGCGACTAGACTACTTGAAGGTGGTGCCATGAGAACATGAGAACTACCCCCTTGTGTTACGGGAACGGGAGGATCTCCCTCCCGTATCATGGGAACAAGAGGATCTCCCTCCAATTCATGATAATATGAAGAAACAAAAATAACCTGAGTGGTATGAGGTTCACTTTCTACAGGAAATACATAATCAACCGAATGTGGAATCAGGTCGACCGTTTTCTCAAACGATGGTGGGTCGAAAACAGACTCATGGGATTTACTTTCGGAGAGAGTGGAATAGATCAAAGATGAATTATGATCAATCATTTTATAAACTAGTGGAGGATCATAGGAATTCTTATGGTAGCTAGTAGGAAGACGAGGGTGAGAAGCTTTAAGGTTTTCCAATACTTTGGAGGCTTCATCCATATAAGGACAAATGTGAATGGGATGATTCCCTTCACACAACTTACAGGGAAATTTGACTTTACCCTTTTTCCCATGGGTGTTATTATCAATAGATGAGGATTTATCACCAACATGATCTCCAGAGGCTGATGACAAAGGTTGATTTGAGTCGATGGACCACACTTATAACACCCTGAGAATTCCAGGACAATATATAAGAAAGTGATCACCCTTACATAAATTTCAAGGGAATTTCACTTTATGGCACTGATTGGAATATTTTTCAACATCAGTTGCATTGGTAGCAATGGTTGTTGGGTTCCCCCCTTGCTTATTTTGCTTCTTCTTCTTCGTCCTCTTCTTCTTCTTCTTAGCTTCTTTGTTACTAGAATCCAAAATTTCACCAAGCAAAGAGGAAGAATAGGGTGAAGAAACAAGTGAAGAAGGTGAGGGGCCAAATTTAGGATCAACATGAGGTTGACTCTATTCAGGTGAAGGAAAACTGGGTTGAGAATCAGCATGCACATTTGGAACCATGGGGGTTGAAAATAACAAAACTGGAAAACTAATGGTTAATCCTGGAAGGGATGACATTTCCATATAGGGAGCACAAGATTCCAAAAAGAAGGGAAAGGACTAGGATTCCCATCATATGGGTTTCCTTTATTGGAAAACTCAAGAACTGTTGCCATTAATATCAACCTAAGATATGATAAGGAGTTGTGCATGAGTAAGATGTTATTCCATGGGCAGTAAATTTTAGAAATTAAAAGGGTGAACTAGGCATAAAGGATTACCAGGTATCTGTGAACTGCAGTATACACCTTGGCAGAAAAAATTATAAAATAAATTACCAAGGGCTTAACATACTGCAACCAATCTCCCCGAACGTTGTGTTCGGTGTATCATTTCTACAAGGAGGCCGACTCGGTTACATATGGCAGGTTTGAAACCTAATGGGGTCTCCCAAAATATACTCGAAGGTATGTGGAAGCTTAGTCTATAATAGCGTTGTCTAATGTGTAACCATTCGATGAGAGCGTCCCCATATAATTACCATACATGGAGCATAGTCCTATATACTTCCATACGTAGGACGTGATATCACCCCCATAATGTAACACAAACTGTTAGTGACAACGGCTACACTTAACGACACCGAAACACGTCTCTAGCCTAGACCTAAATTTTTTGCGTTAATTTCAAATGCTCCTTCAGGTTAATTGAGTAAATTTTAAAGTTGTTCTCGATTATGTTTCATTTTTAGGCTCAACAACGATGTCACCTGAATCCTATAATGTAGTTAAATGAAAAAATAATCCACTTCATTTTGATGAAATTTAAACTAATCAGGGAGGAAATGAAAACAAGAGTGAAAAACACAAGAAATTCAATAAGCAATGGTGCCCCCCAACTAGCTCAAAATTACTAAAATAAAACTTTACAATCGAATTCACTTTCATTATCCCCAAATGAAAACTTACTGAAAATTAAATCACTTCTCTTTTCACTAAGATGCACAAAACCTATTTTTGTTTTCCTTTATACTTTGAATGCTCAAATGAAAACTAATGCAATCAATGAACAAAGCAAAAGAAACCAAACGAACATAGAATTTACAAAAGAACACACTTTTCACTTTTGATTTCTCAAATGGAAAAAAAATCGTTTCAAAAATACTTAAATGAAAATGACTTCCACTTTTCTTTTCAAAACAAAACAAAAATAAACCAATTCAAAAGCTCGAAAATGAAAATGAATTTCAATTTACTCTTTCGAAATGGACAATCAGATCAAATGAACACTTTCAAACTTGTGAATCAAACAGTTGTGATATATGTTTGACAATTAATCGAAGGTGATTCCAAAGTGCGGTGATGACTTAGTGAAAATGAAAACAACCTCAAACACAAGCCAAAATTAATGTGAAATGTTGTTTGGAATTATTGCAACAGAACTCTCATACAAAGTCAACAGTTCTTTGATGATAAACACAAGTAATAATTGAAGGTCAAATGACCTAGAAAACCTAGAAGTTGATTTAACTCCACTCAAGCAAAGAAAAGTAAAAAAGGCAATTCAATCACTCAAACAAAGTAAATAAACCAAACATAGTGGTATCAGGTCATTCAGACTTGAAATATGCTTCAGAGGCCAAGAGACACTGAAAGATAAAGTGAAACCCTATATTTTTCATGTCTCTGGGATTAGCGCATCTGTGAGGAGCAAACTAGTACTGAAAAATGGATCAACGCGACTATTTTACAGAAAATGGCGTTGTCATCGCTACTATAAGAGAAGAAAAAGTGTTGAGCGAGAAATACAAGGGAAAATAAAAAATAATTTCAACACTCAAACCAGACTTGACACCCTAAAACAATGTTCAAATCCTATGCATACCTATAGATACATAAACAGACTCAGATCTCAAAGATTGGTCAAACTCATCAAAAACCAAATCAGAAAAGGGAAGGCAAAGAGGCTAAAGCTCCGTAGTGGAGTCACCAATTTTGCTGTGAAGACAATCCCCTCTGTAGACAGAGATGATCGCTCTAGCCCTAGAGTGGGTCTAGCAACGTACAAGACTATCTAATGGACACTTTCTTAGTTAATATTCAAAGCAGGATGAGAAAGGGAAAAGGACCTACCTCTTCCTGATGTTATGCTCAACCCTTTGATGAAGGTATTGATCCACAATCCTTCAGGCGTGATCCTCACTACTTTTGGTGTTGGAATACCTGTAGGAGATCAAGAGATAACAACAAACGTGATCCAATACAAAGCATACATTGAACATCAACTACCTAGCAGATCAAGGAGCAATAGGCTACTTGCATGGATATCCAAACAAATATAGAAAGTGAAACAACAGATTTATTATTGATAATATAAAAGAGGAAGCTTACAACCATGGCCTTAATGTTGTAGGCCTCCATTTTGTGTAGTCTGAGTCCAAACCGAGGCTCTTCAAGCGATCCTTCTCCCAAAAGGAAATTTAGGCATTAACAAAACATAGGGGTGCAAAGGATTAATGATCAAACCAGCCCAACCATGACCAACCAGTAGTGGAGGGATGGGGATAAATTTATAGGAAGGGATAGGGATTTAGGAGCCCATGAAATAAGGAGGAAGGCCCACTTCTCAAGGGATAATCCCATATTGATAATATCAAGAGCTCCAAATGAGAGAGGTTGATCATATCTCCACCGAACAATATCCACCTCGTCGTCCTGGAAACTTCTAGAGCTCACAGCTTCTTCTCCATTTGAGGAAACACTGCCAGAAAGAGTTTAGCGTGGTTTTTCCAATCAGAAGGGAACTGACAGTGCTAGGATAGAATGTGCAACCTACCATTAGCACGAGCAGATAACAGGAGAAAAGCGCTGACCTGGAAATTTAGGTTTTGAGCTAAGCTTCTTCAGAAATTATTCAAGGCATCTTTCTTTTAGTCTTTAAAGGATATCTTGATGTATTTTTCCAAGGTGGATATACTACATAGTATTAATCAAAAGGAAATTCAAGATCAGGGTTGGGGAGTGAAAACGATGACAAATTATTGTGTAACACTTCTGGGATCAAGTCTCCATATATCATGCCCATTATCCCAGCTAAAAGTCTTGGTGCGCTTGCCTTCTTTATTTTGAGCAAGCCTTTGTTTTTCTGCTTAGGTGAACATTTCTGGATGATGTCATGCTTGCATCATCAACCCCACATGGCGCCTCCTAAGTGGTGACACGTGTCACCCAGAATTGGCACTAGGCCACTTAAAAATATTGAATCTTCCTGGCACATGTCCTCTATACCAAAATCATGCTAATTTCATCCTGATCTAGTAGAATATTTCCACGCATCATCCAGTGAGGAAAGAGAAGGGGTCCCCAAGCCTTTTTTTTGGTGACCATTTCCTTTAAAGCATTTAAGGGGTCCTGTTCAATTCTTAACATTGTGTTGCTCTGCCACATTTCCCGACCGTTTAGCATCCTAGGCCTTCACCTTTTGTGTGCACTATGTTTCTTCAAGGATAGTCGTCCAGGGCTATCATCATCTTTATTTTTTTTCATCCCGGGAACTCCTTTATGCACTCATCCTCAAACCATTTGAGGAACTTTCCACTAGGATGAGCTATGCAATGGGCTCCACTACTTTCTAATAGAAACTTTTGTCGTCACTTCACTTTTAGGCCACGTTTGGCTAACCCTTTGAATAGATTCTCTGCTAAAAATATCTTCCACACTTGGAAACATTACCAAACAAACTTACCACTAAAGAGTCTTGTACCAATATAACATTTCAGATTTGATTTTTGGGGCACTGATTTTTGACTAGAAATAAATATTGATCCAAAAGGCCATTTGTGGACTTCAATATATCGTTGGAAATCTCTTTCCAAGCACAACCCAACCACGCCACTTTTATGAGAAAATGAGTTGATCTCCTAAGGTAGAATCTCCTTCAAATCTTGGGACACCAAATGATCTTAACACACCAAGCACATCACTACTAGCCCACTTTCCATATCTGTTATCCTAGTTAACATCAATGTTATCCTGGTTGACACCAATGCTAACAAACTAGCTTCCACCAACCATCCAAACAATGCAAAATATCCAACAGGAAGCTCTTTGAAGACATATCTATAATATTCATCACCTAAGAAGCATCAAGAATCATGAGAAAATCATCTACACTCTTAGAAGCATCATTTTTCTTCTTTGAAGTAGCTTAAAGAAACCATTGTACTAGTCAATCCTCGAAGTCATCATTCTAGAACATATTTGAAGTCTCTTGGAAATATTGGGAGCATCAATGTATTTAAAGACATCATCATCAAGTAGGTCACTCTTTTGAAAACATAAAAGAGGCAGATATATTGGTGCTCATGGAAAATGAAGTCATCAACTACATTTTAGGAAAATTTGCAGAACCAGAGAAGGATAAGACTCAAGAATGGGCCAAGTACACTAAAGGAGAAGTTAGGGCTCAAAGGATTCTCATTGAATCCATCAAATATCATCGTATTCCCTTTGTTGCAGACTTGGGTACATCTAAATCAATCTATGACAAGTTGGTGAAACTATATTTAGTCAGTACCATAAGTAAAAAAATATATCTGAGGAATAGACTTTACAAAACAAGATTATCAAGGGATGAAGACTTGGAATATTATCTTATAAAGGTAACATATTTGAAATATCAATTACAAGGGCTTGGATAAGTTTTTTTTTATTCTAAATTAGCTACTTTTATACTCAATTATTTACCTTCAGAATGGATCAGTTTTGTGATAAGCATCTACTTAAGAAAGGAAACTCCAAAATTTGATGAGTTTTGGTGTTAGTGTATTCTAGAGGAGACAATATTGAAGGAAAAATATGACATCGATCCCAATGAAAATTCTCAAGCTTTTGCTACTATATTAGAGAAGAAGAATGGAAAGTTTGGAAGGTTGGAACCTCATCGAAAGAACTATAAAAATCATCCACGAGTAAGACCAAATATGTCAAAGTGCAATGCTTTGGATGCAATGAACATGGAAGCTTTAAGAGATATTGTCCCAAAAATCCTCAAAACAAGAAGAAGAATAAGAGAAAAGAAAGGAGTGGAGCTCATATAGCTGAATAAAATGAAGAACCAGAGAAGAAGTGAAAGAATTAAGATCTCGAGGATATCTATTATTTAAGAACTCCACCACTACTAGATTTACTTGCAGTTTGTTTTCACTTTTATTAGAAGATGAAAGTTACAATAGCATAAGAAAATACATTTGTTGAAGATCCTTGGTTTTTGAAAATTATGGAATCATCGAAATAAGGATATAGAATTGAAAGGACTAGAGTCTACAAAGTTAGTTGCATGTCACTGGTAACATACATCTAGCAAGGCAAGGATAAAAGGATTTGGACCATCTAGAACTTCACAGTTCATATATTCACTTCTTGACATAATATTGGAGTTTCCTTAGTAGGAAAGGATCGCAATCCTTGACAGTAACATAACCATCATTACAATAAGGTTCTTCAGTATGTGGAAGAACAATTGTGACATGAAAATATTATATTTCACTATAAGTTTATGAAAGCAAAATCTAAAGTAATCTAATAAATTGAAGTATGAATATGTTCAAGAATTAGCATGAAGGCATATTGGAACATTTCTCATTTTATAGAAGGAAAATTATTCTTGACATAATCTTCAAAGAAAGAAGCAGTTTGTTCTAGAGAGAGTTAACTAGATGGTAGTATAAAGGGAAGCGGTGTCTGGATCTTTAGAAAATATCTCTTCATTAGAAAGTAGAATTCACATCCTTAAAAATATTGTCAGAAGAGTTGGTTGCATAAATGTGATTGGTAGCATGAGCATGGAATCTCTTGCATAAAATTGGATAAGATAAAACTCTTCCATTTGGTTACTCGATATATAGAAGCATGATAGATGAACATAATTCTATTGATCAACATCCATAATGGTCTCTTGAAGAATGAAAAACTTCAGAGGGAGCTACAAAGACTCTGGTGGATATAATGTTGAATCTTGTTGATTGGTTCATTCCATGAACACATTGATTGACTATTTAAAGGAAAATATCATGAAGAAGGATTATGGTATGAAGATAAACCATGCAAAGGGATGTTGACCTTAGAGAAAGCAAGTAGAAGAATTTAAAATCTTGGAAAAAGGCTATCATGACTTGGTAACTATGATATTGATGATTTGATTGAGATATGATTTGGCTACTTATAAGAACATGTTGCATAAGTATAGACTAGAAAGATAGTAGTTGAGATCAAGTTGTTTGGCTTAACTCAATTTAAAGAGCATATGGATTGAGTGGATAGCACTAGTAATGGATTAGAAGAATATATGGCAGAAATTGATCTAAGTGGCTCTAGAGACACTCAGAGGTCAAAGAGGGCTCAGAATAGCTCAAAATTCAAAGCAATTAGATTGCTCCCAAACTAGAACCAGATCGTAGTGCTCATTTCCTTGATTCCAGTGGTGTGAATGACACTCCAATATGAGTTCATATGAAGAAGATAAGTTTGGTTAAAGTTGTGTTCAAATTGGACAAGTGGGCCATGTTGAAGGATCCTACAAATTGACTGGGACCAGGGCTCGAGAATAGGTGAATTTGTGGGATGGTTAATTCGTCTAATATCCCTAAATTTCCATAAAAATTAAAATTTGTGATTGGTTTTAAAAACCAGAAAAAAAATATAATTATGGGGGGCAGGTTGCCACCCCTACTCTGCATACCTTATATATATTTAATATATATGGTGGCGGGTGGTCAAACCCATCCACCACCAGAGCAGTTAAAAAGGAAACAGTTGGGTCAGGGTCGTGTGGTGTGGACCCCACCCACCATGCATAACAGGTGAAGACTGAGGCCGGCAGGGCTTGAACCCGCCCGACGCACTTGGCAGGGCCCCACCGGGTGGCCTCACCACGATACAACACAACATACCATAAATACAATGAGAAACACATAAACAATATGTTATATTTTAGTGTTGATTTAAATGTCGCCGGATATATATAACCGCCATGTGTGAACCACATTCAATGCCATGGTTTAAAAAAATAAAAAATTCCACGCCACTTTAAAACTATTATGCGTCGAATGGGGGTCATGGGGTTGGAACCCCCGACCACTCGCATCCAACTTGGAGCCTTCACCAATGGGCCAACGGCCCTGCTTGTTAAAGGTCTGCCCAAAACAATATTTAATAACTTGCCCATTTTCCGATTTGATTAGCGATTAGAGGCAGCGGAACACAAAGCAGGAGCAGAACCCGGAGTAGGGTGGAACCGTGATTTGCGAGGATGGTGGAACCCTGAACATGGATGTTGGAAAGATTCCTTGGAAGGTAATTTTTCGCATTAACAAAATGTTATCAAGTTTATAGTCACTTTTCTCATAATTTTGTGAGGAACGCGATGGTGAAGTCAGATTCGCCATCTGAGAAACAAAATTGAAGGTGCCCCATAGTAAGGAATATCTGAATAATATTGAGAAATCTAAAAGATTCCCTTGGAGGCTAAATCTTTCTAGTGTCGTAATGTTGCCGACTTCATACTCATTCTTCTCAAAATTTCACAAGGAGCATGATGGCGAGATCAAATTTGTCATCTAAGTAGCAGATCTCCAGTCAACTACTGGAGAGGAAATTTGTGGAATCATGAGGAATATAAAAGATTCTCGAGGGTCCAGAATTTGATGGTGTTAGAATTGGACAAGTTGACAATCGATTTTACACCACTCGTCGCTAGGAATTCAGTGGTGTAGTCCATTTCAACAGCCGAGATTTGATTTTTTGGCCATCTTTGAAAGTGGAGGTATATGATGCAGTTATGTCATGTTTTTATTTTGATTTATTGAGATGATTTTGTTATTGTTGAGATCCTTGATTACCATTATGTTGAGGGATACTTGTTGCCACATTATGTGAGATTTCATTAGCTTGTCATGTTGAAGGAAAACCCATTTGAGTGAGATTTCCTGTAGGGAGAACGTCTCGTGGAGAGACAAACCACTCTGGTTGAGGGTATTTTTCCTTGTAATGACAAATAAAATTCCATGTACATCATCATCATTAGCAACAATTAATGAAGCGGCCTCCACTCTCTTGACACTGGGCTCAGAGACATAACCCACACTGGGTGAACTTTGTATGTGTTGTGTTATTGATTTGTTGATCATCATTATGTTTCCTCTTCTTTAAGCATGCACATGTGGTTGTTTTATTCTATTTTAAATTCAAATATGCTAACATCACAAAAGGAAAAGGTCTTGGTTAATTCTGGTAGCTGAATAAATCTGGATCAAGTTTGGTATCATAGTGGTCTTCTCGCTGATGTGAATTGCATGATTGAACATGCCACAAGAAAGACAATGGAGGAAGACAAAGATATGTACAAGGACCTCCTCAAGATGTCAAAAATGGTGGACATAATGTATGAAGCTTATGAGAAGAAAATGGAAATTTAGCGACAAGAGAAAGAAAGAGCAGAGGACGATGCTCCATCTACCCTCTCGAGTGAGCATGCATCTTCTTCATTGTCTTCTCATCATTCAAATGAGGAGATAAACTAGAGACTTCAAGCATAGAACGATGAATTGAGGAGGCTTATATGAGAAGATAAAGAGGAGAAGTAGAGATTGCAGCTTTGGTTGTGAGCCATGGAAGAGTCCTTGGAAAAATTGAAGCACAAAAACCAAAACCTTCAAGCAGAGAATGTTGAATCGAGGAGACTTATACGAGAAGAGAAAGAGGAGAAGTAGAGACAACAACTTCAGCTATGAGCCACGGAAGAGGCCTTGGAGGAGTTGAATCATAACAAAGGCTTAAGGAAGCCATCATCACCTCTCTCCGAATTGACAGTTGAGGTAAACAATGTTTATCATTCTTCAATTTCATCTTCACATGATGTTATTTCTATTGGAAATGTGGAGGTACCCATTTCAGGAACTAGCATGAAACTCCTTACCAAGATGGGGTATAAAGGAGGAGGAATTGGTGTTAATGGCTAAGGCATGACTCAACCATTGGAGGTCGTGCAAATACATTAACTCACAGGTTTGGGATACACCGAAGGAGAATTCTCAAAGGTGTCAGAGGATTCCAAGATATTGTTGAAACTACCGAGGAAAGAGAATGATGGGAACACAACACCATCATCCCATGACAATGCACATTACAGAGGAAGAGATGAGGCAAGCTCTCATCGCCATAATTGCACCACAGACAACCACGAAAGGTATAACAAGTCTCAGTATTATAGAGTTCATTTTGATTAAAATCATGTTATTAATGACGAAATAAAAATCATGGCATAGAAATCTATGTAGTTTTTGTGGTTTACATAACCATGTGATTGCTAAGTGTTGGAAGAGAATGTCAACATAAAAGAGGATGAGTCGTGAAATGCCTTCTCCACATCACGGAAGGAAGCATGTTAAGTAGGTCATGAGGAAGAAGAATTATTGCAGTCATTGCAACAGAGTTGGTCATCAAAGATCCACATGTTGGATCCTCCATCTAGAGCAGTGCCTTAAGGATAAAGCGCTCGCGCATAAACCAGTTGGTGAAGATGTTCAACAAGAAAATATTCCATGTACCTATTGGTGCACTTTGTTGAGTAAAAGGTGGTTTTACTTGATTTAGTAGCTTTTCACGGCCTCATTATGTAAATCATGTGTTGCGATATAAATGTAAAAGTGATGATGACTTTTCCATCACTTGTTGAAGCAACCATGATGTTTTGGCCTTGTATTGATAGTTCGGGTAATCTTTCCATTTTGATGTAAACTTGACCACATAGTATGTGTTATAAACTCGTGGAAAGTATGGTATGCTTGGGTAATTATTGAAAATAAAATAGAGCATGTAATTTGAAAATATTGTACTACAAGTTTGCAGAGGATGTAGGTGTCAACTCATCACTTATGGCTCCGAAGAACAAAGGTGAAGGAGAAGGAAGGGTGACCTGTCAGGACACTTGTGGTGCAGACAATGTACACAATAGTTGCAGATTATGTTCATGCTTTTGGAGGACGAAAAGATCCTCAGTGGGGAGGAATGATCTAGGTGGCTCAAAAGACACTCTGAGGTCAAAGAGGGCTCATAATAACTCAAAATTAAAAGTGGTCATATTTCTCCCAAACCAGAACTAGATCATAGTGCTCGTCACCTTGATTCCAACAGTGCGAACGACACTCCAATCTGAGTTCGTATGAAGAATATAGGGTTGGTCAAAGTGGAAAAGTGGGTCAGGTTTAAGGATACTACAAATTGAATGGGACTAACGCACAAAATCCGGCTCTCGAGAACAGGTGAATTTGTGGGATGGTTAATTCGTCTAATATCCCTTAATTTTGGTAAAAATTGTGTAATATTCCAAAATTTATTGGAATATCAAAGTTATGTTTTTTCACTTAGATAGATGAATAAGTGGGTTGGCATACCCATAAATCTCTTTATTATGAATAAAACCACTTCTCATGTGAAAGTGGATCATATTTTCAGCTTAATAGAGCACCTTAAGGTGTGAACAGGGGCTAGAACATGTGGACTGGATCAACTTTGATCAAATCAACAACTTTGTCATAAAGGAGTGGACATTTATGGAGAGACAACACAGTTTTAGATGGAGACACCTTGCATGGAAGTAGTGTCATAAATGAATGGGGCTTAAGGTTAGAAAGCTCATTTCTTATATAAGGAAGAGGATGGCAGCCATATTATGCATGTTTTTGATATTTTTATTTGATTTATGGCCTGCTTAGACTTGTTTCTCTCTTTAGTTGTTTAGCTAAGATTGCAACTACTATGTAGCACTAGGTGTTCTTGATCGGGAATCCCACCTCTTCCATTGAGAAGCTCTTGGAGGAGTTTTTCACTACATTCCACTATCAATAATTTGGCCAAGGCTTCAGTCTTAATGTACAACGCAATTTCATGTTGAGGATTTGTATTTGTGTTGCAGGGCAGAAATTGTGGAGTTGATTTGGGAGATTTCTGAGCTAGATCTCATTGGAGGGATCTTCATTTCTCTTTGGAGGCTAGTTAAGAAGGCCCTTGAGCTTATTTGACACATTTTTCATCAGGCCATCATTTCTGTATCCCCTACAGTGCAGTATCAGTCTGGATGTGCGTTATTTTAGAGAATAGCTGCAACAATGGGTTTATTGCCCTAGTTGGAGTTATGTTTCATTTGAGGGGATCAGGCCTTCATTTAGGATATATATTGGAGGAGGATCAGCCATTTCATATTTCATATCAGCCACCTCCTATCAGTGATTCAATTTCAGAGATTATTCAGCCCTAGGTCCAAATCTACTATATTTTGTATAATGTGTATTTCTTGAAACCTCTTCTGGGTTGTCCTGGAAATATGTTTTGGGGCTTGGATCTATATTCCTTGCACTATTGGAGCATCTAAGTAGCATATACATGTATTTCCATTCTCAGCTGTAGCTATCCCCTTATAGACAGTGTAGTTTTGACATTCCAACTTTTATTGTATTAGCAACATTTCAGATCTAGGTGTATGCTTTCATGGGAGGCTTGTTTGCCCAACTTGAGTGATCTTTTCCTCAAGTATTTATACCTATTTTTGTTTTTATAATGATAGTGGAATGGATCCATTGTTGTCTCATGTCTTAATCTATTGATATTGCTGCTATTTTCCATTATTGTGTGCTATATTGTTGCTTTCCCCATTTGGGAATATTACAGTGGTATCGGAGCATAATCTTGGCTCAGCCTATGTACTTAAGCCATTATTTAATCTAAGGAGGCTTATCATAGAAAAGAGAAGGTATGCAGAAGAGATGAAGGCAAAAATTCATTATCAGGAGGGAAGGAGTTCTCAAAACTTATTCTTCAAACTATGCAGGGAATTTACAGAGACATCAAATAAATGAGAATGGAGAGATGTAGAGATTCTCCAAGAGGGATTTTACATGAAGAAAGCTCCATATTTTCACATTGTGGGTGTGATAATTCAGCTACACCATCATATCTACAACGTGGTACCATGCCTACATTCTTGGCAAGAGAAGGAGAAGAAGGAGAAACACCAAAGGAGGAGACTCTTGGTGACTATCTCCAAGCATATGAATCTCAGTCCAAGAGATTCAAGGATCATCTAAAATTCCAAGGGTTTTTGCAAATCAAAGAAGATGGAAGACCCAGTAACAGAAGAAGAGGGTGCATGCAACACACTTTGGGTATATTATTTCTACCTACTTTTGATGGATCACCCAAGAGCACAACCAAGGCTTGGGTCAAGGAACTAGACACATATTTTCAGCTGCATCAAGTTTCAGAAGCGGAGGCCATTAGAGTAGCAGTGCTACATCTTGAAGGTAAAGCTTATGCATGGTGGTTATTTGAATACTTTTCATTGAATAATGCAAATATATCTACTTATGCAAATTTCACTAGGAGGACAGTGAAAATATTTGATCAAAAACATTCTAAAACTTCCTTGGGTGAGCTAGCCAAACCCAAGAAATCAAAACTTTTGCATGATTTGGAAGGATCCATGAAACTAACTCCATCTCATAACACTGTTGAGAGGGTTAAAGATCTGCAACATTATTTTCCAAGGGAAAAGGCCCCACTTCAGCAAGAACTTTCTTCTCAAGAAGAAGACTTGAGGATTCCTCCTTCAAGAGAAGATCAAGATAAAGGATCTCTTAATGATGAGGTATTCTACAATGATGAGGAGAAGGAAGAAGAAGAGTTGGAAAGAGCCTCTAGCACTGTACAAGCAGAATAAGATCCACAACCATTTGGAGATGGAAGTGAAGCAATTGCTTCAACTAGAGGAGCTTTTGTATCTTTGCAATAAGTTCCAAAGGATCTTACATATGAAGATCATGAGCAGCATGTGTCTATGTTGATAGGCAATGAGACAAAACAATGGAGGAAGTGTGTTCCAACATTGACCACAGTTTTGGGGACATACACCATGATAGATCGTTCCCTTTTGATCAAGACTTTTGACACCAATAAGATGTTGGGTGTTCAACAATTGATTACATTGGGGAAGGATGCCTTATACTTTGATATCTTGCAGGAGGTAGGAGAAGATGAGAAGGATGGCCAACATCAAGTGATTGAGAACATACACACCCATTATTTTCAGGAGGTATATGTACATAATCAAGAGGATGATTTGCATAGTTAGGACAGGGAAAAATCAGTCCACTCACATATACAACTTGCTCTAGGCCTTGATGTTTCATTGCATGGAGGCATTCCACCAGGGAGACCACCTGATTGGAAGATAATCAAAGAGTTCTCTCAACATGGTGTATCATTGATATATTTGTCTAAGGAAGGAGCCTTTGGGGCAGCTAGCACAATGCAGATAAAATTTAATGAATTCAAAAGAGGGATGAGCAATTTTATAATATGGACATTGCCATCTCCCACTCAGTTGTTTGCACTGAAATATGATGATTCAGGAATATGTGATGGCACAAGTAGGGTGTCAAAGGGCTACTCCATCTTCTTGGGGCATCAAATGATGCTTCCACACATGAGGCAGATTCATAAATATGACAAGAGGTTACTAACACTCTTGCATACATGGGCCAAACTATGGAAGTTTTGGATGGGCTATACCTTCCAAGAGGAGGATGACTTCATTTACTTCAATCTTGTCTTGGGAAAGATCAGCTGCAAGGGAGGCTGCAAAAGTGGGGTGACAATACTCCAACATGTGACTTTGGCATTGAGACTATCAAATAAGAGAGTTATGATGAGACAATTTCTTCATTTCAGATATTTTCAACGTTGTCATTGTTGGGAAGCCTAGATCCATATTGGGAGTCCCAAATATTGGTGGAGTATTCCAAGAACCTCTTCACATGTAAGGTTTTGGATGGGAAAGTGATAGATTGGAGGTATAGAGTGGTTGATGGAGTCATCTATTTCCATGATCAGATCTACTTGACTAGAGACTCCAAGCTCAAGAAGGATATTCTACATACAACATATGAGGTACCCTCTTCAGGACATGTAGACTTCATTGAGTCTTATCACACCATCATGGACGGATTATATTGGGAGGATCTCAAAGAAGATGTGCACCAACATATCAGGATATATGTAGCTTGTTTGATGTACGAGGAGGAAAGAAACCACATTGCAAGGTTGTTTTAGTCACTTCCCCTTTTGATAAAGTGATGGGAGGGCTTATCTATGGACCTCTTCACCAAATTGTCTACAATATATTGTAAATATTATGTTTTGATGCTTATTGATAAACTAACAATATATGTACATTTCCTTACCATACATTTGTAGCACATGGCTTCACAAGAGAGCAGACCTCTCTTTGGATTTCATGTTCCTATTGAGAATACATTCAATGATGGGATTGACCAATTTCTAGAGGACTTTGTTAGGTAAACTTGACTCGAGATAGAGTCAAATTTTACTAGGGTAGATAGTAGTGGTTTTGGGGCACATGGTTTTGTGCACCCATGGTTTTGACCCATGGTATTGCATGTAATGGAGCCTATAAAAAGGCTGGGAAGACTTCATTGTAATGTAGGCCTGGAGGTGAGCGGTGAAGGCTCACTTGGCCGGATTGGCCAGGGTTTTGGCCAATGTTTAATGAAATTTCATTAGGATGGGTTTTTCCCGGTTAAACATTGTGTTTATGTTTATGATTTGTTGCTGGGTTCTTTATGTTTATTTCTCTTAGTAAAATATTTATTATTTCTGCCGTAAATCCTAACAATTAGTATCGGAGCTATGAAGATCTGAAATCTGGAATGAGCTGCCAAGTTTAATGATTTTGATATATCTATAGTTTGTTGTACCAACCCCATACTTGAACACAATCTCTGCAACAAAATTGCTTCCTTTCTTGCATGAGTGGCTGCTATGTATTCTGCCTCTGTAGTTGAAAGAGCCACTACAGACTGTCTTTTACTCATCCAACTGACTTCGCCTCCAAATAGGCTAAACACATACCCACTTGTAGATCTTCTTTGGTCCAGATCTCCAGCCCAGTCTGCATCAACAAAACCACGAATGTCCAACATTCTTTCCAATCCTGGTCTTCCCTGGTAGCACAAGCCGTAATCACTAGTGCCACGTAAATATCTGAAAACCCGTTTCACTACTATCGAATGCTCCTTCCCTGGGTTTGACATAAACCTGCTCAATACTCCCACTTCATGTGTAATGTATGGTCTGGTACAGACCATTGCAGACATCAAGCTACCCACTGCACTTGCATATGGAACACGGGACATATACTCCTCTTCTTCTTGTGTCTTGGGACACTGTTCAGCAGACAGCTTTACACCTACAGGAATAGGAACATTCACCGCTTTACTATCCTACATATTGAACCTCTGCAATATAGTCTCGACATACTTCCTCTGGTTTAACCAGAGCTTCCTCTTTGCCCGATCTCTCTTAATTTCCATGCCCAAAATATAGTTTGCAGCACCCAGATCCTTCATGTCGAATTTGGAGAACAGTTGGGTCTTCAAATCTTGGATAATTCTTTGTCATTTCCAATCAACAACATATCATCCACATACAAGACCAAATAAATAACACGGTCACCAATTAATTTAAAATAAACACAGTGATCCTCCTTGCTTCTGGTGAAGCCAAGTCCCCGTATATAGGTATCAAATTTCTGATACCACATCCTTGGTGACTGTTTTAACCCATACAGAGACTTCTTCAACCTGCATACTATTTCTTTCTTACCCTTCACCATAAAGCCTTCAGGTTGCTTCATGTAGATCTCCTCTTCTAGATCCCCGTGAAGAAATGTTGTCTTCACATCCATCTATTCTATCTCAAAATCAAATGCAGCAGCAATAGATAAAAGTAATCTAATAGAAGTAACCTTGGCAACGGGAGAAAAAATATCACCAAAATCAATTCCCGGCACCTGGGAATAACCTTTCGCTACCAACCGAGCTTTGTATTTCTCCACCTTGCCTTCTACATTCATCTTCTTCTTAAACACCCATTTTCTCCCAATGGGCTTCCTTCCAGCCAGCAACTCCACCAAATCCCATGCATCGTTTTTGTGCAAGGATGCCATTTCATCAACCATGGCCTCCTTCCAGAGTTTTCCATCCTCTGAATCTACTGCCTCCCTGACAGTTCTGGGTTCATCATCAATTATAGTTAAGGAAAAACCTGAATAGAAAGCAGATGGACTATACCTTTCTGGTTGCCTTCTTTCCCGAACTGATCTTCTCAAAGCTGGAGTTTGTGGCTCTTCATCTTCTAAGTATTCTTCTATTGTAGAGTCTGATTCATCCTCCTTTAGCTCAAACTCTATCTTCTCATGTTCCTTTGGTAGGAATTCATGTTTAACAACATCTTTCACTTCTCTAAACACCACATCTCGATTGTACACAACCTTCCTTGTTTCTGGGTTCCAAAGCTTGTAACCCTTTAAACCATCCTTATACCCAATAAAGATGCACCTTTCAGATTTATTATCCAACTTGGTCCTTTTCTCCTTTGGAACATGTACATATGCATCACATCCAAATACCCTTAGATGTGAAAGAGAGGGTTTCTTACCGGTCCATACCTCATGTGGAGTCTTATCCTCCAACGCTGATGAAGGTGATCTGTTAACTAAGTAACATGCAGTCTCCACTGCCTCTGCCCAGAATTCTTGTCCTAACCCGGTACCACTGAGCATGCTTCTTGCCTTTTCCATCGGTGTTCTGTTCATTCTTTCTGCAACTCCATTTTGCTGAGGTGTGTATGGAGTAGTCTTCTGCCATGCTATACCACACTTCTTACATAACTCTTCAAATTCCTTCTTGCAGAACTCCCCACCATTATCTGTCCTCAACGCCTTTATCTTCTTCTCTGTCTGGTTTTCCACCAGAGCCTTAAATTCTTTAAATTTGTCAAAGACTTCAGATTTCTTCCTAAAGAAATATATCCATGTATTCCTTGAGAAGTCATCTATGAATGAAACATAGTACACAGACTTTCCCAGTGATGGAACTGACACAAGCCCAAACACATCACTGTGCACAAGTTCTAATATCTTGTTTGCCCTCTTAGCACCAGAAGAAAAACTCACCTGATTCTGCTTCCCATATACATAATGTTCACAGAAATCGAAATCCAGAGAACAATTAGACATACCTTCTACCATACCATCTCTATGCAGTATCTGAAGGCCCTTCTCTCCAATATGTCCAAGCCTTTGATGCCATAGCATGGTCTTTTCTCCGGAGACAACTAAACTTCCGGCTCATTTTGGACTCAGTACATAATGACACACCCTTGAATTGATAATAGTGCTACCTTGTGGCTTGTACAAGATTCCGATTCGAACTCCCCGCATTAATACCAGTGCTCCCGAACCATCTTGTAGGTATCTTTCTCGAACACTGTTTTTACACCTGCATCATCCATCTTGCTTACAGAAATCAGATTTCTGGCCAATGCGAGAATATGCAGAACACCAGGAAGTGTTCTAATCCTTCCACCTTGCAGCTTCAGCTTGAATTTTCCACGTTCGACAATTCTGGCCTTCATATCATCCCCTAGGAATACATCACCACCATCATATTTCTCATACTCACAGAACCACTCCCGTAGATCTCCCACTGAACAGGGTCTACCTCAGGCCCGAACTAAAAACCCTCAGTAGCAAAGGCATCCCCTTGAAGCCGAAACAACTCTAATACCAAATGTAGGTTTTAACCTTGAACAACAATTATCTACACACGAATCTTATAATGAAAAATCAAGCTGGTCGTCCCGATTTGGGATCCAGGGGAAAATCTCTGTGTTGATCTGTTTTTATGTTTTATGCTCTCGCTATTGTTTATTTTCTGTTATAAGATTCGTGTGTAGATAATTGCTGTTCAAGGTTAAAACCTACAGACTTTGGGCAAGATTTGTTCTTCCTGGTTCATATTTATCCAACACCTAATTTCCTCTACTATTTTCAAGCTTTTGACAAGCTTATGGCAACAAGCAATTGGTTGGATGGCCACTCATCACATCATGTTTTGAGACCGCAAGAAGAAGAACAACGCTGGTCTCACTTGAGGGACTATTTTCACCATCCAATATGTCATATGACACTTAGTCCATGTTTCTTTTGGAGCCCATATGATGATGACACTCTATTCATTATATGCAGGAAGGATTGGGCATGAAATTTTCCTAGAACCAAGGAGTGGGATCATGAGATTCCAAGTATCTTTTGGCTTCATGAGGACTATATTATTGCAGCCCAAGATCAACAACTCAAAATTTATCATAAATGGAGAGAGAGATAGTGTAAGTTGAACAATTTTATCTCTCACTTTCATCCATGCAATCCCTACACATTGCAGAAGCAGGGGATTGGTGATTGTTTCTATGAGCTACCAAGGATGGCTCACTTTTTTTGGATGATAGCATGGAGAATGGAGTTTCTCAGGGGGATTGAGACACCCAACCTTTACCATCTCTCATGCCTTAAGTAGACCAATGGACAACATATAAATTTTTCCATATATCTCCCACTTCTTCATGATGAGAGCTATTTGGTTTATTTACCAAAGGCTAATTTGTATACTTGGGAGGAGACATATCCATTGGAGGTTTTGTAGTATCCTTACAGTTGCTTGAGGAGAAGCAACATTTTGGAGGGGAGGACTATAATATTCCAAAATTTATTGGAATATTAAAGTTATGCTTTGTCACTTAGATAGATGAATAAGTGGGTAGGGAGACCCATAAATCTCTTTATTATGAATAAAACCACTCCTCATGTGAAAGTGGATCATCTTTTCAACTTAATAAAGCACCCTAATATGTGAACAGAGGCTAAAACATGTGGATTGGGTCAACTTTGACCAAATCAACAACGTTGTCATAAAGGAGTGGACATTTATGGAGAGACAACGCAGTTTTAGATGGAGACACCTTGAATGGAAGTAGTGCCATAAATGAATGGGGCTTAGGGTTAGAAATCTCATTTCTTATATAAGGAAGAGGATGTCAGCAATATTATGCATGTTTTTTATATTATTATTTGATTTATGGTTTGCTTAGACTTGTCGCTCTCTTCAGTTGTTTAGCTAAGATTGCAAGTGTTCTTTAGCATTGGGTGTTCCTGATCGGGAATCCCACATCTTCCATTGAGAAGCTCTTGGAGGAGTTTTTCACTACATTCCACTATCAGACATTTGGCCAAGTCTTCAGTCTTAATTTACAATGCAGTTTCATGTTGAGGATTTGTGTTTGTGTTGCAGGGCAGAAGTTGTGGAGTTGATTTGGGAGATTTATGAGCTAGATCTCATTAGAGGGAGCTTAATTTATCTTTGGAGGCTATTTAAGAAGGCCCTAGAGCTTATTTGACACACTTGGCATCAGGCCATCATATCCTTATCCCCTACAATGCAGTATCAGTTTGGATCTGCATTATTTTAGAGAACAACTGTAGCAGTGGGTTTATTTCCCTAGTTGGAGGAGTTGTGTTTCCTTTGAGAGGATAAAACCTTAATTTAGGAGATCTATTGGAGGAGGATCAGCCATTGCATATTTTATATCATCCACCTCCTATCAGTGATTCAATTTTAGATATTATTCATCCCTAGGGACAAATCTGCTATATTTTGTATAGTGTGTATTTCCGGAAACCTCTTATGGGTTGTCTTGGAAATATGTTTTGGGGCTTGGATCTATATTCCTTGCACTATTGGAGCATTGTAGTAGCATATACATGTATTTTCATTCTCATCTGTAGCTATCCCCTTATATACAACGCATTTTTTACATTCCAGCTTTTATTGTATTAGTAGCATTTCAAATCTAGGTGTATTCTTTCATGGGAGGCTTGTTTTCCCAACTTGAATGATATTTTCCCCAAGTATTTGTACCTATTTTTGCCGTTATAATCATAATGGAATGGATCCATGGTTGTCTCATGTCTTAATATATTGATATTGCTGTTATTTTCCATTATTGTGTGTTATATCGTTGCTTTCCCCATTTGGGAATATTACAAATTAAAATTTACAACTGATTTTAAAAACAAAAAAAATTGTGGGGGAGTGGGGTGGGATACCACCCCTCACCACCCCCACTCCACATACCATATATATTTAAAATATATGGTGTTCGGTGGTCAACCCCACCACCACCAGAGTAGTTAAAAAGGTAATAGTTGGGTCGGGGCTATTTAGTGCAAACCCTGCCCACCATACATACACCATGCATAATAGGTGAATACCAAGGTCGGCAGGGCTCGAACCTATTGTCACTTCGTAATTTGTAAGATTGGTAAGAACAAATTACAGAGGACAACATCAAACCACTTTGGAGTCAGGGACCTAGCCTTCCTAGACTCAGAGAGGGATCTCTCTATTTTATGATTCAACTTGATAATTATAAGTGCCGATATTAGGCTATTTACAGTGATGGGGGTTTTTTGTTTGATTGATTTTGTTGGTTGGATGAGAAGGTTTGTGGGGAGTATTCCATTGGGCTATGGAGTTAAAGGTTGGAATGGCACATCAACATTAAAGAGAATTACAAGGAAAGTTAGCCATGCTAAATTTATCTTTAGATCTGTATGACTTATGAGGTGAAAGAAATAGTAAGGTTCAGTAGTGACTAAAAAACAGTTAAGAATTTTTTAATCAGACTTCAGCAGAAAAAATTAAGATTGTAAATGCAGACAGAATTAAGGTGCTCCGACAACAAATCTTAATCTAAAATTTCTTATTTACAATTAGATGAACATATGCACAACAGGGAAAACAACAGAAACATTTAAAACAAAGAAGTAGCACATCACCATTTTGACACAGCGCAAGAATCCTGTAAACGGTCTTTGATTATTGATGTCCAGCTCCAAAATTACAGTGCTCCACTATAGTAGTTCTTACAATGCAGATGCTAACAATATCCAATCCTTGATACTGCTGAGGCATGCAGTATTTATCTAAAGACTAAGTTGGTTGCCCTACCTTACTCAGAAACCTTTTATTGATTACAATTCAGTAGAAAATGGACAAGTGTGGCTATGCAAGGCCTGATCAGACATCTCTGACAAAAACACCACCTGTAGAATTAATTTTGAGCAGATCTTCACGGATCTAAAAACTTCAATGGTTCTTCGTAAGATCAAAAATTAGGCTTGAAGGTGGCATGTCATGATTACGAAGAGGCAACGAATGATGGCTTTGAAATATGACCCTGATTTTCAAAAGATTAGTGTTGGGTAATTAAGTCTGGCGGAATGCCAACCAATTTTCATTGATTAGTGATTTTGTCGATGAGTTTTCTACCTTTTCCATTCCTGTCATTATAACATAACAAGTTTTCAAAAGCACCTTACCCGACTCGACCCCCCTCGCTTCTGCTTCTTGTCGAGGCTTACTCTACCCAAAGTACTTCACATTGTGTTTACCCTGTTTCTTCATAAAATGGTGCACAAACTTCATATTCCTAGACTTGAAGGGGTGACGGCAGACGGGGCACAACGAGGGCGGTTTGTTTAAATATTAAAAAATCATTTTTCGGAGGGGGTGCAGATAGTAAGTGGTATTAGAGAAAGCGGGTACAATTTAGTGGAAGGGTGACACGTAGCAGGGATGGTGGTAAGGGATACCAACCTTTCTAGACCCCCCCCCCCCCCATGGTTAAATTTTGAAAGCTGCAGGGAGTGCGAAATGAAACAAGGACCGTCATATGAGGAGGGGGCGAGTGGAGATGGAGGAAAGGTGGGACCTGACCGCTTCACAATCGCAAATCGGAAGGTTTTTCTGTAAGCAGTGGAGGTAAACATTAGAAGATGTGACGCGAAAAGTGTGAGGAGAAGGAAATGACGTGGTAGGTAAGGTGGGACCGACCGCATCGCAAATCGCAAATCTTAGGTTTTGTTATAAGCAGCGGAAAGTAAACTCTAAAACACGTGAAGTGCGAATTGTGGGGAGAGAAAGTGATGTGGCAGGTGAGGTGGTACTTACTGCATCGCAAATTGAAAATCTTAGGTTTTTTTATAAGCAACAGAAAGTAAACTCTAAAACACGCCAAGTGTGAAGTGCAAGGAGAGAAAGTGACGTGGCAGGTAAGGTGGGACTGACCACATCAAAAATCGCAAATCTTAGGTTTTGTTATGAGCGCAGGGGTTAAATAATTAAACTTGTGAAGTGTCATACATGATTGGGACCCACCCGCATCGCAAATTGAAAATCTAGGTTTTACTGCACATCGCAGAGTTTTAGAGTCTGGGAAATGTGGTAAAGGCTAAAATCAGCTAAGTGTGATTTGCACCAGCGGAGGATGATGTGGCCGTGGATATGGAGCCCACTGCATCGATGAAGTTTATAAATCGATGAAAGGTTTCTGCGATAAGTGTATGAGGTTTCATATTATATGATATGTATTGCAAGAAGCTAGAAGTGGGGGGCGGAGCTGCTGTGGTGGGGCCAACCGCATCGCAAGTTAAACAAAATACATTTTGGGTGCTTCAAACTATAAGTTAAAAAATTTGCAAGGCGATATATCGCAAATCGGCGATCACAAGTGTTAAGGTTTTGTTGCGATGCGAAAATTTATAATCTGCGAAATGTGATGGATGTTGGGGGAAAAGGTGGCGTGTTAGGGAGAATGGCCCCACTTTAATCGCAATCAGGGAAATGGCAAGGCGGAGGTAAAACAATGATATAGCGATGAAAAGGTAAAGTAGAAAGATATAGTGGAAAGGTTGAAAAAGGGTAAGGTTTAATGATTTTAAGGGAAATGAAATAGAAAGGAAGTGTGGCAGGTGAATGGGTCCCACTTCATCGCATATCGCCTTTGGAAGGTTAGCCGACTTTGTTCTTTTGGTTGTGGCCATTTGTTTTCTTAGTTTTTCTTGACATACTTGACTCATTTATTGCTTTGCCCACGTTCACAACTTGCCCCGCATTCACGACTCGACCAATGTGCACGTCTTGACCTAATCACATTCACGACTCTGCCCAGCATGTTCACAACTCTGCCTTTGTTGTTTTTCTGCCTTCACTGCTTCTCTGCTACCTTTGATTCCTTTGATTATTTCTTTGGAATAGATTTTGAATATTGACATCTATGTACAATATGAAAAATTTGCAAAGAGAAACTACACAGTCACCTTGTGATACTGTAAATTGCAGGGTTCTAACAGTGGCTCCAGTTGGGGATGGCGGCTCCTTCAGGAGGTGTCAAGAACACTGCAGAATAGTAGCCTAATCCATTGGGAAAATCCCAAATCTGCAACGTAATCTGCTACTAAACCTCTATGGTTGAAAATATTTAAGCTGAAATCAACACTTTATGCAATCTGTAGTCTAGGACACACTTGAACTAAAAACTTGAAAGAAAACTGAAACTAAAACTGGAAATATGCTCAAAGTGTTGAGCTTATTTGCACACCTACCTACCCTAATCTAACTTGGAGATGATATATACACTAAGTGAACTCCTTTATCCAATGCAACCAATCAAGTAAATGACTACATGATTGATTCTTGTTCACTTTTTTGAGTAGGCTGGAAAAACAAAAGGGCCACTCCCATTTTACTTACCTTTGAACAATAGTGCTCAAACTTTTCCTTAAACTCAACAACAAACCATTCCTGGCATAGTGCACTCCTTCTTTAGATGATTCTAAGAAACCAACAAAAGGGTCTTGGCACAATACCTGGCCCTGAGGATTTAAATAACAAACTTCATCTAGGGCTGCACCTCGTTCCACTTTTCCATGCTCAAGATTCCTTTGAAAGACAATATCTACACATTCTTCATGGTCATCTAACATGGCATCCTCACTATATACCACTATGTTTTCCTCAAGCAAACCTGATATGTCTTGACTGAGTTGGCTGAATTTTGTTTAACAACCATCATTTTGATGAATAGGGGCACTTTCTGGAAATAGGCCTTGTTGAGAAGATAGAACATCATCAACATCAATATGTTATTTTGCTTCTTCATGAGGAAATGCTTTAGTACATAAATCAGTAGTAGAAAAAATATAAATAATCTCTTGATCACATAAAAATTTTGAGGCTGGCTGTATGCTTAGAATTTGATTGATTTCTTCCTCAATTAAAGGAGGGAGTCTCTGTTTTCTTTGGATTGAACAAAAATTGTTTTCTTTCTCTTGTGGAGACTGATCATGAGGTTGAATGTATTCTTTAGCCTCACACAAAAGAGCATATGAATTATCATTTGTTACCACAAAGAGATCTTGTGGATCTTCTTTCATTTCCTGATTGCTTTCATTTTCAACTAACTTCTCTTGGTTGTCATGACAGTTAACTTGAGAATGAAATTCAAGAATTGCTTCTAAGAGATCCCCGGGATGCCAATTTCCTAAATCTTTATCAATTTTTACAAGGTACTGTATGATATCCTCAGATTGATCACAACAATTTTCAGCTAATGATTAAGATGGATAATTTTCTTTATAATGCTCATAAAACACCTTGTGGAAATATTTTAAAGAAAACAAACTACTAGGGTTTGGACCTTCATACCATTCTCTTGATTTCCCTTCTAATTTTACCATGAACATATTCATGAGGAAATCCTCATGCCATTCGACTTTCAACCTCCATGAGTGTATATTAAATTTAATGAGATGTAAAAAATCATCATCAATGTTCTCATATTGAAAAATACGAAGATTTTTTTCCCAATTTACCTGAGGCATTTTGTGTGGGAATCTAGGAATGTGATATATGTTCATTGGATCATACATGCGTTGTACTATTGGATCCATCTTGTAAATTAGTCAGAGTGGGGTCACTGTATATTCACAGCCAATCTGAATTCTTCTACCAGTGGAGTCTTTAGGCCAACTGAAAACTGTGGAGTCGTCAGGTGGATGATTTCAACTTTCTTGTGTCTGGTTGTTGTCCACCATCAACAACCAGATGCCATTCTTGGAACATACTTGAATCATACAATATTTTGACTGGGGTTTCTGAGTTCTGATGGAACATTAAGCTTTTTCAATAACTCAGCCCCCAGTATGGTCATCATTATGTTGTCACTCTGTAATTTGTAAGATTGGAAAGAACAAATGACAGAGGACAACATCAAACCACTTTGGAGTCCAGGACCTAGCCTTCCTAGACTCAGAGAGGGATCTATCTATTTTATGATTCAACTTGATAATTATAAGTGTTGATATTATGCTACTTACAGTGATGGGGGTTATTTGTTTGATTGATTGTGTTGGTTGAATGAGTAGGTCTGCAGGGACTATTCCATTAGGCTATGGAGTCAAAGGCTAGAAAGGCGCATCAACATTCAAGAGTATTACAGGGCAAGCTAGCTGTGCTAAATGGATCTTTAGAGCTGTATGACTTATGAGGTGAAAGAAATAGTAAGGTTCGGTGGTGACTAAAGAGCATCTAAGAATTCTTTAATCAGACTTCAGTAGAAAACATTAAGATTGTAAATGCAGACAGAATTAAGGTGCTCCAACAACAAATCTTAATCTAAAATTTCTAATTTACAATTAGATGAACAGATGCACAGCAAGGAAAAAAATGGAAACATTTAAAATAGAGAAGTATCACATCACCATTTTCAGACAACCCAAGAATCCTGTAAACGGTCTTTGATTATTGTTGTCCAGCTCCAAAATTGTAGTGCTCCAATATAGTAGTTCTTACAATGCAGGGGCTAACAATATCCAACCCTTGATACTGCTGAGGCATGCAGTATTTATCTAAAGACTAATTCATTTTCCCTACCTTACTCGGAAACCTTTCATTGATTACAATTCAGTAGAAAATGGACAACGAGGCCTGATCAGACATCTCTGACAAAAACAATGCCTGTGGAATTAATTTTGTGCAGCTCTTCATGGATCTAAAAACTTTGATGGCTCTTCATAAGGTCAAAAAGTAGGCTTGAAGGTGGCATGTGATGATTACTAAGAGGCAACGAATGATAGCTCTAACATCTGGCCCTGCTTTTCAAAATATCGGTGTTGGGTAATTAAGTCTGGTGTAGTGCCAACTACTTTTCATTGATTATTTACTGTGCCGATGAGTTTGTTGCCTTTTCTATTTCTGCCATTATAACATAACAAGTTTTCAAAATCGCCTTACCTGACTCAAACCCCTTCGCTTCCGCTCCTTGTTGGGGCTTATTCTACCCAAAGTGCTTCACAACGTGTTTAGCTTGTCTCTTCATAAAATCGCACACAAACTTCATATGCCCAGACTTGAAGGAGTGTCGATAGATCTGGCACAACGGGGGCAGTTTTCTTAAATAGTAAAAAACCATTTTTTAGAGGGGGTTCGGACAGTAAGTGGTATCGGAAAAGGGGGGTGAGATTTAGTGGAAGGGCAACACGTAGCAGGGCTGGTGATAAGGGATACCACCCATTTCAGAACCCCCCCCCCCCACCATGGTTAAAGTTCGAAAGCTGCGGGGAGTGCGAAATGAAACAGGATCGTCAGATGAGGAGGGGGCGAGTGGAGATGGAGGAAAGGTGGGACCCGACCGCATCGTAATCTCAAATTAGAAGGTTTTGCTGTAAGCAACGGAGGTAAACATTAAAATATGTGAAGTGTGAAGTGCAAGGAGAAGAAAATGACGTGGCAGGTAAGGTGGGACCGACCGCATCGCAAATCGCAAATCTTAGGTTTTGTTATAAGCAAAAAAAAGTAAACTCTAAAACACGCGAAGTGTGAATTGTTGAGATTCAAAAAGATGATGAGCCTAGTGAAAATTAAGCACCTTCACTAGGTGGGGCCCGTAGGCTATTTTTAGGTGTATGTCTATTTTTAGAATGGTGAGCATATTATAAAATTATTAGGATGCTGATTCTAGATAATTGAGAAAATTCCATCTTTGGATGAATTTCTATTTTTAGAATATTGGGCGAAGTATATTTATATATCGCTAATCTAAAAATAGATACATGTCGATTATTATTAGCCCTTAATAATAATCAGACAATAAATATTAACTTATTCTCTTGGAGAAATTTATTTCAGTGAAAAGATGTGGCACATCAGTGGACTGAAGGAATTACGCAATTCCTAGGGTGGTTGGTGACTCATGCATGGAGGAATTTATTATAACTGACAGTGGAAAGTTGTAACAGAGTTGGAAGAGTAGTTATGTGAGTTGTTATTTAGTTTAACTCAGTTAAGTGAGTTAAACTTAGTTGTGCTAGTTGTAACTAAAGATACACTAGTGAAAGATGAGTGAATTAATTAGTTAATTAATTCACAAGTAGTGTCTTACTTGCAACTGAACAAATACAGTAGTTAACTACTTACATGTCAAATCCAGTCGAGACCCAGTGGAGAGATAGGTTAAAGGGTGAGATGGACTATCTGTTGTGACTATAGTAATGCATTCAATGCATATACGCAGAAATTGGAGTTTCCAATGAGGATTGCGCAGTGAAATAAAGGCAAGATCGAATTCATTTAGGGATCTTCTTTAGCAGGGATTGTGCAGTGGAGGCAGGCTGTTAGGAGGCAAGAAATTGGTGAATAGATATGCAAATTTTTGCATGACAGTGTGTAACGGTTGTATATTGTACTGAAAGCTCTATGCTATGAGCTTTGTATGAGATTGTTACATGATTCCATGATATACATAATATATGATAGTTGTGGTTTTTAGCTTTAAGCTTTCCCAGTAAACATCTTGTTTATGTGCAATTGATTTTTCTTCATGTGTTTGCAATTGGCGATTTAATTTCCGCAAAGAATTAAGTGGAAGGATTTTGTATTTAACATAAGATTAATTTGTTAGATCAGGAGAGTCCAGTAATACATATCAGTATTAATAAATTTCTACATAGTATCAGAGAAGTGTTAATCACTGGATATTGCAATATTAAAGCGGTGCTGAGTTTTGTGCTGGTGGAAAATTTTAATTTGCTGCAAGAATTTCTTGGTGCGACAGTTGAGTATACATTGAAATGGCTTTCAATGGGTTGCGGTTGGAGTATGCACTCGAGAGAAGCTCCAAATACATATCTTGGAAGGACAGGATGGAGGCAGTTCTTGAAGATAACAGTCTGAAGGAGTTCATCGATAGCGATGTTCCTAAGCCCACTTCGACAAATGTTGCATTACTTGACACCTAGAAAAATAAAGTAGTGAAGACAAGAAGAATTATGTTGTAATTTGTGAAAGACCATATTGTGTCAAGCCTTCATGGGAAAGCCACTCCATTTGAAATGTGGAAGGCTTTGACAAATATTTTCCAAGGTAGCAGCGAACATACGAAGTTGGCGCTGAAAGATAAACTCAGAAAAATCAAAATGGAGAAGGGCGACAATATTCCAAAGTATCTCACGAAGTTTATCCAATGTAGGGATGAGTTGGGGAGTGTGGGAATTACAGTTGCGGATGATGACTTGGTGAGCTTGGCTCTCCTTGGGCTTTCTAAGATTTAGCACAGTTATAAAGACTCTGTCAATGGGTGGGAGAAACTGCTGGATTGGGAGCGACTTTGGTCGGATCTAGTGCGGGAGGAGATAAGGCGGAGTACCAGGGATGGCTCTTCATCAAATAATGATGATGAAGAGAATTTTGCTTTGGCTGCCAAAGCGAGGAAAGGGAAAGGGAAGAAATCCCATCCAAAATCCGAGGCTATAGGCAAGAAGCTGGATTTGTCCAAGGTGAAGTGTTTTCACTATCACGAACATGGGCATCTCACCACTAACTGCCCACAGAAAAAGAAGAAAAATAAGTTTGTTGGAGCTGTAGCTGGTGAGCCCCTTGCCTCTCAATTTGAACTTTATTTCTCTTTTATCGCATGCTTGGTTTCAAGTTCAATGGGATCAGTGTGGTATCTTGATAGTGGTGCTTCCTTCCACATGACGGGAGACAAGGAGTTGTTTAGTGACTTGGAGGAGAAAGATCTCCAAATTCATATAGAGATGGGCGACGATGGTAGATACAGTGCAACCGGAATTGGAACCATTACCTTTGAGAGGGAGTCAAGAAAACCATTTCTGTTGAAATATGTTATGCACATTCCAGGTCTAAAGAAGAACTTAGTCTCAGTCGCGATGTTGGAGGGCAGAGGTTATGACATTGTTTTTAGCGAGGGAAAATATTTATTACGACATAAAACAATAGGTTAAACCAAGAGGATAGGGGTTCGAGTTAAGAATATCTACAAGCTGGAGGTAGATGGTTGTGCTACAATTATGGGCAAAGCAGAAGAAGTGGTGAGCCGAGATGAGGGCAAATTATGGCACAGGAGACTGGGCCATCTTCACCATGGTGCCTTGAAGATTTTACAACATATTTCTATTGGACTTCCCAAGGGTACTCTTGCACAGTTATATCAGTGCAAGGGATGTACTATGGGTAAGTTTGTGAAGACCACCTTTCATGAAAATGAAAACCATGCTTCGGTGATCCTGGAGAGAATTCACACAGACGTGTGTGGACCTTTCTTGGTTGCTTCAACAACAAAACACAGGTATTATGTTATTTTTGTTGATGACTATTCTCATAGATGTTGGATCTTCTTCATGAAGAAGAAGGATAAAACATTCTCAAAGTTTTGTAAGTTTAAATCATTGGTGGAGAAGGAGTCGAGGAAGCAAGTGAAGGATTTGCAGAGCAATAATGGTGGTGAATATATCTCGAACGAATTCAAATACTTCTATAGTAAAGAAGGAATTTGAAGAGCACTCATAGTGCCTCATAACCCACAACAGAATGGGGTCATGGAGAGGAAGAACAGAACGATCGTGGGTGTTGCACGAGCTATGCTGCATGACCAGGGCCTACCGATGCACTTGTGGGCGGAAGCATGCAACACTGCATTTTATGTGAAAAACCATTGTCCTCATACAGTACTGGCATGAGTACACCTGAAGAAGCTTTTACTGGTAAGAAGCCATATGTTTCTCATTTAAAGATCTTTGGGTCATCTATTTATGTTCATGTGACCAAGGATGCCAGGAAGAAGCTGGAGTTGACTACAGAAGTTGGGATATTTTTGGGGTACACAGAAACACCCCATAATTATTGTGTGCATTTGCCAAATAGTCGGATGACTGTAGTGCGACGAGATATAAAATTCAATGAGGAGAAGGCCATGAATTTGTCGCTTGAGAGGGAGCTACAGTTGCATGAAAAGGAGGAGCTACTTGTTCCCAAAGATGAGCCTCTAGATGTGGATCAGCCACAGGAGGAGATTCATGAAGTGGAGGAGTCCACTCATGCAGAGCCAAACATCAAAACAGGCAGAAAGCATACCACAGAAGCTGAGAGGCTGAAGCTTGATGCGGCATAGAATGTAGGAGTCCCTACTTCACAGCGCAGACAAAGACAGTCACCTGACCGATTCACTGGATACATGGCTCTCATGAGCAAGTGTATCGTGACAGAGCCATCTTCATTTGAGGAAGCAGCGCAGGAGCCAAAATGGGTAGATGCCATGGTGGAGGAGTATGACTCCATTGTCAGAAACAGTGCTTGGGAGATTGTTCCAAGGTCGGTGGGTAAATCAATGGTAGGTTCGAGATGGATCTACAAAGTAAATCAAGCTGTTGATGGGAGTGTCGAGAAGTATAAGGCAAGATTTATTGCCCGAGGCTTCTCACATATCGAGGGGATTGATTATGAAGAAACCTTTGAACCTGTCGTATGATATTCTTCCATAAGGACCATCCTTTCTCTCTCAGCGCAGATGGCTTGGCACATTCATCAGATGGATGTGAAGACTGTGTTCCTTAATGGGATCATTGAGGAAGAAGTGTACATTGAGTAACCTGAACGATTTGAGATCTTCAGCAATGAGTCGCATGTGTGTAGACTCAAAAGAGCGCTATATGGAATGAAGCAAGCACCCCATCCTTGGTACAATTGGATCGACAACTATTTCACCAGACTTGGCTTCACCAAGAGTGAGGTGGATGCAAACCTATACCAAATTTTGGTGGATGGTAATATTTTAACCATTTTTCTTTATGTTGATGATTTAATACTAATGGGTGATAAGCAGTTGATACACTCATGCAAGGAGGACCTTGCAAAGGAGTTTGAGATGAAGGATTTGGGCCTCCATTATTTCCTTGGATTGGAAATATGGCAGTGAGAAAGTGAATTGTTTGTGTCTCAAGGCAAGTATGTTTGAGAGATACTTGGTAAGTTTCACATGGAGGACTGCAAGCCCATGGATACTCCTCTTCCAGGAAATTGTTGGGTTTGTGTTATATTCTTTCCACGACTAGTCATGCGCGGGGGGCGGGGGGGGGGGGGTGATAGCTCCCCCCTGTATGTTGTGCCGAGCACAGTAGGGGGGCAGTAGCCCCCCCTGTCAGGGTCCGGGGCAGTGCCTTGGGAAAAAAAATTTGGGCCTTATTTTCGATAGGCAGACCCGCCTATGGTTTTGTGCATGGGTTTGCACATGGCTTTGGGGCGTGATGGTTTTCAGCCTGTGGTATTTTGTAGATCCGGTAAAGGGAACTACGGTTATGTTCTAATATAGGGTTAAAGGATTGGGGTTTATGTATGCTTCAGCATGTATATATATGTGTTGTAACACTAAAAGGAATATAATGAAAAATCGAGCTAGTCATCCCGATTTGGGATCCAAGGGAAAATATCTGTGTATATCTGTTTTATGTTTTATGATCTCGCTATTGTTTATTTTTTGTTTTTAAGATTTGTTTGCAGATAATTTATGTACAGGGCTAAAACCTACATTTGGTATCAGAGAAGTTTCGGCTTCAAGGGGACGCCTTTGCCGCTGAGGGGTTTTTTGCTCGGGCCTGAGGTAGACCCTATTCAGTGGGAGATCCAGGATTGATTCTTACGGTGAAAGAAGATGGCAAGAGGTGGGAAGATATAGATCGAGAAATTTAATGGTCAGAGTTTTGAGTTGTGAAAGCTCAAGATGGAGGATCTGCTGGTGGATAAAGATCAGTGGATCGCGGTAGATTCGGGTACTAAACCAATGGCAATGTTAGATGAAGACTAGAAGAAGCTGGATTGGAAGGAAAAGAGCACAATATGGTTGTGTGTCTTAGATTCAATATTGTTGAATGTATCTGGGGAAGCTACAGCGAAGAACTTGTGGGACAAGATAGGGACTTTGAACCAATCTAAGTCTCTGGTGAATAAATTGTTCCTGCGGAAAAAGTTGTATAACCTGAGGATGAAGGATGGAGACTCGGTGACATAGCATCTGAACGCCTTCAATACTATGGTAAGTCAGCTATCATCTGTTGATATTAAAATCTCAGATGAAGATAAGTGCATCAGTTTGTTTTGTTCTCTACCAGACTCGTGGGACAGTCTGGTTATTGCAATTGGTAGCAATACAACTACCTTGAATTTTGATGACATTGTCTCAGCCTTGCTGTCGGAGGAAATGAGACGGAGAAATATGGAGGGTCAGAATGGAGATGCCTTATCTATATGAGGAAGGTCCCAAAATAGAAACAAGAATAATTTTTCAAGTGGGAGATCTAAATCTCCTAGAAAGTTTGTAAAGGTGTGCTGGAAATGCGGAAAGGAAAGGCACTACAAAAAGGACTGTAGATCTAAAGCTCTTGAGAAAGGAAAGGGATCTAATGATGCTCCTTCTGTAGAGGAAAAAACCACCTCGGATCAATATGGGGATGTGTATTTGGCTTCTTCTTCAAATACACATGTAGATCATGAGTCATGGTTGATTGACTCGGGTGCATCCTTTCACTTCACTCCCCATAGGGAGTGGTTCTGCGAGTATGAGAAATATGATGGCGGTGATGTCTTCTTAGGTGATGATAGGAAGGCCAGAATATTCAAACGTGGAAAAGTCAAGCTGAAGCTACAAGGTGGAAGGATTAGAACACTTCCTGGTGTTCTGCAAATTCCTGCATTGGCCAGAAATCTGATTTCTGTAAGCAAGATGGATGATGCAGGTGTAAAAATAGTGTTTGAGAAAGATACCTGTAAGATGGTTTGGGGAGCACTGTTATTAATGCAGGGAGTTCATATTGGAACTTTGTACAAGCTTCAGGGCAGCACTATTATTGATGGGTGCAACAGTTCTGTGGTTCCCAAAATTGGAGCGGAAAGCCTAGCGGTCTCTAGAGAAAATACCATGTTATGGCATCAAAGGCTTGGACATATTGGAGAGAAGGGCCTTCGGATACTGCATGGAAGTGGTATGTTAGAAGGTATGTCTAATAACTCTCTGGATCTCTATTCTTATGAACATTGTGTATATGGGAAGCAGATTCGGGTGAGTTTTCCTTCTAGTGCGAAGAGGGCAAAGAAGATATTAAAGCTTGTGCACAATGATGTGTTTGGACATGTGTCGGTTCCATCACTAGGTAAGTCTGTGTACTATGTTTCATTCATAGATGACTTCTCAAGGAATACATGGATATATTTCTTGAGGAATAAATCTAAATTTTTTGACAAATTTAAAGAATTTAAGGCTCTGGTGGAAAACCAGACAGAGAAGAAGATAAAGGTGTTGAGGACAGATAATGGTGGGGAGTTCTGCAAGAAGGAATTTGAAGAGCTCTGTAAGAAGTGTGGTATAGCACGGTAGAAGAATAATCCATACACACCTTAGCAAAACGGAGTTGCAGAAAGAATGAACAGGACGCTGATGAAAAATGCAAGAAGCATGCTCAGTGGTACTGGGTTAGTACAAGAATTCTGGGCGGAGGTAGTGGAGACTGCATGTTACTTGGTTAACATATCACCTTCAACAGCGTTGGAGGATAATACTCCACATGAGGTATGGACTAGTAAGAAACCCTCTCTTTCACATCTGAGGGTATTTGGATGTGATGCATATGTACATGTTCCAAAGGAGAAAAGGACCAAGTTGGATAATAAATCTAAAAGGTGCATATTTATTAATGGGTATAAGGATGGTATAAAGGGTTACAAGCTTTGGAACTCAGAAACAAGGAAGGTTGTGTACATCCAAGATGTGGTGTTTATAGAGGTGAAAGATGTTGTTAAACATGAATTCCTACCAAAGGAACCTAAGAAGATAGACTTTGAACTAAAGGAGGATGAATCAAACTCTACAATAGAAGAAGACTCAGAAGAGGAAGAGCCACAAACACCAGCTGTGAGAAGATCAATTTGGGAAAGAATACAACCAGAAAGGAATAGTCCATCTACTTTCTATTCAGAGTTTTCTTTAACTATAACTGATGACGATCCCAGAACCGTCAGGGAGGCAGTAGATTCTGAGGATGGAAAACTCTGGAAGGAGGCCATGGTTGATGAAATGACATCCTTGCATAAAAATGAGGCATGGGATCTAGTGGAGTTGCCAGTTGGAAGGAAGCCCATCGGAAGCAAATGGGTGTTTAAGAAGAAGATGAATGTAGAAGTCAATGTGGAGAAATACAAAGCTCGTTTGGTAGCAAAAGGTTATTCCCAGGTGCCAGGAATTGATTTTGGTGATATTTTTTCTCCTGTTGCCAAAGTTACTTCTATTAGATTACTTTTATCTGTTGATGTTGCATTTGATTTTGAGGTAGAACAGATGGATGTGAAGACAACGTTTCTTCACGGGGATCTAGAAGAGGAGATCTACATGAAACAACCTGAAGGATTTATGGTGAAGGGGAAGAAATAACTGGTATTCAGGTTAAAGAATTCTTTGTATGAGTTAAAACAGTCACCAAGGATGTGGTATCAGAACTTTGATACTATGTCAGGGAAAAAGCTGCGAGCAAGGAGGATCAACATGCTTATTTTTAAATTAATTGGTGGCTTAGTGTCATTTATTTGGTCTTGTGTGTGGATGATATGTTGTTGATTGGAAATGACAAAATTATCCAAAAGATTGAAGACAACTATTCTCCAAATTCGACATGAAGGATCTTGGTGCTGTAAACTATATTTTGGGCATGGAAATTAAGAGAGATCGGGCAGAAAGGAATCTCTGGTTAAACCAGAGGAAGTATGTCGAGACTATATTGAAAAGGTTCAATATGCAGGATAGTAAACCGGTGAATATTCTGATTCCACTGTGAAATCAAAGGCTGTGCTTTAAAAACGATTAATAAAATGCAAAAAAAGAAGAAAGAGGAGGATATGTCCCATGTTCGTATGCAATTTACGGTGGGTAGCCTAATGTATGCAATGGTCTGTACTAGACCAGACATTGCACATGTAGTGGGAGTATTGAGCAGGTTTATGTCAAACCCAGGGAAGGAGCATTGGACAGCAGTGAAGCGGGTTTTCAGATATTTGTGTGGCACTAGTGATTATGGCTTGTGCTACCATGGAAGACAAGGATTGGAAAGAGTGTTGGAAATTCTTGGTTTTGTTGATGCAGACTGGGCTGTAGATCTGGGTCAAAGAAGATCTACAACTGGGTATGTGTTTAGCCTATTTGGAGGTGAAGTTAGTTGGATGAGTAAAATACAGTCTATAGTGGCTCTTTCAACTACAGAGGTAGAATAAATGGCAGCCACTCATGCAAGCAAGGAAGCAGTTTGGTTGCAGAGATTGTGTTCAAGTATGGGGTTGGTGCAGCAAGCTATAAAGATAGACTGTGATAGCCAAAGTGAAATTTTCTTGGCTAAGCACCCTTCTTATCATTCAAAGACAAAGCACATTGATGTTCAATATCACTTTGTGAGATATATGGTTGAGGCTAAAAGGGTGTTGCTGGTAAAGGTGGACACTTTGAAGAATGTTGCAGATACATTGACGAAGTCTGTGAGCACTCAAAAGTTTTGTTAGTGTAGAGAAACAATGTTTGTTGCAAAGCTGGGCTAATGACTCAGCTCTCCTAAGGCCCCCTGCGGAAAGAAAACAACAAGTGGGAGAATGTTGGGTTTGTGTTATATTCTTTCCACGACTAGTCACGTGCAAGGGGGCGATAGCTCCCTCTGTACATTGCACCAAGTGCAGCAGGGGGGTCACAGGGGGGGCAGCAGCTCCCCCTGTCGAGGTCCAAGGCAGCGCCCCGAGAAAAATTTTTTTAGGCCTTATTTTCGGTGGGCAGACCTGCCCATGGTTTTGTGCATGGATTTGCACATGGTTTTGGGGCATGATGGTTTTCGACCCCTAGTATTTTGTAGATCCGGTCAAGGGAACTACGGTTATGTTCTAATTTAGGGTTAATGGATTGGGGTTTATGTATGCTTCGGCATGTATATATATGTGCTGTAACACTAAAAAGGAATATAATGAAAAATCAAGCTGGTCATCCCAATTTGGGATCCAGGGGAAAATCTCTGTGTATATCTTGTTTTATGTTTTATGCTCTCACTATTGTTTATTTTCTGTTTTTAAGATTCGTTTGCAGATAATTTCTATACAGGGTTAAAAGCTACAGAAATTGGAGGAAAGAATATGCTACATCGGCAGAGGTAGTAGATGCTACTGTCTATCGAGATTTGGTGGGTTCGCTCATGTATTTAGTTAATACAAGACCAGACATATGCTATGCGGTGAACCAGATTAGTCAAGCGATGGTTAAGCCTACCAAGCTCTTTTGGAAGGCGAGCAAGCATGTCTTGAGATATCTCAGGGTCACATCTGAGTATGGCTTATGGTACAGACAGATGGATGAGGTGAAGTTGCATGGCTTCACGAATGCAGATTGGGCAGGTAGCCCAACAGACAGAAAGAGCACATCAGGAGGGGTTTTCAGTATCGAATCTACAATAGTTTCTTGGTACATCAGGAAAAAAATATTCATGGCACTCAGTTCAGCGGAAGCAGAATACATGGCAGCAAGTCCAGCTGAATGTGAGGCTATCTAGATGAGGAAGATCTTGGTAGGTTTGTTCGGTTCTCATTTAGATCCTATAGTGATACATTGTGATAATTAGAATTGCATTAAACTCTCAATTAATCCTGTGTTTCGTGATAGATATAAGCATATAGATATCCGGTATCATCATATCAAAGATTGTGTGCAGCGGAAGATCATGTTTCTTCAGTACATTCCTACAGAAGATCATGATGCAGATATTCTGACAAAGGTGCTCACCAGGAGAAAATTTGAATACCATAGAGGCAGGATTGGGGTGAAGGACAATCCCTATCTTGTTGAGAGGGAGTGTTGAGATTCAACAAGGTGATGAGCCTAGTGAAAATTAAGCACCTTCACTAGGTGGGGCCCACAGGCTATTTTTAGGTGTATGTCTATTTTTAGAATGGTGAGCATATTCTAAAATTAGCAAGATGTTGATTCTAGATGGTTGAGAAAATTCTATCTTTGGATGAATTTATATTTTTAGAAGATTAGGCGAAGTCTATTTATAGATCGCTAATCTAAAAATAGTTGCATGTCAATTATTATTAGCCCTTAATAATAATCAGACAATAAATAGTAACTTATTCTCTTGGAGCACTTTATTTCAATGAACATATGTGGCACATCAATGGGCTCAAGGAATTACGCAATTCCTAGGGTGGTTGGTGACTCATGCATGGAGGACTTTGTTATAACTGACAGTGGCAAGTTGTAACAGAGTTGGAAGAGTAGTTATGTGAGTTGTTATTTAGTTTAACTCAATTAAGTGAGTTAAACTCAGTTGTGCTAGTTGTAACTAAAGATACATTAGTGAAAGATGAGTGAATTAATTAGTTAATTAATTCACAAGTAGTGTCTTACTTGCAACTGAACAAATACGGTAGTTAACTACTTGCATGTTAGATCCAGTGGAGACCGAGTGGAGAGATAGGTGAAAGGGTGAGATGGAATATCTGTTGTGACTATAGTGATGCATTCAATGCATTTACACAGACATTGGAGTTGCCAATGAGGATTTCGCAGTGCAAGCAAGGCAAGATCGAATTCATTCGGGGATCTTCTTCAGCAGGGATTGCGCAGTGGAGACAGGTTGTCAAGAGGCAAGAAATTGGTACTGAGAGCTCTATGCTATGAGCTTTGTATGAGATTGTTACATGATTCCATGATATACATAATATATGATAGTTGGGGTTTTTAGCTTTAAGATTTCCCAGTAAACATCTTGTTTATGTGTGATTGATTTTTCTTCATGTGTTTGCAATTGGCGATTTAATTTCCGCAAAGAATTAAGTGGGAGGATTTTGTATTTAACATAAGATTAATTTTTTAAATTAGGAGAGTTCGGTAATACATACCATTATTAATAAATTTCTACACGAAGTGCGGGGAGAGAAAGTGACATGGCAGGTGAGGTGGGACTAACCGCATCGCAAATCGCTGCACTCAGCAAGATTTAGATCCACTGCCTTGTTGTTAATAGGTTCTGAAATCTACCCTTCATGATTTCCATCCATGAAATTCAAGCCCAGAACTCTAAAATTTTCTTCAGCTATTAGTTTGGCTAATCCTTGACCTTTGATTAGTTTGGTAGGCTTTATCTCTAAATCAAATTCAATAACTTTAGTCACCCACTTACTTCTTTTTCCATCATTATCAGGCTGAACTAATATTTATCTAACAATAAATGAAGGTACATAGGCAATAATTTGAACATGCAGAATATAAACTCTAAAAGCATTTAGATCTTTCCCTAATGCATAGGCATGCTTTTCCAACATTTCATACTTCAATTCTGCATCTCTAAGGGCTCTGTTGAAAAATGCTATGTGAGCTTCCTTATTTTCTACATATTTTTGTAATAAAACAACAATAATAGTATCTTGAGAGGAAAATGAGAAAATCAAGAAAAGCTTTGAGTATTCAGGGCTTACCAACTGAGGTGCTTCAATGATAGCTTTTTTCTTAGGTTTCGTTATAAGTAGCAATAAGTAAACTCTAAAACACGCAAAGTGAGAAATGCGAGGAGAGAGAGTGATGTGGCAGGTGAGGTGGGACTGACCGCATTGCAAATCACAAATCTTAGGTTTTTTAATAAGCAGTAGAAATTAAACTCTAAAACATGCAAAGTGTGAAGTGTGGGGAGAGAAAGTGACATGGTAGGTAAGGTGGGATCGACCGCATTGCAAATCGCAAATCTTATGTTTTTTTATGAGCGTGGGAGTTAAATACTAAAACTTGCGAAGTGCGATACGCGATTGGGACCCACCCGCATCGCAAATCACAAATATTAGGTTTTACTGCACATCACAAAGTTTTAGAGTTTGGGAATGTGGTAAAGGCTAAAATCAGCGAAGTGCGGTTTGTGCCAACAGAGGATGATGTGGCATGGTGGAGATGGAGCCCACTACGTTGGCGAAGTTTATAAATCGGTGAAAGGTTTCTGCGGTAAGTGTATGAGGTTTCATATTATATGATATACATTGCAAGCGGCCAGAAGTGGGGGGCGGAGCTGCTGTGGTGGGGCCAACTACATCGCAAGTTAAACAAAATACATTGCTGGCACTTCAAATGGTAAGTTAAAAAATGTGTGATGCGATATATCGCAAATCGACGATCGCAAGTGTTAAAGTTTTTTTTGCCATGCGAAAAGTTATAATATGTGAAATGTGACGAATGCGAGGGGAAAAGGTGACGTGTCAAGGAGAATGGCCCCACTTTAATTGCAATTGGGGAAATGGGAAGGCGGAGGTAAAACAATGATATAGCGATGAAAAGGTAAAGTAGAAATATATAGCGGAAAGGCGAAAAAAGGGTAAGGTTTAATGATTTTACGGGAAATTAAATGGAAAGGAAGTGTGGCGGGTGAATGGGTCCCACATCATCGCATATCGCCTTTGGAAGGTTTGCCGACTTTGTTCTTTTCGCTGTGCCCGTTCGTTTTCTTAGTTGTTCTTGGCATACTTGACTCGTTCACTACTTTGCCCACGTTCATGACTTGCCCCACATTCACGACCCGACCCAACGTGCACGACTTGACCCAATCACGTTCACGACTCTACCCAGCACTTTCACGACTCTACCTTTATTGTTTTTCTGCCTTAATTACTTCTTTGTTGCCTTTGCTCCCTTTGATTCTTGCTTTGGAAAATATTTTGAATAATTGACATCTATGTACAATATGAAAATTTTGAAAAGAGAGAGTACATAGTCACCTTGTGATACTATAAATTACAGGGTTCTAACAGAGCCCACCCGACCCACATTGTCGGCCCCCACGGGGTGGCCTCACCACGGTACAACACAACATACCATAAATACAACATGCAACACATAAAAAATGTGTTATATTTATAATTAATTAAATATACGGATATATATATATATATATATATATATATATATATATATATATATATATATATATATATATATATATATATATATATATATATATATATATTTATAAGTAATATACTTAAAATTCAATTCCATGGTTTAAAAAAAAATAAAATTGCGTCACTTTAAAACATTGCTGTGCGCATGTAGGGAGGGTGGGGGGTCAGTGGGGTTGGAACCCCCGACCACCCACACCCAACTTGGAGCCTTCACCAATGGGCCAATGGCCCCGCTTGGTAAGGTCTGCCCAAAACAATATTTAAGAAATCACCCATTTTCCCATTCAACTAGCGATCATAGGCAGCAGAACATGGAGTGGGAGTAGAACCCAGAGCAGAGTGGAATCGTGATTTGCAGGGATAGTGGAACCCTGAACATGGATGCTGGAAATATTCCTTAGAAGGTAATTTTTCACAGTGACAAAATACTATCAATTTTATAGTCATTTTTCTCATAATTTCACAAGGAGCATGATGGTGAAGTCAGATTCGTCATCTAAGCAACAGAATTATAGGTGCCCCGCAACGAGAAATCTCTGAAGAATCTTGAGGAATCTAAAAGATTCCCTTGGAGGCTGAATTTTTCCAGTGTCGTAATGTGGCTGACTTTATACTCATTCTACTCAGAATTTCACAAGGAGCATGATGGCGAGATCATATTCGTCATCTGAGTAGCATATCTCCAGTCAACCAGTGGAGAGGAATCGTTGTGGAATCATGAGGAATCTAAGAGATTCTTGAGGGTCCAGAATTTGACGGTGTCATAATTGGACAAGTTGACAGCCGATTTTACACCACTCATCGTTAGGAATTCAGTGGTGCAGTCCATTTCAATAGATGAGATTTTAATTTTTCAGTCATCTTCGAAAGTGGAGGCATATGATGCAATTATGCAATGTTTTTCTTCTGATTTGTTGAGATGATGTTGTTATTGTTGAGATCCTTGATTACCATTATGTTGAGGGATATATGTTGCCACATTATGTGATTTCATTAGCTTGACATGCTAAAGGAAAATGCATTTGAGTGAGAGTTCTTGTAGGGAGAATGTCTTGTGGAGATACACACCACTCTGGTTAAGGGTATTTTCCCTTGTAATGACAAAGAACATGCCATGTACATCATCATCATTAGCAATAAGTAATGAAGAGGCCTCGACTCTCTTGAAACTGGGCCCGGAGAGGTAACCCACAATAGGTGAACTCCGTTATCAATGTGTTGTGTTCTTGATTTGTTGATCATCATTATGTTTCCTCTTCTTTAAGCGTGCACATGTGGTTTTTTTATGCTCTTTTAAATGAAATTCTGCTAACATCACAAAATTAAATGGTATTGGTTAATTTCAGTAGTTGAAGAAATTCGAATCTAAAATAATAAGGGAAGAAAAGGTAGCCAGCCACGAGATAGCTTGTTGGTCATGATGGATTTTTTGTTGACCTAGAAGAAGTTCACTTTCCGAGATGGGTACAAATATCTACAATTAACTCTACATCGATTGATTTGACAAGATACTTTTGGTGATGAGGATACTATAAATGATGGTTGATGGAAAGAACCCTATCATGAAGTCATATTGAGAAAGAGCTTGGCTCCATGACATCCAAGAAAGTCAAATCTCAGGTATGATGTGATGATGCAAGAAAAATATCCCTTGGAGCTACTACTAAGATCTCCTTTGAAAAGGAAGTAGCTAATGCATGAGAAAAAGAAGTAGCTAATGAAGGATGTGACATGGTATCCAATATAAGAATAGTCGAATAGGATTTATATACTTTGAGAATTAGGAATCCAAAATAAGAATAGACCTAGAAGGACATACATGGTGAAAATACATATGGGGTATGTGCCTTGAGAGGTTGTGGCATGGGTATCCATATGTATGCTTCCCAACATTATGCTCTAATCTAGTGGACGTTTATAACTTGTTAGTCAAGGCTTTGTTATATTCTAAAATTAAAAATGTTGGTTATGATGTTGATACTTAAAGATGGCTTATCAATTTGACTCTTGTTATGAGAATATTTCAATTTGAGAGTATCTCTGTACTAGCTATGTAATTTTGAATATCTCTCTAGTTAAGAGGGAGTGTTGGAAACTGTAACTAGGTTTAGTCTTCATAATTATCATTGTACTTATGTTATTGTATATTTTATGTAATTTAAAAGAAAATGAAGAAAAAGAGAATTATTTTTCAAGCATGGGTTTCATTCTCAAGTCAAATTCTTATTTAGGTAAAGCATGTTCTTCATGCTTCTAAGGTTATTGAATCAAAATAATATTTGTTATAAGTCAAACTATTGTACTTGAGTCTATTCCTAATTGGAATTTTGAAGGAAAATGGAAAAATAATTTTATTTAAGTCGAAATTTCAATTTTGTCCCCACAAGATCAAGTCAGCCTTGGGAGGAACCCATTCGACCTCTTGGACATGTATAAATAGAAGATATTTAGACCTCATTTGGATACAAGCAAGCAAGTTCGATTTTTATGCCAAGAAGTAAGAGAAACTCAACGAAATACAAGAGAGAAAGAGCCAAAGTCAAATGAGAGAGAATGAGGGTAAAATGAGAGAGAAATCTACCCAAATTTCTGTCACGTGTGAGAAATTGTAGGAGTTGTAGGGGTTGAAAATTTCACACCTAATTGCAGGGGTATAAATTCTACCGCAAGGGCCAAAAATATAAAATTCGAGAACGTTTGGAAGGCTTTGACTATTGTTGACTTTGACTTGTTGGAAAAGGTTGGAAGGAGGGAAGACTTGGGTCTTCTGGGAGGTCTTGTTCTTGGATTTATCACTTTGATCTGATTCTATAAGAAGAAAATATCTAAGTAAGTTTTCCCCTCGGAGGGGTTTTGCCCTGTCTTGGAGCCCACATCTTATGTTCACTGTCATTTTTTGATCTTCATGGTTTATGGATTTTGGTAATTGTTTGATGCAAAGAACATAATAAAAGTAATAAGAAGCCATCACATCTTCAAAAACAATAATCAAGTAATAAATAAATCACCCTAATTGTTGCCCTATTGATTTCTCAACACTTTATGGGCTCGAGTAGGCTTTAAGAACATGGTACACTCATATTGATAGCTACCTTCAAGGATTGGGCTTCACTAACATTGAGGTAAATTCAAACGTGTACTACATCATGGTTGGAGGACTTCTGTTCATTCCAGTGCTCTATGTTGATGGCCTTATATTGATTGGAGTAGACAACTTGATTTAGGATTACAAGCTAGACCTTGCAAGAGAGTTTGAGATGAAGGATATAGGACTTATGTACTATTTACTTGGATTGGAGGCTTAGCAAGGTAACGGTGAGACCTTCATGAGATAGGGAAAGTACACACAAGAGATTATCATGATGTTTCATATGTAGGATTGCAGGGCCATGGCCACGCCTCTAGTCACAAAATGGAGGAAAGTAGATTCTACCAGAGAATAATGAGTGGATGCTACATTATACAAGAAACTCATGGAGTCATTGATGTATTTGGTCAACACACGACCCGATATTTATTTTGCAGTAAACCAGTTGAGTCAGTTCATGATGGAACTTACCAAAGTTATTTGGGTTACTGTGAAGCATGTTTTGAGGTATCTCAAAGGAAAAACATATTTTGGATTATGGTATAAACAAGTTGATGATGTGAAGCTTGAGGGCTTCACAAATGCATATTGAGTAAGGACCTCTACAAATAGGAAGAGTACTTCGGGTTGCGTCTTCAGCATTGGGTCAATAGTTGTTTCTTAGTTTAGTAGGAAGAAAATATAAGTTGCACTTAGTTCAGCAAAGGTCAAGTACATGACCACACATTTGGAAACATGTGAGGCTATTTAGATGAGGAATTTTCTTTTGGGACTTTTGAGACAGGGGATGGAGCCTACTATGATACATTGTGACAATCAAAGTTGCATCAATATTTTTGAGAATCCAATGCTCCGTGATCGCTCCAAGAATATAGAGACCAGGTATCATCATCTCAAATATTGTGTGCATAAATGGATGGTGAAGCTACCATACATTCCAACGGAGGAGAAGAAAACATATATTTTGACCAAGGCATTGGCAAGAAGCAACTTCATTTATTTCAGAGACAAGTTGGGAGTTGTACAGGATCCCTTCCTCACTAAAGGGGAGTGTCAAAAATGGTAGCATGGAAGGTCTTCTCTAGCTTGTGCCTTAGCCAGAAAGACCACAATTTTTTCCTTCATTTGAACATGGAGTGATTTCATGGAGATGGTGATTTTATTTCTAGTTTACGGGAATAATATTCACAATTTCATGCGTAGTGTTGGAGGATCAGTTATGTGGATCCTTCTTCAATTTAACTACAAGATCGAGTGGCAATTATGAGTGTAGATAGAATGAATTTGAGCTTCATTCATTATTGAAGTAAGGACGAGTTGTGAGTCCAGTTATGATTAGAGAGAGAACCAATTTGAACTCAATTAACTTGTCAACCATATGAGTTCTAAATTTGTACTTGTAAATTTTAGCATGGATCGAATCTATAAAGGAAGGATGAAGGCACAAAGTTAATTCATTGTTGAGTGGATAAAGTTTTGTGTGAGAGATCTCTTTTCTTATAGAGTGCATATTGAAGAGGATTTATTGTGGAAGAATTGTGCTAAGAAATAGGGAGCAATTCTACACTAGGATTTAGAAGCTACATCCTAAATAATAGTGGGCACTTTGCGCTAGGAAATAGGAGGCATGCACACAAGGAAATAGGGTCAGGAAAACTGCAAGGAAGTGGGAGTTGGGTTAGTGTATTCACAAGGTGTTTCGGGCTAGTTCAACAGAGAACAAGTTTGTTATAAGTGAAACAAATTACCTTGTAATTGATTCAATTTCTCAATCAATAAAATACTACGACAAAGAAGAGGGTTTTCCTAGTTGGGTTTCCCAAGAAATCAAATGTGTAAACTTGGGTGACTATGTTTTTATCTCTATGTTTATATTCCACTGTTGACGAGTTAAGAAATAGTTTATCTTTATGAGAGTCAATTTAGTTTCAGTATTAGTTTCCTTGTTTTCAGTTATTCATGAAAGTAGTTGCAAAATGTCGTGGAAAATTAAGAGGGAGCTTTAACTAAATAGTTCATAAGGAAAAATACTTGCTAAGGTTTGGAAATTGGGTAGCAAGCTAAGTCTTCTTGATTTTGGGAAAAACTCCAAAGTTAAATGCACTTGTGTAAGAGGAGTCTCAAAATGATGAGCATCCATGAAGTACTATTTATAGAGTGCAAGCTCCAGTGTGATGATTGATACTATGTGATTCACTTTCTCAGTTTTAATCCTACTTCTTCACTTCTATGAGCATCACTTAATGCAATGAGTACTAAATAAACTATTCACAACCTTGTGAAATTTTTCAATTACAACTAATTCTCTTAAATATAAATCATAAACCCTAAATTATCATATTCCATATTATCTAATAATAACACAATCTCCTTATTAAATGTGATTGATCTAAGCAAAAGATATCATTTTCCACCATTTATATAACCATCACTATAATTCAATATTATTTATATTAAAAAAATTAATATAATTAATAATATAAATATTATAAATTTATTAAAAGCATAGATAGAATATATATATATGGATAGGGCAGAATGTGATTATTTACCATCTTATTCCTTGAATCTATGTGTGTTGACTGTGTGTGGGCTTCGAGTATGAGCCGAAGTGTGGTTTAATGTCTGAGGGTAAGTCTGCATAGGGTTTAATGTTAAAGCTTGAGTCACTATGAAATTGAAGAGGCCGCTGGGATGGAGACAATGAATTGAATTGTTAAATGGATACATTGCTAACATGTTAAATGGTTTTTTATTTTATATAAATAAATGTTTTTTAAATAATTTAATAACATAACGTTAAAGTTAAAATTTGTGTTTTAGGTACATTAAATAAGTATACATTTATTTTAAGTATAGATCTAATATGAGTTGAGAAGGATTAGATATTTTTAGGTGTAAATTTATTTTAGAATGTAAAAAAATAATGTATTAATTTTTCTATATTTTAAATTATATTTTTGAATGTTACACTGATTACATAACATGTGCATTAAGCCATTTTATCAGCCCATATTAAATTAATTATTTTATTATTAATATATTTTAAATATATACAAATATTAATTGCGCCGAAAGGCACATTCTACAGCCCAGTATGACCCCGATGTGTAAGTATGTCGAAGCCAAAAAAAATGTCCGCTTGAACAATAACTTACATAAACACATAAATGAAAAATTCAAAATTTATTAAAAATAAATTTAAACGATATAAGCTTAAAATATGAAGAGTTTACCAACACTCAAAAAAGAAATATGGTAAAAAAATAAAATATGGTAAATACGTAAAAATATAAATAAACCATAGGTATGGTAAATAAATAAAACCTCTTTCTATATTACTGTATGGTAAATAAATAAAAATATAAATAAACTAAAGGTATGGTAAATAAATAAAACCGATTTTTATATTTACTCAATATACCACTTTATATTTACAAAAACTCAAAAACAAGTTTTATTTAGGTGAAGCCTATGGGACAAATTATTATTAATACCATGGGCCAAATACCATGGGACAAATTATTAATAATACCATGGGTAAATACCATGGGCCAAATAATATATTTATAAAATAGGTATGGTAAATAAGTAAATATAAAAGAGGTATAAAGAGGTAAGGTAAATAAATAAAAATATATCAAATACGACTAGAAATCAAGATCTAATTATACAAATTATTATTAATACCATGGGTCAAATACCATGGACCAAATTATTATTAACACCATGCTAAAAAAAACATTATTAACCCTAACATTAATATTAAAATACTAATATTATTAAATTTAATATGTTTAGATTAATAAAATATTAAATTTATTATATTGTAATATATATTAATATATCATGATATATGATAGAGATGGAGAAATAGGGGGAGTGACAAGGGAGATATGGAGATAAATTGAAGGAGAAGAGAGAAGAGGAATGAAGAGAGAGAGAGTGAGAAGAGTGAGAGAGTTAGAGAAGGGTAAGAGAGGGAGAGGGAGACATAAATATGGATGTGGGAGAGAGATAAGGAGAGAGGCAGGGAGAAGGAGAGAGGAATGGAGGGTAGAGAGTGAGAGAGAGAGAAATAAGGGGGAAGGGAGAGGGAGGTAGGAGAGAAAGGGAGAGAGAGAAAGGATGAGAGGAGGAGGAGAGAAGGAGGGATAGAGAGATGGAGCTAGAGGCGGAGTGAGGAACAGAAGAAGAAATACATACAGAGGGAGTGACAAGGGAGAGATGGAGAGAGAGTGTGTATGCTTATGGGTGGGATAAATATACATAGGAGTGATGGAGACAAGGGGGGAGAGAAGGATAAAGGGATATAAATATTAAGATAGTTGGAGAGTGAGATACAGTGATGGGGGAAGAGAAAGGATTGGAGGACAGAGAGAGAGAGAGAGAGAAAGAAAGAGAGGTAGGGGGTCAAATAGAAGGAGGCGAGAGAGGAAGGATGAGAGAGAGGAAGAGAGGATTGTAAGGGAGAGAGAGAGAGAGAGAGAGATGGGGGAAGATAAAGGGAGGTAGGAGATAAAGGGAGAGAGAGGAAGGAAAGGAGAGGGGACTTGAAAGAGAGGAGGAGAGAGACGAGGAGAGAGGGAGGGATAGAAATATGGATTTGGAGGGGGAGAGAGGGAGGGATTGAGAGATGGAGATGGATGAGGAGAGAGGGAGGGAAGAATAAATACATAGAGAGTGAGTAGTGGAGAGAGAGGGGGACTGACAAGGGAGAGATGAAGAGGGAGTGTGTATGATTTGGGGTGAGGTAAAGGGACAAATAAGGAGATATGGATAGAAGGGAGGAGAAAAGGAGAGAGAGAGACATATGGTAACAAAGTTGGAAGTTGAAGATAGAGAGAGAGGGGGGGAGATAAAGGAAGAGAGAGAGTGACGAGATGTAGGGAAAGAGATATGAAGATGGAGAGGGAGAGAGGGGGAGGTAAGAATAAAGACATAGAGGGTGAAAGGTGGAGAGAGAGAGAGAGGGAGTGATAAAGAAGATGGAGAGAGAGGGAGAAAGGGTAGCAAGAAGGAAGAGAGATAGAAGCGAGAGAGAGAGAGAGAGAGAGGAGGAGGAGGAGGAAGTGATAGATAGATAGATAGAGAGATTGGAGAAAGAGAGTTTATGTTTTGGAGTTGATATAGAGAGATAGAGTGAGATATAGATATAGATGTAAGGTGAAGAGAAAAAAAGATAGATGGAGAGAAAGAGGGAGGGACAAAGAAATTGATAGATATGGAGTGAGAGAGTGTGTGTGTATGGTGGGGTGAGATAAAGAGAAAAAGAAGGAGAGATGGATGGATATATAGATATATATGGGGGAGAGAGGGAAGAAGGTTTCCTGCAGTAGATGCATTGATTTCAGTGTAGATGGTGATTTCTAATCCTATTTGATTTCTTGCACTAGATGAATTGATTTTAGTGTAGATGTTGATTTCTAATGATATTTGATTACTTACACTAGATGGATTGATTTTAATGTAGATGATTTCTAATCCTATTTGATTGCTTGCACTAAATTCATTAATTTTAGTGTAGATGATGATTTCTAATCCTATTTGATTGATTTCACTCGATGCATTAATTTTAATGTAGATTTTGATTTTTGGTTATATTTGATTTCTTTCACTAGATGAATTGATTTCAATGTAGATTATTTTTAATCCTATTTGTTTTCTTGCACTGAATGGATTTATTTGAATGTAGATGGTGATTTCTAATCCTATTTGATTTCTTTCACTAAATTCCTTGATTTCAGTGTAGATGGCGAATTCTAATCTTATTTGATTTCTTGCACTAGATGCATTAATTTCAATGTAGATGTTGATTTATAATTATATTTGATTGCTTGCACTAAATGTATTTGATTGCTTGCACTAAATGAATTGATTTAAATGTATATGATTTATAATCCTATTTGATTCTTTGCACTAAATGCATTTATTTAAGTGTAGATGGTGATTTCTAATCCTATTTGATTGCATGCACTAGATGCATTGATTTGAGTGTAGATGTTGGCTTTAAATCCTATTTTCCTACTTGCACTAGACTCATTTATTTGAGCGTAGATGTTGATTTCTAATCATATTTCATTACTTGCATTAGATGCATTGATTTTAGTGTAGATGTTGTTTTCTATTATTATTTGATTTCTGGCATTAGTTGCATTGATTTTAGTGTATATGTTGATTTCTAATTTGATGTAATTGGATGTATTATGGTACATTAATTTTAAAGTCATTGGATTAATAGTGTGTGTGCAATGATTTCAGTGTAAGCACAAAAAATTATTGACAATGTACATTGATTTTTGTGTTATAGTAATTCAACCTATTAATATTGGAGAGCAAGAGAGACAAGGTATGATGTTTACTAAAATAGCTCGAGCTAAATATTTAAATGGTTTATGATTCCAACTTTCCTTTTCAAATAATCAATATGAAAATATGACAAAACTAACATGGGTGAAAATAAGAATAGTAGAAGAAAATAGTTTGAAATCGATCACAATGAAGACTATTCGTAATTGACTACATTCTTATTATTCAAAGTTTCTATCATTCAATATTATTACATTTTCACTTTGCATTCAAAATTTCATTTCATCATTAAAGTTATTTTACAATATTTATCATCTCAACAAGCTGAGGTAACTAATCAAATTTAAAATTAAAATGACTCAATAAATCTTAGATATATTTAACATATTTAAAATGGTTATGTTAATATTAGATGTATTTACATATTATTGATAAAATTAAGCATACGTTCCTCATATTATCTATAGATTTTCCTTGGTCGCACACGATTGAAACCAGACTAGATCCATCTTAACTCCGGATCCAACCACGAGATAGCTTGTTGGTCATGATGGATTTTTTGTTGACTTACAAGAAGTTCACTTTCCGAGATGGATACAAATAGCTACAATTAGCTCTACATTGATTGATTTGACAAGATACTTTTGGTGATGAGGATACTATAAATGATGGTTGATGGAAAGAACCCTATCATGAAGTCATATTGAGAAAGAGTTTGGCTCCATGACATCCAAGAAATTCGAATCTCAGGTATGATGTGATGATGCAAGAAAAATATCCCTTGGAGCTACTACTAAGATCTCCTTTGAAAAGGAAGTAGCTAATGAATGAGACAAAGACGTAGCTAATGAAGGATGTGACATGGTATCCAATATAAGAATAGTCGAATAGGATTTATATTCTTTGAGAATTAGGAATCCAAAATAAGAATAGACCTAGAAGGACATACATGGTGAAAATACAGATGGGTTATGTGCCTTGAGAGGTTGTGGCATGGGTATCCATATGTATGCTTCCCAACAGTGTGCTCTAATCTAGTGGAGATTTAGAACTTGTTAGTCAAGGCTTTGCTATATTGTAAAATTAACAATGTTGGTTATGATATTGATGCTTAAAGATGGCTTATCAATTTGACTCTTGTTATGAGAATATTTCAATTTGAGAGTATCTTTGTACTAGCTATGTAATTTTGAATACCTCTCTAGTTAAGAGGGAGTGTTGGAAACTGTAACTAGGTTTAGTCTTCATAATTATCATTGTACTTATGTTATTGTATGTTTTGTAATTTAAAAGAAAATGAAGAAAAAGAAAATTATTTTTCAAACATGGGTTTCATGCTCAAGTCAAATTCTTATTTAGGTAAAGCATGTTCTTCATGCTTCTAAGGTTATTGAATTAAAAAAATTATTTGTCATAAGTCAAACTATTGTACTTGAGAGTCTAGTCGTAATTGGAATTTTGAAGGAAAATGGAAAAATAATTTTATTTAAGTCAAAATTTCAATTTTGTCCCCACAAGACCAAGTCAGCCTTGGAAGGAACCCATTTGACCTCTTGGACGTGTATTAATAGAAGATATTTAGACCTCATTTGGATATAAGCAAGCAAGTTCGATTTTTATGCCAAGAAGTAAGAGAAACTTAATGAAATACAAGAAAGAGCCAAATTCAAATGAGAGAGAACGAGGGTAAAAGGAGAGAGAAATCTACCCAAATTTCTGTCACGTGTGTGAAATTGTAGGAGTTGCAGCGGTTGAAAATTTCACACCTAATTGCAGGGGTATAAATTCTATTGCAAGGGCCAAAAATATGAAATTTGAGAACATTTGGAAGGCTTTGACTATTGTTGACTTTGACTTGTTGGAAGAGGTTGGAAGGAGGGAAGACTTGGGTCTTCTGGGAGGTCTTGGTCTTGGATTTTGAGTCTTGGATTTATCACTTTGATCTAATTCTATAAGAAGAAAATATCTAACAAATTTTTCCCCTCGGAGGGGTTTTGCCCTGTCTTGGAGCCTACATCTTATGTTCACTGTCATTTTTTTTATCTTCATGGTTTATGGATATTGGTAATTTTTTGATGAAAAGAACATAATAAAATTAATAAGAAACCATCACATCTTCAAAAACAATTATCAAGTAATAAAGAAATCACCCTAATTGTTGCCCTATTGATTTCTCAACACTTTATGGGCTCAAGTAGGCTTTGAGAACATGGTACACTCATATTGATAGCTGCCTTCAAGGATTGGGCTTCACTAACATTGAGGCAAATTCAAACGTGTACTACATCATGGTTGGAGTACTTCTGTTCATTCCAGTGCTCTTTGTTGATGGCCTTATATTGATTGGAGCAGACAACTTGATTTAGGATTACAAGCTAGACCTTGCAAGAGAGTTTGAGATGAAGGATATAGGACTTATGTACTATTTCCTTGGATTGGAGGCTTAGCAAGGTAACGGTGAGACCTTCATGGGATAGGGAAAGTACACACAAGAGATTATCAGGATGTTTCATATGTAGGATTGCAGGGCGATGGCCACGCCTCTAGTCACAAACTGGAGGAAAGTAGATTCTACCAGAGAAGAATGAGTGGATGCTACATTATACAGGAAACTCATGGAGTCATTGATGTATTTGGTCAACACCCGACCCGATATTTATTTTGCAGTAAACCAGTTGATTCAGTTCATGATAGAACTTACCAAAGTTAATTGGGTTGTTGCGAAGCATGTTTTGAGGTGTCTCAAAGGAACAACATATTTTGGATTATGGTATAGACAAGTTGATGATGTGAAGCTTGAGGGCTTCACAAATGCATATTGAGTAAGGACCTCTACAAATCGAAAGAGTACTTTGGGTTGCATCTTCAGCATTGGGTCGGTAGTTGTTTCTTATTTTAGTAGGAAGAAAATATAAGTTGCACTTAGTTCAGCAGAGGTCAAGTACATGACCACACATTTGGAAACATGTGAGGCTATTTATATGAGGAATTTGTTTTTGGGACTTTTGAGATAGGGGATGGAGCCTACTATGATACATTGTGACAATCAAAGTTGCGTCAATATTTTTGAGAATCCAGTGTTTCGTGATCGCTCCAAGCATATAGAGACCAGGTATCATCATCTCAAATATTGTGTGCATAAATGGATGGTGAAGCTACCATACATTCCAATGGAGGAGCAGACAACATGTATTTTGACCAAGCCATTGGTAAGAAGCAGCTTCATTTATTTCAGAGACAAGTTGGGAGTTGTACAGGATCCCTTCCTCACTAAGGGGGAGTGTCAAAAATGGTAGCATGGAAGGTCTTCTCTAGCTTCTGACTTAGCCAGAAAGACCACAGGTTTTTCCTTCTTTTGAACATGGAGTGAGTTCATGGAGATGGTAATTTTATTTCTAGTTTGTAGGAATAATATTCACAATTTCATGCGTAGTGTTGGAGGATCAGTTATGTGGATCCTTCTTCAATTTAACTACAAGATCGAGTGGAAATTATGAGTGTAGATAGAATGAATTGGAGCTTCATTCATTAATTGAATTAAGGACGAGTTGTGAGTCCAGTTATGATTAGAGAGAGAACCAATTTGAACTCAATTAACTTGTCAACCATATGAGTTCTAAATTTGTAGTTGTAAATTTTAGCATGGATCGAATCTATAAAGGAAGGATGAAGGCACAAAGTTAATTCATTGTTGAGTGGATAAAGTTTTGCGTGAGAGATCTCTTTTCTTATAGAGTGCATATTGAAGAGGATTTATTGTGGCAGAATTGTGCTAAGAAATAGGAAGCAATTTTGCACTAGGATTTAGAAGTTGCATCCTAAATAATAGTAGGCACTTTGCACTAGGAAATAGGAGGCATGCACACAAGGAAATAGGGTCAGGAAAACTGCAAGGAAGTGGGAGTTGGGTTAGTGTATTCACAAGGTGTTTCGGGCTAGTTCAACAAAGAACAAGTTTGTTATAAGTGAAACTGATTACCTTGTAATTGATTCAATTTCTCAATTAATAAAATACTACGACAAAGAAGAGGGTTTTCCTAGTTGGGTTTCCCTAGAAATCAAATGTGTAAACTTGTGTGACTATGTTTTTATCTCTATGTTTATATTCCACTGTTGACGAGTTAAGAAATAGTTTATTTTTATGAAATTCAATTTAGTTTCAGTATTAGTTTCCTTGTTTTCAGTTATTCACGAAAGTAGTTGCAAATGTCGTGGAAAATTAGGAGGGAGCTTTAACTAAGTAGTTCATAAGGCAAAATACTTGCTAAGGTTTGGAAATTGGGTAGCAAGCTAAGTCTTTTTTATTTTGGGAAAAACTCCAAAGTTAAATGCACTTGTGTAAGAGGAGTCTCAAAATGATGAGCATCCACGAAGTACTATTTATTGAGTGCAAGCTCCAGTGTGATGATTGATACTATGTGATTCACTTTCTCCGTTTTAATCCTACTTCTTCACTTTTATGAGCATCACTTAATGCAATGAGTACTAAATAAACTATTCACAACCTTGTGAAATTTGTCAATTACAATTAATTCTCTTAAATATAAATCATAAACCCTAAATTATCATATTCCATATTATCTAATAATAACACAATCTCATTATTAAATGTGATTGATATAAACAAAAGATATCATTTTCCACCATTTATATAACAATCACTATAATTCAATATTATTTATTAATATTATTTATATTAAAAAAGTTAATATAATTAATAATATTAATATTATAAATTTATTAAAAGCATAGATAGAATATATCTATGCCACAATGTGATTATTTACCATCTTATTCCTTGAATCTGTGTGTGTTGACTCTGTGGGCTTCGAGTATGAGCTGAAGTGTGGTTTAATGTCTGAGGGTAAGTCTGCATGGGGTTTAATGTTAGAGCTTGAGTCACTGTGAAATTGAAGAGGCCGCTGGGATGGAGACAATGAATTGAATTGTTAAATGGATGACATTGCTAACATGTTAAATGGTTTTTTATTTTATGGAAATAAATGTTTTTTTTTAATAATTTAATAATATAAAGTTAGAGTTTGTGTTTTAAGTACATTATATTAGTATAGATTTATTTTTAAGTATAGATTTAACATTAGTTGAGAAAGATGAGATATTTTTAGATGTAAATTTATTTTAGAATGTAAAAAAATAATATATTAATTTTTCTATATTTTAAATTATATTTTGAATGTTATACTGATTACATAACATGTGCATTAAGCCATTTTATCAGCCCAAATTAAATTAATTATTTTATTATTAATATATTTTAAATATATATAAATATTAATTTATATTAAAATATTTTACTCATAACTCACATTTGATATTTTATTCTAAATACCATTAAAATATTTTCTTTTAACAATTTTTTATAGATATATATGAAGTTGATATCATTAAAATATTTTTGAAAAATATAAGGTTTAAATATCTTACTCACATATTTTATTTTATTTGTAACTATTTTATCATTTAATGGGGTATTTGCTTGAGCATGTGTCCTACAAACAGTGAAGAGATAAAAACTTTTGTTATGGATAAATTCCATAAACATACTTGGAAGAAAGAGCTAGAGAGAAAGAAGAAGTACTACATAGAAGAGTTTAACCCCACACATAACCATCAACAAAAGGCATACATAGGGGCTAATATTTCTTGGAGATTTAAAATTTTTATTGCTCAATTAAGGACTAATTCTCATCAACTCCGTTGTGAAACAGGGTGCTGGAAAAGGCCAAAAGAAATGTGGGAAGAAAGAGTATGTATTTTTTGCTCCTCCGGAAAAGTGGAAACAGAAAAACATTTCATTCTAGAATGTGAAACATTTCATTCTAGAATGTGAGGCCTTCAAGGACACCAGAGAAAACTATGCAGTTATTCTGGCAGCTAATTCTTGGGATAATCTATTCAGCGAAGAGTTTGTCGATAAGTTGGGAGTGCTCATTGTAAAACTTCACATACAAGAGTCAGATAGAGAAGCAATCTGTCCCATACGCTATTTTTAGCCTCGTGGACATTAAAAATTCTTTCTTTCTTTCTTTCTTCTATTAGGAACTAACTCACGCAACTTCGGTGTGAAACGGGGCGGTGGAAGAGACTTAAAGAAGTTTGGGAGGAAAAGGTATGTACTTTTTGCACTTCTGGGGCAGTGGAATCAGAAAAACATTTCATTTTGGAATGTGACGCTTTCAGAGACAAGGACAGTTACCGCAGTATGTTAGCATCAATTCCATGGCATTGTCTTTTCAGTGAAGAGATTGTTAAAAGATTGGGTCAACTCATCATCAATTTGAATAAGAAAATGATTGAATTATAGAAAGCAAAAAACAAGAAAACTAGTAGTCCTATAGACTATTTTTAGTCTAATAAAAGATAAAATATCATTTATTATGAACAACGAACTAAATATAAATAACATTTTTTTTTCTTTTCTATTATAATTAATATTGATTTTTTTTTTTTTTTTTTTAAATATACGTATTAGATATCCACTAAGCAATTTCGATAGATTTTCAAATTAACAAACCTAATTCCACTCCATTCTATCTATCCACCTCTCATCCTCCAAATCTGAGGTGCGGCTCAAACCATACTATTGAGTATGGCACTTGGTCTCCAATTACAGGTAGTTTCGCCGTCTTTATTAAATGTAACTTTCTCTGCGCCTCAGAAGGACTTAAAATATTGAAAAAACAAGCCCGCGATGACCTTGGGTAAAAAATTCCAGTACCAACCATTGCTGCAAATATATTGTGGCTCCATAGAATATATTTATAAACTATTATGGAAGTAGGCACAAGACAAGTGCAAGTTGGACAAAATCCATAGAGTTTTATTCAAGTATAAATTTGGATAACAAGTAATTTAATAGTAATAATAACCAAAGTAGTAATAATAACAAAAAGTCAAAAAGATAATAACAAAAATCCACATAGATATGGAAAATGAATATGCATATCAAAACAAATAGAGATAGATGAAGGTGAGCAAGCACATGTCCTGACTAGATGTTCACAAACATCACATGCATGGGCTTCCGTAATACCGATCACCAATGCAGGAATTAGTGGATTGAAATGGTTGGGATATGCAATCCACGTTTCACAAATCGCATGCCTGTAAATGCGGTTGATCAGTCTGTAATCTCGAGTTTCTTTCAATGGATTTGTGTATTTAGAATCTGGATAGAATAGTGAGTAGGCATATACTTATCTGGTGCACCTATATAAGGATCTCGTGACAACAAATATATTTGACATTCTATATTCATAGTTACAGTAAGCAGTCGAATAGGGTCCTGTTCGGTCTGCATTGACAGGTTTTTGATGATTATGGGGACTTTGAGTGGCAATCTCTGGGTGTTTGCTCTGATAGCTTTTCTCACTTGTCTCTCTGCATGCCAAGCAGAGAAAGACTCATTGTCGAAAAGTAAACCTCAAATATTTGAATTACGTAAGGGAAAATTGCAGGTCAGGTTTACCAATTGGGGAGCCACCATATTGTCTGTGAAAGTACCGGATGCCAAAGGTATGCTGTATTTCTCTTGATTTGTATTAATTTTCAATGAAAAATGAAAATTTGGTCAATTTCGTCTCTGGGTTCTTGGATAGACCGATTGGGTGCTTGTATTTTTAGATATTCAATCACTTGTTTAATTGTCAGTTTTGTTAGAATGTTATTTTTGGACATGATCATGATATACTCTCACCATGATATAGTCTCACTAATGCCGACCAAATCTATATAAATATGAAACACACAAGAAAGACAACCAATTCAAGAAATTTAACAGAGATCTCTTCCATGAAGTACTACTCAACTAACTGTGCCAGTTGTGCTAATCCATTCTCACCTTTTGGCCATGGCTTTAGCATTTTTTTCTAACAAAAAATTTGGTCTGTTCAAGTATGGACCTGGACAATCAGTGAGGGGCACAACAAAAGCAACCCATACATGGAATTTAGCCTAGACCTCCTGCATGAACTTCAGAGTGACTAATTGCTTGAGCTAGTCCACCCACTTTTATCCTGTAACTTCTGTATTTTTTTTCAATAAAAATTTAGTCTATTCTTGTGGACAATCAAACGAGGCCCATAACAAAGGCATCCAGTCCACAGAATTTAGCCCAGAACTCCTACTTGAATCAAAGTGCTCAACTACCCACGCACAGAATTTAGCCCAGACCTCCTGCTTGAATCAGAGTGCTCAACTACCCACCTTTTGGCCAGAACTTACTCACCTATAGCTTCAGGGATTTCTATGTTAAATCCACAAAGCATTTGGTTGAAATGCTCTGAGAATCAAACCGAGACTAGCTGTAATCAACTCCCACCACCAGTCTACCATTAAACTATTGAAGCTGAATGGCTGTATTGAATCTGAATGGCTGTCTTTCGTTTTGTATCCAGGAAGGCTGCTGATCCCAGTAATTGTTATGTGCAGGTAAGGTAGCAGATGTGGTTCTGGGCTTTGATACTCTCACTCCATACACGGCAAGTATCCATTAAATTTACTGTAAATTTGTGTGTTTACCCCTGCTGTTCTTGTTCAGATGAAGGAGTTTCTGACCTGAATTCGGGTTACACAGAATGGCACTTCCCCTTACTTTGGTGCCATCGTGGGGCGCGTGGCCAACAGAATCAAGGATGGAGAATTCACATTAGATGGGAAAACATATCATCTCCCTAAAAATGATGGGAACAATACACTCCATGGTCAGTTCCTGCATTATGTTTAATTCTTTCCTTAATGTCCAGACGAAATTGATATATTTGGGCACCCTTGGTATTCTGTTATGTTATTCATTCTTGGCTCTGTTGATGATGCAGGAGGAAAGAGGGGATTCGACAAGGTATTATGGAAGGTTCAGAGACTGAGAAAGGGGCCTCGTCCATCTATACAGTTTACTTACCACAGTAGTGACGGTGAACAAGGTAGGAATGTCGTAGACACATGCCTTTCAATTGGTTCGCTTATTTTCAGGTCGCTCTGGTTAGGTTTTCAAGAGTTCATTGCAGTTATGACAGTTTCTGCTTCATTTGTTAAATTTTATTTAATTCTGGTAAGTTTTAAATTACATTGTCCCTCGGACTGTTTTAATTTGATGTTCCTCCCTCTTCCTTGCAATCTCTACTTCCAAAACATTAGGCCTCCCAATTCTTGTAGATCTAGATCATAATTTCCATGAATCCTCATAGATCGCCAGGAGTACATGGCCTGATAGCTATTCTGTTTTCTTTTCAGGTCACCTGCCCAAAAAATTGTTAGTTATCACTTTAATAACATGTTACTTTTTTTTTGAAGTGTACGAAGTTTTGAATAGACTGTGACTGGGGTGTACTGTTAATACTTAACACTTCTTGATGTTAAATTCACTGGTTCATATAACTTTTCTTGATGTTAAAATCACCGGGTCATAGATGTCACTCGTTCAAAATCCATAGATAATCCCAAGAAAAAAAATGTATTACTTTCCTAATATATTTTCATGCTAGTTGTATCAGACATAGGATTATGGCCCTGCTTTAGAATTAAGATCCCCTTCAGGATAACCCTGTACATGCAGGCTGTACTCGGTTCCTTCTCTGATAACACCCTGTCCAGGAAGTTCTTCTTCCTAAGGAATCCAAGGCTTTTTCTACTTCATTTTGGATTTTTTCGGTCTAGTAAGTTCTTCTTCCTAAGGTATCCAAGGCTTTTTCTACTTCATTTTGGATTTTTCTTGTCAAAGTTACAGGAATATGTGTCCTGCTGGATTCATAGTCTCTGGAGTCTAAAAACAATTGTTTTTTTCTAAAATATTACCCATACATTCAGCATTCATACAGAATTTGCATAACTGTATAAAATTCTAAAGTTAATTATTTTATGCTATCTTACATTCTGGTTACAGACTGCTATGGATCATGGATATGTTTGGAGAAATCATGCTTAATTGCTGTTATATAAGGCTCTCTGTGGATCCTAATTTTTGCAATATAGCACAAATGCTTAACTGCGATGGATCATGGATATGTATGGAAAAATCATGCTTAACTGCTATGGATCATGGATATGTATGAAGAAATCATGTTTAATTGCTGTAATTGTAGATCCTAATTTTTGCAATATAACACAAATGGGTTATATAGTTAATACTCATTTTTGTGTTCTTGTGACCATTGATATAGGATTTCCTGGTGTTCTGGATGTATCTGCAACATACACTCTGAATGGACCTAGGGAGTTGACACTTGAAATAAAAGCAGTACCAAGGACAAAGCCTACTCCTGTGAGCTTAGCCCAACACACCTACTGGAACCTTGCAGGGGAAGCCAGTAACCGAAGCATACTTAGCAATAAAGTGACAATATGGGCACATTCAATTACTCCAGTGGACAAGCATCTCATTCCCACTGGTGCTATTGTGCCAGTCAAAGGAACCCCCTATGATTTTACAAAACCAACTGCTGTTGGAAAAAAAATAAACAATGTCCCAGGAGGGTATGATATAAACTATGTCCTGGATCGCCCAAAGTCCAAGCATTGGCTGAGGCGTGCTGTGAGAGTAAAGGACGATTTCAGTGGAAGGGTTCTGGATCTGTGGACAAATAATATAGGCTTGCAGTTTTATACTTCTAATCAAATCAAGAAAATTGTGGGGAAGGGAGGTGCCATTTACAGAAAATATGCAGGCCTGGCCTTGGAGACTCAGGCTTTCCCGGATGCAGTGGACCAGCCGAATTTTCCATCTATTATTTACCGTCCAGGGCAGCTCTACCATCATGTTATTGTTTACAAGTTTTCGGTGGAGAAGTAGTTCATCGACTTTTGGAGAAGCAGTCCTGTATACTTGAAAAGCAGGGACTCTGAAAGGTCAAAAAATTCTTATCAGAACTGTTAAATAATTTGGTGGTGTGTGCCATTGTCGTTCTCAAGATTGCCAGATCCATTAAATAATGAGGATTCCGAATGGCCATTTATTATATTAACAAATTTTTTTCCATACTCACAAATAATTGGGTAGTGTATTTCATTGTTCTGATTTAAGTATTTGGTGAGGGGTTTCTGTAATGCATTATGTTATGTTAGATATTATTTTTTGGAGTTCAATTGTGTTAAGTAAGTTATTCATTTATATTACCATTTTTATGAAATAGTAGTAATGGATTAATTTCTCATAATTTTTTAATAGTTCATTTAGTGATGTTCACATGGGGTGAATAAATAGAATTGAAACTAGTGAAATGAATCAAATAGCATCATTTATCACTTTCGAGACTTGCACCCTGTAACCACAAGGGAGGTCACCCATCCCAGATTTGCACCTTGTAACCACAAGGGAGGTCACCCATCCCAGATTTATCACTTTTTGAGACTTGCACCCCATAACCACAAGGGAGGTCACCCATCCCAGATTCATCACTTTCGAGAATTGCACCAGAAGTCACCCATCCCAGATCGCCTATTGCTCAAAAACCCTTTAACTATGGAGTTTTCTCCATAATCAAACCCACTTAACTTAAGTCCAATAAGTTTTGCATATTAATTTTGAGAAAACTAAATACCATTTTTTTTTAATTAATCAGAATAAAAATTACTATGTTATTAGCATTAATAACAACAATGAAATTGATATATACAACATATAGATAAAGATAAAGGTTAAAATTATATTTACAGGTAGGATTCTATTTTATTAGCATTAATAACAACAATGAAATTGATATATACAACGTATAGATAAAGGCTAAAATTATATTTACAGGTAGGATTCTATTTTTATCTGGAAGATTATATTCCTACATCTCGGCGATCTCTAATTCCTACCTCTAAACACCTGGACTATATCAATCTATATATAAATAAGTTTTTGTCAAAAAAAAAATATGAATTGAAAAGGGAGCAGTGTCTGTAAATTTTAAATTTTAATAATGAAATCATTATACGGAAACAGGTTCAAACCTAAATTTGTTAGTGCGGGTTTTTTTTATTATAAATAAAAATGTGATACATCAATTTGGTGTATCGGTAATTTTTATTATAAATAAAAATATTTTAATGGTGGATCGTTTTATTATAAATAAAAAAATTCCATACATTGATTTGGTGTGGAGGTTCTTTGTATTATAAATAAAAAAAATTTACATCGATTTGGTGTATAATTTTTTTATTATTATTATAAATAAAAAAACATCATACATGAATTTGGTGTGTGCATTTTTTGTATTGTAAATAAAAATTTTTATATATCTTTATTTGGTCGATGATTTTATTATTATTATAAATAAAAAAATATCATATATGAATTTGGTGTCTGCATTTTTTGTATTATAATTAAAAAATTACATATGTCAATTGTATGTGGGTTAAATAAAAATTCAATTTGGTGTAAAAAATATATATATATTTGAAGGATTTTTGTCCAATTTCATGTTTTTTTTCAAAAGTAATTATCAATTTCAATTATTTCTAAAAATGATTAGTCAAAATTTTCATACAATAAAATTATTTTATCTTAAAAATAGCTGGAATTTTTATAAAACCATTAGAAAAGCGGTAGTCTAAAAAACTCACAGAATAATCTAGAATCCGGCAAAGATTTTGACAAATTCTGGCAAAGAATTATCAGAATCTTGTTTACAGTTGTTAAAATTCAGTATTTTGGGTGCCCTAAGGGTTTTTGATAGTGTTGAATCCATTTGCACTATCAAAAATGCAATTCAAACACTCCGACTACCTGATTTTTTGAATTTGTTTTTACCGGATTTCTGCAAAAAAACTGCCGTCCAAGCTATTTGTTGGCTAGGTAGACAACTCCATTAGAAAATTGAATATTTTTAGAAAAATATCACCGAGCATTTTACAAATTGCATGTTAGAGATTAATAAAATTAATCAAAGTTTTTATACCTTAAACTAAATTTCCATCCTTTAATTTTTCCCATTTATGATGAGCCTTGATTAATTGTGAACTTAAAATTAAATGACGATGCTGATTAAAATTAAATAATAATGATGGTTATTAATATTATATTAAAAAAATCAATTAATACTTTAATTCAAAAATGTTTTTATATAGTTTAATAACAGATATCTCATCATTTATGTTTATTTGGCTTTGGTCCAATCATTATCATCAAACTAGCACAACTATATAATAGATATCAATTCACAATAGACATTAATATATTTACCTTATCACACATAAAACATGGCTAGAATTTAAAAAAAGAAATTGAAAATTAAAAATATTAGCTAAATAATAATTTTAGTATGAGTTAAACATGTATTCATTTAAAAAAACACCTTAACCAGAAAAACATTGTAAAGCAACAATAAGAGTTTGATAACATTTTTGTACATAATATATTTTTTTAATTAAATTGAAAAGCGAAAAGTGCATAACTACCTCTCGACTCTTTGAATGTTAAATCCCCAATATCCCGGCACATCAAAATTCATAATTCATTTCATATTACAAAGATTAGAAAAAAATTAAGTTAACTATAATTTTATTAGTATTATTAATTATAAAAAGATATAGTGTATGAGTTAAACATATAAACATTTAAAAAAATATGCAACAAGGTTCTTAACCATGGAGATTCTTAATGTGTAAATAGTCTTCATTACAATACCATTGCTAATCAATACCATATGCCTCAAAGCAATATTTCATAGGCAATATATTTATATATATGCTTTATTTTAATTTAATTTAGTAACACATTTAATAATTAAATTGAAAATAAAAAATGACATAATTACTTTTAAGATAAAATCCCAATTCTATATATTTCATAGAAGTTAAATCCTTATCATCAACTTATTAATTATTGATAATTAAATCAAAATGATGAAAACCATATTCTAAAATAGACATATTTATTCTCATGTAATTGATAATTAAATTAAAATTTTAAAAACCTATAGATAATTAATATAATTAGTGGAGATTGAACAGTGAGAAATTCATTTTTACAAGTAATTAATATAATTAGTAGAGATTGAATAGTGAGAAATTATTTTTTACTTAGTTTGATAATAATAATGTAATTCTTAAAATGAATGAATTTATAATTAGAAATATTTTGTCTTATAGTTTGAATTTAACACTTTTATAAAAGATTAAAATTTTTATTAATAATTAAAATTTTCTTTTATATAATTTAATAATAAAAAATAAATTATATTAAAGGAAACCACTAATGCAATCCAAAGTTTTTGTTGGTGATCAAATTTAATCTTCATTATCATCTCATCTCATTGATGACATTTTCATATCAAAGAGTATACCAATGAAATCACAACATTATTTTATTTTAGTTTTTATTTTTTATATGAAAGTAATAGCTAATTTCAAATCATCCATTTTTATATATTTTTGATAAATTTTGAATACACCATTTCTATTTTAGTAAGTGAAAAGGACAACTTCAACACCTACGAATCATCAATCTAAGTTAAACTTTCTACTTTTTATGTTCGGTTAATATTTATAAGTGAAAATGACAACTTCAACACGTATGAATCATCAATCTAAGTTAAGCTTTCTACTTTTTATGTTCAGTTAATATTGAGAAAGGCACACATTGGGTAGGTAAGCTATTACATGTATAACATCTAAGCAATTTTAGGTATAGTCTCTTTCTCATCTCATTCCATATACAAATGATTGGTAGGCAATTCTCAACACTTCTTAACATTGTTTTCTCATATCAAAAGTACATAACAAAACTTGGGATTACCATGCAATCACATATTTTCATCAAAGTATCAAACTATGTATTCTTACCTTAGTGTGGAATTTTAGAGAAGTTTCACTTTCGAGCTTTAGAGGCTTAATATTGTTGCCTCATATAAGTTGCTAATGTCAAAAGGCATAAAAAAACTTGGATTACCATGCAATCACATATTTTCATCAAAGCATCAAACCATGTATTCCTACCCTAGTGTGGAATTTTAGAGAAGTTTTACTTTCAAGCCTCAAAGATTTAATATTGTTGTCTCATATAAGTTGCTAATGTCAGAAGGGTATAGCAAAACTTAGATTACCATGCAAACACATATATTCATCAAACCATATTGTATTCCTACCACAATGTGGAATTTTAGAGAAGTTTTACTTTGGAGCTTTATACCTCTTGGTAAACAAAATAATCATTATTTAAAAAAAAAATTAAATCATTTTTAGAAATATTTTGGTTTTTTTTGGATTTTTTTTGTCATTTTATCTTTTTGTCTTTAATATTTGCATTTTATTTTCCCTAACATATTCTTATTTGAGTATGTTTTGTTTGTCATAGACATCATACTACATCTAAATACAAGTTGATACAATAAATATATAATGATTGGATAAAATGTCTTTCTTCCACAATAAATTGTGTACTAGGATTTTTGATACTTCTAGGTTTTAAGTGTTTAAAACGCATAAATTTCTTTGAGACCTTTTTTTCCATTTCTTGAGTTTTTTTTTTCATTATTTTAAATCTTGTGTTGTCCATTTTTTTCCACAATAATTTTTGCAATAGGATTTCTCTCACTTCAAGGCTTTAAGAGTTCAAAACATATAAATGACTTTAGGACTCTTTTTCCTCTTTTTTTTTTTTTCGTCGTTATTTTATTGAAATATTGTGTTGTCCATCTACATCTTTTGGAGTTGAATAATAATCCATTTGTTATCAAGTATAATATTATTAGAGGTTCAAATTGTGATTCACCCCATTGTATTAGGGTACACATTGTCTAATTATATAGGTTAGAAATCTTGAATTTTCAAGATGTTTGAAATTTCTCATAGGTTATGTTGTGGCTCATTTGCAATATCCTTTATTTTTAATTTTTAAAAATACAAAAAAAATAGAAAATTCTCAAAATACATTTTAAAGTATAAAGATTCATATACTTTGGCATAAAAATGTAATATATGTTGCATTAAAGTTTAAAGTTAATACTTTAAGCTGTGTGGAAGCGGGTCCCAACCCACAGATTAAAAAGTGAGCATCTTATGGAGCGGGATCCGACGATTTATCAAACAAAGAATAAGAGTTTCAACCCGCGAGCACTTTCAGCGTGCGGGTTAACGAGGAGGGTGCCTCCGTAGTTGACCTTGTTGACTGCGGGGTCAATCTAGATCAATGGTCAAGATTCACTGCGAGGGAATGAACCCGATGAGCTCTCCGTACTTTGAGACCTCCCGCAGTGACATATGCAGCCAACTGTTGACAGATGTGGTCCACGTCGGAGTACTTTTAACGGTCTTTTGGCGTGTCTCATCAGCATTTAATTCTTAAGCCCGCTTTAAGAAGGATTCTCATTTTTCTAAGGTTATTGTTGTTAGTTTGTGTTTGAAATTGTGTCTACGCCGTGTCTTTCTCTGTTGTCCACCACCTTGTCAATTGTCTATCACCCCAAGCTAAACTATGACCAAGCGTCCATCCCTTTCAAGTTCTTCCAGTCACATTCCTCTCATGGACATTGAGAGGGACATCCAGGATATTGTCTATTCTCTAGACCACCTTTCATTTTATCAGCAAGTTTTCCTAAATGATAAAACTTCTCCAATTTACATCGCCATGGTTAAAACTAGTGTGTTGTCTGCATGTATCCCAAGAACACACCTTTTTCCCGAATTTGTGTACTGGCTAGTGTCTGTTACGTACCCTGGACAATGTTATGTAATTAATTGTCAAGGGGGGAATGTTTTGCAAGTCTCAGCCCAATTAATTCGTCAAGCTCTGTGTTACCCTGAGTCAAAGTCGTATGTCCAATTTAGTGATGATTCCTTGATGGCGCATTATGATAGTCTTGTAGGTCAAGAGTTTAACCAATTCATATTTTTTCTGAAGCCAGATACACAACAGTTTACACCTGATAATAAAGAATTTCCCATGGAGGTTTTCGATATAAAAGTCAGACCAGTGCTAAGGTGCATTGCAAAGATTTTTGGAAAGGATGATGACAGTACAATGGAAAAATTAGTTCTGTGAATGTTCGCCTTGATGATGAAGCCAAGAGTGGTGCTGGATATTCCATCTTATTGACAAGAAGTTTTCAACTCTCATCTCATGAGCTTATCACTGACGGGTTCATTCAGGTTTCCTTCTCTTATTATTTACCTCTTTTTATATCAAAATGTAGAAGAATTCATGCATCTGGGTTGAATATAATGGATATGAATAAGAAGAGGCAGTCAAAGTATTTTGGACAGACATAGTGATGAAATAATGGAATGAGGGTGGTTTGTTTGATTTTTCTAGTCATTTCATGTCTACTACATATAGATTTTGAATGGAATTACTCCCCCCTGCTTTTTGCTAAAAGCTCAAGAGTTCTTACAGTTGGGTACAAATTGTAAGTTTGGTGATTGGTTTGTCTTTGAAGACTATTCTAAAATTAGGCTTTATGGAGCTAGTGTAGAGCCTTATAGGCTTCCTGTATTTGTGCCTATGAGCTTATTTGCTTTGGAGTTCATTAGGAAAAGTTTAAACGTCAATCAGATACATTTTGTGCCTATGAAGAAAGCTCATATGTTTAAGTTTCCAATGATTGTTGGTCCTTTTATAGTTAATATGAGACAAGCAATTGATGAAGCCTCTAAGATGTTAGATGAAACGCACCTACTGTTAGGAGAGAAGTGGGCTTATGACCCTCACAGTGTGATTTATAATAGGATAATTGAAAATGGGTATTCAGCATTCATTCATGAAAGCAAACCTGATATAGAAAAAATGGAAAGTAAAGGTTCTGCAGGTTCAATGAGCTCAAATGTACAGACTCCAATTATATCAGAGAAGTCAAATAAGAGAGGTAAATAAGTAGGGATTGATTCAGAGGATGAAGAACAGAGGACTGAAAAGAGAACAAAGCTCAGTGAGGATTTTGTAGATGCTCAACCTGGTTTCTCATTACAATTGGGAGATGAGAAAAAATTTCCCTGCTTCACCAAGGAGACATGAAAGCACTCAAAAAAAGGTGCCCTTAATTAAACAAATTTTTGCCCAAATTGCAGAAAGAAATTAGAAAATGAAGGCAAGCATGGAGGCTCAAGCTGAGTACCAGATAAACCCAGATCAAACGAGACTTCTAACTGCAATGGATCTTGAAAAGGATCAATTTAATATTGCTCTTTCAAATCCCTCTGATATGTCTATTGGTTCATCTAATAATTTCAACACTGTGAATCTAACTGTAGATGTGAAGAAAAATATTGCTTGACAAAGTAAATCTACATATGCAAACAGGTCAACTGATTGTAAATGACCTAATCAAAACCAATGCAATGGCACTCAAGGCTGAAAATATGCTTGGGAAAGTGATCAAGCAATTAAAGTTAGAGAAAGAAAATTCCAAGGCTTTGACAATCCAGAACGAAGAACTAAAAAATATTATTGGGAAGATTGGGGTAGATCCCAATGACAGGTCTGTTGTACAGGAGCTTCTACAAAGTGTTGAATCAGAAATCTCAATGCTGAAGAAAAATTTGAAGTTTCCTACAGGAGAACACTCCATGGCAGCAGAGGTTGTAGAGGTAGAAAATGAGAAAGAAAAACTTCTTCAACAACTTTTGCAAAAGGAAGAAAAAATCACCAAACTAAATCAAACTGCATTGTCAATGAAGAATCACATTGAATCTCATACTTGTACTTTTGTTTTTCCATCTGGTAATGAAGATCCATTAGCACAAATATCTCAATTAACCACTAAATTACAGATGGCAGAGAGAGATCGAAAAATGGCACAAGCTGATTTGGAAACAATAACAAAGATCATACAAGCCATAGAGGGAGAAGTCAGTAAATACAAAATTGACTGCCAGATTGCTGATGCTGAGATTAAAAATCTCAAAGAAAAATTGAAGGGAAATATATCCTTAGTACAAGCTAAGGATATCATCTGGAATGATATCATTTCATAAATGAAAACAATCTGGGGTTTTGTGACTGTTTTTGTAGAAGAAAAATGTATTATCAAGGATTTTGAAGAACAAGCCATGACAGAAAAGAAAAATACAATTAATAGGGCCATTTGGGCAAGAAATTTCATTGATTTCATTGATTCCAAAACAAATCAAGAGTTGGAAGAAAATGAAATTAAACACAGGCTTTTTTATGCTGTGGAAATTAATAAGATGATTGTCAAGAATGATTGTGGGAAGTCTATAGAAAAAAAGTTGATTGAGCTTTTAGGAAGCAGTGAACCAGTTTGATAATTTATTTGATAAAATAGCAAGAGCAGGTTTGCCATCATGTTGGGGTCTTAGAGGTAGTATTTTATGATGGAATTATTATGAACCCTTACTAGTGTTGGCAAAAAGTAAGGTAGACAGTACTCATGAGAAGACTCAGGTTCTTAAAGGAGCAACATTGATCAATTTCCTTCAAAGACATTTTCAACTGTTGTGGTTAGTGAAGACTTTATTTACAGAGAGGCCATCATTTAACAGAATCACTCTTTTTAGATTGGAATATCACAAGCCAGTCCATTCACCTAAGACTAACATTGAGATATGGAAGAAATGCAGAGCCTGGATGGTAGATTTACCAAAGGACCCCTCGACTTCAAAGAAGGATAAACCAACCAATCAAGGAAATGCAGCAGCAACATCATCAATTCACATTCAACAAATAGATTAAGATTTATATTTTATGTTATTTTCCTCTTTTTAAGAGAATTTAATTGTAATTAGACATTTTGATGACATGTAATAGGAAGTTGATGAAGTATTAAGTAGTTGAAGCAATTAGGATTAGTTCCAACAATTACAAACTGCTTTCTATTGTATTTAAAGAGAAAAAGAATAAAGGAAAAGGTTCAAAGTTTTGGACCTTCAGACTGCAATTTTGTACTTAGATTTCAAATGATTAATGAATGAAAATAAATATTCTGGTATTTTTTGATATCGATATGTCTTCCAGTTTACATTATGTGTTTTATGTCTTTGAATAAAATGAAGTAATGAAGTTGCAGGACTCTTTTTACTTGTGTGAATAAGAGTTAAAATCCTTAATAGGCGCTCCTTCATTTTAACTATTCCTTGTCTTATAATTCTTCTGAAGTTTGAGGTGATATATTTTGTACATCAGCATATCAATTCGAGCTTCTTTCCTTCACGTTCTTCTGATTATTCCATTCTATATCAACAAATAATAGCATTGTGGGGCATTCATTGTATTTGATCTTTGAGGGTTTAATGATAAACATATGAAGGTGATTAAACGAAGACCAATCTTTCTATGACACATTTATATAAATGTCTTAAGCACTAATTCCTTACCACAGCTAAGGGATTGTCTCTTAAGGTACAACATTTTTTGGCGTCATTGCCGGGGATGAAGAAACAAAGTTTTTCCCTAAGTTTTATTTATATTTCGTTTGGTTGTTCAGAGAGGAGGAAATATCAAGCTGTGTCTTTATTTCATAATTTTGGCGTATAAAAGGCCACATACGAGGTCAGATACCTCTCAGTAGAAAGCTCCTATTCTTTCAAATCCTGAAAAGTTGGTTTCTAAAAAAGGTCATAAATCAAGAATGCTTTCTACACTTGATGCTACACTACCTACACCAAGCAACAGTTCTCATAGCTTTTCATCCAAGGATATTTCCCGAAAAATAATTTTCCCAGAACAAGAATCCTTTACCCCACATATTCATTTTCAAGAACCAAATTTAGAAGAACAATATTTTGAGTCTGTTTCATTCACATTTATAGAATCTCAACCTAATACAGTTGCAATTTTTTCTGCTATTTTTCATCAACCCCTTCCCATATCAGTTGTTTCACCTCATTCATCCAAATCTACAACTGGTACACAATTCCAACCTACTCAAGGAGTATTTAATCAAGGCATAAACATGGTTGCCCCTGTTCTTTCTTTCTTGATGAATAGATATGCATCATTAAATCTTCCACAACCAATGAATGAAATGCCTCGGGAATACCTTAAATTGCTTCCTAGATTTACTGGGGAAGATAAAATAACTGCAGAACAACAGTTGCCTTTGTTTTGCACTTTTGCTGAAAATTTAAATGTTGAACATCTTGATGTAGTAATGAGACGTTTTGTACTGTCTCTGAATGGAGAGGCCAGAAAATGGTTTAAAGGATTACCAAATGGCTCAATTAATAATTGGGACGAATTAGAAATACAATTCATCCAAAGATGGGGTGAAAAGAGTGATCATGGTTATTCATTGATAGAGTTTAATGCTATTAAGAAAAATTCTGATGAAAGCATGAATGATTTCATTAAAATATTTAACAAATTGTATAATAGTTTGCCTATAGAAATGAAACCCCCTCCTATTAGAGCAAGAGTTGTTTTTACTGGGGCATTTGTATCAAATTTTAGTTTCACTTTGAGAGAAAGAATATCTGCTGCTCTTGAAAAAATCCAAAAAAATGCTTTAGATATTGGAGAAAACATGATTGTTGCTGGAAAAACATAGGAAAAGCAGACTATTCAAGATAAAGGTAAGGATAAAGAAGATTCATCACAGGATCAAAGGATTGATGACATGACTAAGGTTGTAGAAATTTGAATAATAGATAAATTATTCACCGAGATTATCCTGATCACACACTATTTGAGCTTCATGCATAATACATAACCTCTTCTACTATTGATCATCAATTTGCGGAATTAAAAACAATCTCATGCGCACATTAAAACCATAAACAATCACACATATAAACACAGTGTTTATGGGAAAGCTTAAAGCTGAAAACCCCCAACTATCTGTATATTATAATGATAGAGAACATGTAACAATCATAGTGCAAACTCCTCACAAGCTCTCAGCACTATCTCCAATTGTTACACACTACACAAGCTCAGATCTAGCAAAACACATGCTCCAATCTGCTCCACCTGTTAGCCTGCCTCTACTGTGCAATCCAAGATGGATAATTGTGAGATCCAAGTTCGAATCCCACCAAGATGTATTGCGCAATCCTCATTGGCAATCTCAATCAATGTGTGTGCAAATCTCATGCACCAGTATAGTCACAACTGATAGTCACACTGCTCTTTCACCTAACCTCTCCACTGGTCTTCACTGAACTGTCCATGCACTTGAGTTAACTGATGTATTCTTTAGTTGATTTATGAGTTAATAATTAGTGAATTAATTTATAATTAATTCACACCACTCATCACTAGTGTATTAATTAGTTAGACTAATCACAACTAGTTCAACTAAGTTAAACTAACCACAACTCCATTAACTCCTCAATCAACTCCACCAAACTCAATCACTTGAGTTCTAACTGAAGTCCATCATGCAATAGCTCAACTAAACCCTAGGAATAGCGTAATTCCTTCTGTCAGCTACATGTGCCACATCCATAGCTCAAACTGAAGTGCTCCAAGAGGATAAGATAATGTTTATAGTCCAAATATTATTAAGAGCTAATAATATTCGACATATCTATTTTTAGACTGGCAATCTAAAAATAGATTCCGCCCAATATGTCTAAAAATAGAAGTCCATCTATTTTTTCCGACTTGACCAACTATCCACAAATAGCATCCTGCAACTCATAGAACATGATCCATATGTCTAAAAATAGACATAGTCTAAAAATAGACTTTGCGCCAAAAATAGCCTGCGGGCCCACTTAGTGAAGGCGACTTCTTTCCACTAAGTTCATCATCTTGTTGCATTCTCAACAAAGGTCATCAAGAACTTGTCAAATAAATTAGTGAAGATGCAATTGGACAATAAGAAACCTGCACAACAAAACATAGGGGTTTTCGATCCACAGTTTAGAAAGCAACCCTTGTGGATTTTGCAGAGGGAAAGGAGAGATCAAGATCAAGTTCAAGAACCCTTATATATAGAAGCAGCACCTTCACAGTCTACTGAGGATGATCAGAAAGATGTTGAAGATCAAATATCTACTGTTTATATGGAGATGATGAGGAAGAAGAGAAATGTGAAGAAGAATGCACAGAAGCTGATGTGTCATTTGATCAGGAAGAAATGGATGATTATTGTAAACAATTCACTGATTTTATGCAAGAAGAACTGCATAAGTAGTATGACTTAAGATCAAAAAAGAGATTAAGAACTCAGGATGATGAGGAAAAAGAACCAGACTCAGTCCCTTCTCCAATGGCGACTCCAAAACCAAAGAACTCAATAAAACAATCAGACAAGGGGAAACAACCTATGAATTTAGGGAATGCAAATGAAAAACAAGTTGAGGTTTCCCAAAATAAGTCTATTGATTCTAATATTTTGGAGAAGATTGTCACTGTACCTAAGCAAAATGCTAATTCTAACAAGAATCAATAAGAACCTGAGAATATCATTAAACATAATCAAGCTTTTAGTCTGTCCAAAGAATTAGAAAAGATCAAAATTCAAGTACTCTTGCTTGAGTTAGCTAAGACACCTGGTTACAAGAAGTAAATTACAAAATATATTAATCTTTCTCGGTCTGATGATATTGGTGATATTGTGAATTTACAAGAAGAAAAACCAGTGGTCACTTTTGCTCCACATGTGGAAGAGTTAGATTCTTCTGTTCCTCCATTTTATATATTAGTGCTTCTTCATAATTTCATTCTACATAATTGTATGTTAGATTCTGGTGCATCACATAATCTCATGCCCTTATCTGTAATGAAAGAGTTAAATTTACAAACACTAAGCCATATAGAGACCTCTATCCATTTGATTCAAAAAGGGTGAAGTGTGTTGGGCTTATCAAAGACATAGTGGTTTCTCTAGCCCAAATTCTAGCAAAGAGTATTATGATGGATGTAGTAGTTGTAGATATTCCAGCCAGATTTGGTATGCTCTTGTCTAGATATTGGGGAGCAAAGCTTGGAGGTGTTTTAAAGCTGGACTCACATATGCTATCATTCCTATTTTTAATGGGGAAGAAAGGATGTTATACACACTAGTATATTTGGCCCAATTTCCGACGACCACTTCGTCGCTATTTCGACACATAGGCATCATAAGAGTCACAGTTTGAAGCTGGGAAAAATGTGGTTAGCCATTACGTCACAATTCCGACACTTCAATAAAGTGTCGGAAGAGCAACACTTTTTCTGACATTTCCAAACAACTTTCGCTCTTCCGAAGTTTTCCAAACCATCGCTCTTCCAACGTTTCCGAACCGTGACTCTTCCGATGTATCCCAAACTGTCACTCTTCCGATGTTTTCGAAACCATCACACTTCCAACGTTTTTCAACTGTCGCAATTCCGACGATATGTCATCCGACGTTTAGAACGTCGCTCTTCCTAAACATTTCTCTTCATAAAGCGTCGCAATACTGACGAAAGGAAATTATTTTGGAAGGTTGAAAGCATAGGAAGACTGACGCTTAGGAAGCGTCGCAAGAGTGATGAAAGGAAAAAATTTCATAGGTTGAAAATTTCGGAAGACCGACGCTTAGGAAGGGTCGCAAGAGCGACGAAAGGAAAAAATTTCATAGGTTGAAAGCATCGGAAGACCGATGCTTAGGAAGTGTCACAATACCGATGATAAGTTAAAAATTAAAAAAAAAGAAATGAATTAATATATAGTCATTATTATTAATATTATTTTGTATTCTATACTTCCAATGGAGCCAAGGATGTGAACACTCTTGTGGATAGTCCTTGTGCTAGAAACATATTCAGTTGTGGCAATCCTACCAAAGTGCCACTCTCGTGGCCTATCAACATGACCCACCAGTCTGGTCTTCACTTACGTGGTTTCTCCAACCAATGGAAATGAATCAAAATAGGGTGTTCCTAGAATCACCAAGCTTCAACCATAACAAAAACTAAAACCATGCCATTTACACCAATTATAGTTGTATCTATGATAACAATGCTTGGCTTGTGTCGATTATAAACTCAACTGAATTAATATAGGTCTCACCAACATATAAAACTTTAAATTTTGTGATGAGTTGTTACCAGGTTTAACCAAAATATGGTTATGATTTCCAACAAAAAGAAAAACACCTCGCCCACGATTCGAACTAGGGCTACATTAATGAAACATTCAAACCATATCCAATAAAAATTCTCACACTTAAGTCTCTGATCTGGAAGACATAAAATAAAATCTTCCTCAGCGTATACAAAACTTGAACTATACTTCCTCAATTCATTAATTATATATAGTCATTAATATTAATTCTGTATATTAACGTTACATAATGCTTCCCTAATTCCCCAGATACTTTGGAGTCTGTTGCCTTTAATCATAGATTCCTAAATAAAACAATTTCTTGGTTGTGGGCTTCCACAAGCCTCTTCAGGCCTAATTTTTTCGAAGTGTTTCCCATCACCTGTATATTCAAATACATGACAATCATGGCTTGCACCTAATAGGGTGTTAAACTACAATAGAAACTCTAACAATGGATTTTTTGTTCATAAAGGATAGGTCTGTTTTGGATTTTTCTTCTGCTATGGCTAGGTAAGACTTTTGGCTTCTATAACTTGGGCCATCATGCCAAATACCCATACCCAACTCCTTCCACCTCAAGAACAACTAACCCTAAACCCTTCTTTATAGACCATATATAATATCTCATCAGACCTCCATCACTAAAGTTACCCACTCTTCCAAAATATTGTGGTTACAGGGGAAAGTTAAGGGGTCCTTGGCCTATTGAAGGAAAGTAGAAGGAAGCCCAAAAATAGGAGAAAAACCCTACTGATAGCTGCATCAGTCTTCCATAGCATCTCCTGTGAGGTTCTTGAAACCTCTCAAACCCATAAAACAGAATTGAGAAGAAACCCCTTGGAACTTCAATTTCCACAGAACACATTCAATATGTGTAGACTGAAACAGAAGCAATGCATGGCACATACAGAATAGGATGATGGTGCATCTAAAATTTTAAATTCCAATCCTCTCACATCAAGTTTCCCATGAAAGTTGGGAAATGTTTCACCTTTGACAAGTCCAAAATTTAGTATTTACATAGAATTACAAGTCTATTACAAGTCTGTTTCACGTGTTTTCTTGTTTACAACTTACTCTATTATTCTAATTGCTACTCACTGATTCTTCTCTTGGCTTGCAGTGCCTATATTTTTTTGTGAAATTAGAATAACAATAAATTGGATTATTGTTGCTTTTGACCAGATCATGGGATTGATATCAGATGGAGGCTCCAATTGAAGTAGAAGGATGAGGAGGTGTTGGAGAAGGTGTGAAGGATGAACAGATCCTTTTTTTTTTAAATTTTACTATTATTTCGTCCTCATAAAAGAATCCACTACAAAAAATAAATAAATTCATGACGATCCCTTTCTCAGATCAACGAAGAAATTGAGGACTTAGTTATTCTCCTTTTGAACATCCTTAGACTGTGTTTGGAGACTTGTTAGGGCATCGAACCTAAACTTTGTTCATACGACCTAATCTAAAATATAAATTCTTATCTTTGTGACATCAGTAACATATAAAAATGAGTCTTGTGACTTGTGAAGGCCATGAGCCCTCCTTTAATACTGACAGTTATGAACATCACTCAGTCCTCTAGGATAGTGAACCTTGGGCAGAAAAGTTCTTTGAGTTGTGGCTTAGTAAACAAGGATTTGTTTGGAGATTTTGTAAGATTTTGAAAGAAATTTTAATGCAATCACCTTCGGCCATCCTTAGGGTATCGTTATGATCATAATTCAAGCACAAAACACCTTAATCTCATTAACAGATGTGTAGTCCCTTAAAGCTCCATGTATACAATTATGGTGTAAGCATTGACAACAGTTTAAACATTGACACTTTGAGGTGTGACCTCACTTAACAAAATTAAATTCGACAACACTTAACAACATTATTCTACCTGTAACAATATGTCCTCTTATTAACATTGATATGGAAACAACATTGATGTTTGATAGTAACTGAGCCTTAGAGATATATTAATGATCGTTTTACAGTACGTTGGATTTGATCTAAGTTAAACTAACTAGGAAACCTTAGGCAACAGGTAACTCCTCTCATGGTTGTAGAGATCAAGTGGTTCAAGTCACTAATTTCATGGACACACAGATCAATAGAATGCCAATTATGGGTTTTTTCTCCAAAATAATCACTCCCCTGTATCCATCATGAATGTAGGTGTTCACGGATAAACATTCGGGGTTTTGAACCTATGATCTTTGTACTCAAATTTACTGTACATTTTTACCATCTTGGCAAGTGAGCAACTAATAGTGTTTACAAATGAAGAATTCCAAGAGTGACCCTTTTCTTTTACCTAAGCCATCCTTGAGCTTGTTGGTTCAATTATTATTTCATGGTTTGATTTTCTATAACAATTTCTAGTTTTATTGATATAAATTTAATTTCATCCATAATAGTGCCTTAGGTACGCATTGTGAGTGAGTGAAACAATAATCATGTTCTTGAAATATAACATGAAGAACTACAACCAATAGGAAATATATCTCACCTGCATATAATGTTTGGATGGGATCAATCTTGATTCTCTATAGCCCATATATTCATAATGAATGGTACAGTTCTGCAGGAATGAACCAGATGAATACTAGATAATAGCTGCAAATGCAAGATTGTAATCAGTATACTGATGCCTTGTATGATGAATGAGCAAGGAATGTTGGGTTGCATTGCTTAAATATATAGTGTACAACTTAGTCAATTACAAGTGGGTAAGTGGTTGATAATTAAAGTTTGGAAGTTTCCTTGCCAATACCTGTCCAATTATTGTATTTAGGCTTATGTACAGGCATAATGGCAAGAAGTCTGCAATGCCACCAGCTTTTTATTTCCTTGGCTATTTCTACCTAAAGATCTTGCAAGAGTTGGTCAATAAATGATTGTGGCTTCAAGCCTTCTGGTGAATCGTTCTTCACGATGTTGATATTTAATTTTTCTAAGAATTACGGGACAATCTAAACCCCACCAGAACATGATGATGGGTGCAATTGCATTGTTTGTCATACCAAAGGAACCCATTTAACAAAAAATACATAAAAGGGTAAAACTCGACCGTCATGAAAAACAAGTTGTTTTCACCATACGGCGGCTAGTGATAATAAGACTTGTAACCTCTCAGACAAATTCCTCATTTTGCATCAAATATTATGCGCATCAGAATCGTCATCAAATTTTGCATCACAAAGAATAACATCAATAGTTTACTTCATGCATTAAAAAAAAAAAAACATAAAGCATGAACGAGATCGTACCTCTGCGGCTTGAGATTGGGACTTGTAGAGACACGGATGAAAACACTCTGCGGCTTCAGATTGGGACATTTTATGACTTAATCTTGCACTGATATTTGAGGCAACTTCATCAGTAGTTCTTCATCTTGCAAAATTCTCCCTTTTTTTTGCTTCTGTTAGTGTAGCTGTGAATGATACTTAGTCTTTAGATCGCATTCAGTTAACCGAAAAACAACATACATATTGCTAGTTTGCAGGGTAAAGCACATCAACCCTAATATATTCATTGAAAAGCTTCTCATGCCAAGAATTTTTCACAGATGAAGAATTATCACAAGGAAGAAAATTTTATAAGATACATTTGACATATTAACTGAAAATCTAATTGGTGATAAAAATATGAAATCTAGGTAATAAAAAAACCACACAACAAAAACCCCGTACACAACAAAAACCCACATCATTTTAGCAAATGAAATCCTACATTTCAAAAACATAAGGTCAAGGATTCGAATCTAAAAAAGACACATACCTTGTAGGCAATCACAGTTCTCAGTCTCCTTCCTAATGATATCAAGCACAAAATCAATGAGCTCAGATCCTTATGTGTAATGCCCCTTGGCCCAGTTGTTTCCAGCCCCAGATTGGCCAAAAAAAAGTTATCAGGTCTGAAAACCTATCCATAACCCTTTCAAGCTGTAGATCTGAAGTGCCCTGATATCTCTCAGTAGGATCCATCCTGTGTTCTTCACAAACCACTTCCCAGAACTTGGAGCCGATCTGGTTGCCACATTGGCCCCCCTTAATGTGAAGGATCTCTGGCATTTTTGCTATCGACCCAACTCAAATTTGGATTAGATCCTCCCTCCTTCCCTAGACAAACCATGCAACCGAAGGGAAATGAATGAGGGAAATTAAAACTTTTGATATTTGAAATTTTTTGACATTTTGAAATGAAACACACCTATTTTTTTAAGGCCACTCAAATTAATTTGAAAATAAATATTTTTTAATAATTATAATCATTTTTAAATAATTAAAATAATTTCTAAATAATTTAATGTTTGTTTATTTTAATTGCTTAAAAATATTTACAATAAAAAAAATAAAACATATCTTTTTGAGAAGCAATTAAAGTTATATGAGTAAATAATGGACTGATTTTTGCATACAGTAATCCTTCTACCCTACTAAATCATCATGCTTTATTAAAAGGAGTTTTAAACTTTACACTATTAAATTATGTTTTATTTTAAATATTTGGAGTTTTAATCTCTTTTTTATATATATATTTTTTCTTTATAATTTATGTATTATTTTTTCCTTATTTTTAAGTATTACTTTAAAAGTGAAATTTACATTTTTTTCTTTAATGATAGTAATCTATGTATTCATTCATTCAAATTAGATACATTTTCTATAAAAAATAATAGTGTAGTCTAATTAATATATGAAATGGTTTTTTTGATTGAAACCTGACAATATCAAGATTGTGATTTCTTATTGTTTATAATCAATTTTTGAATACATAAATGAATTAAACGCCTTAAAAATCTCTTTAGAAATTAAAACTTAATAAATTAAATAATTTAAACTGGTTTGGGTAAACTAGTGTTTAAGGGGTTAGCGGATAAGGGTTAGAGGTTTAGGGTCTATGGGGTTAAATGGGTTAGGCGCGCATTTAGAGGTTTAGGGGCTTGGGGGATTTAGCAGTTAAGGATTTTAGCTAGGGGTTAGGGGTTAAGGGGTTAGAGGTTTAGGGTTTAGGGGTTTAAATGGGTTATAGGGGTTTAGAGGTTTAGGGGGTTAAATGGGTTAGGCCGGTTGGGAAATAGGGTTTAAGGGGTTAGGGGTTAAGGGTTTAGAGGTTTAGGGTTTAGGGGGTTAAATGGGTTAGGGGTTTAGGGGGTTAAATGGGTTAGGGGTTAAGGGTTTAAGGGTTAGTGGTTAAGGGTTTAGAGGTTTAGGGTTTTGGGGTTAAATGGGTTAGGGGTTTATAGGTTTATGGTTTAGGGGGTTAAATGGGTTAGGGGTTTAGGGGGTTAGGGGATTTAGCAGTTAAGGATTTTAGGGGTTATATGGGTTAGGGGTCGAGAATTAGGGTTTAAGGGGTTAGGGTTAAGAGTTTAATGATTTAGGGTTTAAGGGGTTAGGGGTTAAGGGTTTATAGGTTTAGGGTTTAGGGGGTTAAATGGGTTAGGGGGTTACTAGGGGTTTAGGGGGTTAAATGGGTCAGGGGTTAAGATTTTAGGAGTTAGAAGTTAAGGGACGTTTAGAGGTTTATGGTTTAGGGGTTAAATGGGTTAGGGGTTAAATTAGTTTCTTATTCTTTGTGTCTCAATGTAACAATTTTGTAAGTGTTTTTGCTTGTTGCCAAGTCTTCTTTATTTATTAATTTATAGTATTTGTTAGCCATTGATTTACATTTATTGATGAAAATTTCTATTGAAGTCAAACCAAATGTATGTTCAATATCTAGTTTCAAACTCAGAAACAGTGTTGTCACACAATTTAAGTTCAGAGAATGGCCATCTTATGAAGTCTTAATAACCAGACTGCACCTCATGACTACTCCAAAAAATCTTAAGTTCGAGTGTCCCACAGTCATGAGAAATTTGGCTCTCATACTCTTGTTCCACCTGACTGTGTCCTGGAAATACCCTTGTTTATTGCAAAAACATCCTAATGTTGTCGACCTTGTCCCTTAGCAGACGAAGGAAACATATGTGACTGAGAGGAATGGAAAGCACTACAAAGTTGAAGAGAGTAAAAAATACTAAGATGGTTTAAAGGATAAGCTTGAATTAGAATGTAGCAGTGTTGAAACAACTAAAAGTTGTCCCAAAAAAATAGTTGATAATGTGAAACCTTCTTCTGTACCAGTCAAGCAAGACTACATTCATGTGAGAGAAAGAAGAGGCCAAGCGACAAATAGGCATAGCCTGGAAGAATATAGGGTATGGTTCCCTCTTTTTGATAAAATATTTGATCTACATTTTGTCTATCGAAGATTAACCATTTTAACCTTTCCAACAAGGCAGAATTAACCCAATCATAGGTCCCAATATGTCATGATATATATTAACTCTCTATATATTGAGAAGGAATAATTATAAAGACATAGATTGATAGAGGTGGTGAGACAAGGGGAGTCACAAGGGAGAGATGGATATAAATTGAATGAGAGCGGAGAGAAGGAATGGATCAGCTGAGAGAGAGAGAGGGAGAGGAGTGAGAGAGGTAGAGAAGGGTAAGAGAGGGAGATAGTGATACAAAGATGGAAGGGGGGCAGAAACAAGGATAGAGGGAGGGATATAGCTATGAGAGGATTGGAGGGTAGAGAGAGAGAGAGAGAGAGAGAGAGAGGGAGATTGGGGAAGAGAGAGGTCATTCTAGATGCTCTGAAAGTGTTCAGGCTTCATCCAGGTCACAAGTGTTGTCTGCTAGGAAGGCTTTCCAAAGAAGTTGGCTGGCATCACTATGACACTATTACGGAATTAGAAGGGAAGATAAAGGAAAAGGCTCAGGAATCATATGAGAGAAGGAAAGAATTGGAGAAATTGAGATCAAAAGTAGTGGAGTTAGCCGAAAAGCAGCTTACCCCAAAGATGGATAAGATAAAACTTGACAACATATTGGTCAATTTCCTTGACCCTTTATTGGTTATTCAGGAGTATGAATACACCACTGTTAATATCAAGGTAACTGGCCCCTAGAAGATCAAGGGGTTAAGGGGTTTAGGGGTTACATGTTTGGGGTTTAGGGGGTTAAACGGGTTAGGGTTTTAGAGGTTTAGTGGGTTAGTGGATTTAGCAGTTAAGTATTTTAGGGGTTAGGGGTCATTACGGGATAATGGGGCTAGGGTTTAGGGGGGTTAAATCGGTTAAGGTTTTAGGGGTTTAGGGGGTTAAATGGGTTGGGGGTTGGGAATTAGTGTTTAAGGGGTTAGGGGTTAAGGGTTATAGGTTTAAATTTTAGGTCGTTAAATGGGTTAGGCGTGGATTTAGAGGTTTAGGGGCTTGGGGGATTTAGCAGTTAAGGATTTTAGCTAGGGGTTAGGGTTTAAGGGGATAGAGATTTAGGTTTTAGGGGTTTAAAAGGGTTATAAGGGTTTAGAGGTTTAGGGGGTTACGGGATTTAGTAGTTAAGGATTTTTTGGGTTAAGGGTTAGGGTAGTAGGTTAAATGGGTTAGGGTTTTAGGGGGTTAAATGGGTTAGGCCAGTTGGGAAATAGGGTTTAAGGCATTAGGGGTTAAGGGTTTAGAGGTTTAGGGTTTGGGGGGTTAAATGGGTTAGGGGTTTAGGGGTTTAGGGGGTTAAATGGGTTAGGGGTTAAGGGTTTAAGGGTTAGTGGTTAAGGGTTTAGAGGTTTAAGTTTTAGCGGTTAAATGGGTTAGGGGTTTAGAGGTTTATGGTTTATGGGGTTAAATGGGTTAGGGTTTTGGAATTAGGGTTTAATGGGTTAATAGGGGTTAAGGGGTTATAGGTTTAGGGTTTAGGGGGTTAAATGGGTTAAGGGTTTAGGGTTGGATTAGGGGGTTTAGCAGTTAAGGATTTTAGGGGTTAGAAGTTAGGGGCTAATGGGGTTAGGTTTTAGGGGGTTAGATGGGTTAGGGGTCAGGAATTAGGGTTTAAAGATTTAGGGTTTAGGGGTTTAAATGGGTTATAGGATTTTAGAGGTTTAGGGGGTTAGGGGATTTAGTAGTTAAGGATTTTTTGGGTTAAGAGCTAGGGTAGGGGGTTAAATGGGTTAGGGTTTTAGGGGGTTAAATGGGTTAGGCCGATTGGGAAATAGGGTTTAAGGGGTTAGGGGTTAAGGGTTTAGAGGTTTAGGGTTTAGGGGGTTAAATGTGTTAGGGGTTTAGGGGGTTAGGGGATTTAGCAGTTAAGGATTTTAGGGGTTAGAAGTTAGGGGCTAATGGGGTTAGGTTTTAGGGGTTTAGATGGGTTAGGGGTCAGGAATCAGGGTTTAAGGGGTTAGGGTTAAGGGTTTAATGGTTTAGGGTTTAAGGGGTTAGGGGTTAAAGGTTTATAGGTTTAGGGTTTAGGGGGTTAAATGGGTTAGGGGTTTACTAGGGGTTTAGGGGGTTAAATGGGTTAGGGGTTAAATTAGTTGCTTATTCTTTGCGTCTCAATGTAACAATTTTGTAAGTATTGTTGCATATTGTTGCCATGTCTTATTTATTTATTAATTTATAGTATTTGTTAGCCATTGCTTTACATTTATTGATGAAAATGTCTATTTCAGTCAAACCAAATGTATGTTCAATCTCTAGTTTCAAACTCAGCCACAGTGTTGTCACACAATTTAAGTCCGAAGAATGGCCATCTGATGAAGTCTTGATAACCAGACTACACCTCATGACTAGTCCAGAAACCATACCCATGTATTGATGGCACAAAACTGATACGGGTGCCCTCGAATGAATCGGCCCGACCTGAACACGCTTGGTCAGGCGCCCTCACACAGCGCGACACGACGCGCCTAATCGAATGATGCCATAAGGGGGAAAACGGAAAACGAGCCACCTGAATGCGTACAAGGCACCTGGGCGATCACAACTTAGAAAAACTGATATGGGTGCCCTCGAATGAAATCGCCCGACCCGACTTGAATGTGCCCAGTCGAGCAACCTCACACGGCGCGACACGGTGTGCCTGATCGAACGATGCCAGAAGGGATCAAATGGAAAATGGGCCACCCGAACATGCATGACGCACCCGGGCGGTCACAACTTAGAAAAACTGATACGGGCACCCTCGAATGAATCAGCCCAACCCAAATGCGCCCGGTCGGGTGCCCTCACATGATGCACCTGACCGAATGATGCCACAAGGGAGAAAATGGCAAACGGGCCACCCGAACATGCACAAGGCACCTGGGCGGTCATAACTTAGCAAAACTGATATGGGCGCCCTTGAACGAAACAACTCGACCCGACCCAAACGCGCCCGGTCGGGCGACCTCACACGGTGCAACACAACGCGCCCGACCAAATGATGCTTCAAGGGAGAAAACAGCAAATAGGCCACCCGAACGTGCACAAGGTACTCGGGCTGTCACAACTTAAAAAAAATGATATGGGCACCCTCGAAAAAATCAGCCCGACCTGAACGCGCCCGGTCGGGCGCCCTCACACAGCGCGACACGACGCACCTGACCGAAGGATGCCACAAGGGAGAAAACAACAAATGGGCCACCCGAACATGCATAAGGCACCTCGGCGGTCACAACTTAGCAAACCTGATATGAGCGCCCTCGAACGAAATGGCTCGACCCGACCCAAAGGCGCTCGGTCGGGCGACCTCACACGACGTGACACGGCGCGCCTGACCAAATGATGCCGCAAGGGATAAAATGGAAAACGAGCCACCCGAACGTGCATAAGGCACCTGGGCGGTCACAACTTAGCAAAACTGATATGGATGCCCTCGAACAAATTGGCCCAACCCGAACGCGCCTGGTCAAGCGCTTTCACATGGTGTGCCCGACCGAACGATGCTCCAATGGAGAAAATGGAAAACGGGCCACCCAAATGTGCATAAGGCACCCGGGTAGTCACAACTTAGTAAAAATTATATGGGTGCACTCGAAAAAAATGGCCCGACTCGACTCGAACGCGCCTGGTCGGGCGACCTTCCATATTCATGAGACAGTGCACCCGACCGAACAATGCCGCAAGGGAGAAAATGACAAACGGGCCACCCGAACGTCCACAAGGCACTCGGGCGGTCACAACTTAGCAAAATTGATACGGGCACCCTCGAACGAAACGACTGACCTGAACATGCTTGGTCAGGTGACCTCACACTGCATGACATGGCGCGCCAGATCGAACGATGCCACAAGGGAGAAAATGGCAAACAGGCCACCCGAACGTGCACAAGCTAGCACCCAGGCGGTCATAACTTAGCAAAACTGATACGGGCGCCCTCGAACAAAATGACCCGACCCAATGCGCTCAGTTGGGAAACCTCACACGGCATGACACAGCACGCCCGACTGAATGATGCCACAAGGGAGCAAATGGAAAACAGGCCACCTGAACATGCACAAGGCGCCTGGGCGGTCACAACTTAGCAAAACTGATACGGGTTCCATCGAACGAATTAGCTCGACCCGAACGCGCCCGGTCGAGTGCTTTCACACGGCGCGCTCGACCGAATGATGCCACAAGGGATAAAATGGAAAATGGGCCACCTGAACGTGCACAAGGCACCCGGGCGGTCACAACTTAGCAAAAATGATACGGGCGCCCTCGAACGAAACAACCCGACCCAAACGTGCTTTGTCAGGTGACCTCACACGATGCAACATGGTGCGCCCAACTGAAAGATGCCACAAGGAAAAAAATGACAAATGGGCCACCCAAACATGCACAAGGCACCCGAGCGGTCAGAACTTAGCAAAACTGATACGGGCACCCTTGAACGAATCAGCCCGACTTGAACACGCCCGGTCGGGCACCCTCACACTGCGCGCCCAGCCGAATGATGCCACAAAGGAGAAAACATCAAACGGGCCACTCGAATGTGCACAAGGCAGGCAGGAGCGGTCATAACTTAGCAAAACTTATACGGGCGCCCTCAAACGAAATGACCCGACTCGACTCAACATTTATCGAACATGACTTTCACACCGTGACCCGATCAGAACGATGACACAGAGAATGGAACGGGCTACCCGTGAGTTGTGTAAGATTCGTACTTATAACTATAAAATCGATACATAGCACGTGAACAAAAATCTACCGACCAACGATTAAGTTCATGACCAAACTAGCGAACACAAAGGCGCCTAACTTAATGATGCAACAAGGGAGAAAATGGAAAGAGGTCATTTAACGTACAAGTTTAGCACCTAAGTGGTCAAATTAGTAAAATCGAGGGCGCTTAATCTAGAATGGTTTTAATTTGATCAACGCTACCAATGCAAGAACTCTCACACCTGCATTTACATGGCGTGCCCGATAGAACAATGCCACAAGGGAGAAAACAGAAAATGGGCTTCCCGAACATGCACAAGTGACCCAGGTGGTCACAAATTAGCAAAACTAATACGAGCACCCTTGAATGAAATGGCCTGACCCGAACACGCCCAGTCGGGTGACCTCACATGGCACAACACATCGCACCCAAACGAACGATGCCACAAGGGAGAAAATGGAAAATGGGCCACCTGAACATGCACAAGTCACCCAGGCAGTCACAACTTAACAAAAATGATATGGGCACCCTCGAACGAAATGGCCTGACTCGACCTGAACGCACCTGGTCAGGCGACCTCACATGGCGCGACATGGTGCGCCCAACCCAACAATGCCACAAGGGAGAAAATGGAAAAAGGGCCACTCGAACGTGCATAAGGCACCCAGGTGGTCACAACTTAGAAAAACTGATATGGACACCCTCGAATGAATCGAACCGACCCAAACACGCCCAGTCAGGCGCCCTCACATGGTGGGACACAGCGGGCCTGACCAAACGATGTGACAAGGGATCAAAAGGAAAATGGGCCACCCGAACGTGCACAAGGCACTTGGGTGGTCACAACTTAGCAAAACTAATACAGGCGCCCTCGAATGAAACAGCCCGACCCGATCCTAACGTGCCAGGTCGAGTGACCTCACACGGTGTGACACGGTGCGCCCGATCGAACGATGCCACAAGGGAGAAAACGGCAAACAGGTCGCTAGAACATGCACAAGGCACTTGGGTGGTCACAACTTAGCAAAAATGATACGGGCACCCTCAAAGGAATCGACCTGACCTGAATGCGCCCGGTCAGGCGCCCTCACACAGCGCGCCTGATCGAATGATGCCAGAAGGGATCAAATGGAAAACAGGCCACTCGAATGTGCACAATGCACACGGGCGATCACAACTTAGAAAAACTGATACGGGCTCCCTCAAACGAAACGGATATACTCGAACGCGCCCGGTCGAGCGACCTCACACGGTGCGACACGGCACGCTTGACTGAACGATGCCACAAGGGAGAAAACTACAAATGGGCCACCCGAACGTGCACAAGGCACCTGGGCAGTCAAAACTTAGCAAAACTGATACGGGCGCCCTCAAAGCAAACGACCCGACTTGAACACGCCTGGTCGGATGACCTCACACTGTGAGACATGGCGTGCCCGACCGAACGATGTCACAAGGGAGAAAATGGAAAACAGGTCGCTCGAACGTGCACAATCTGGCACCTAGGCAGTCACAACTTATAAGCAAAACTGATATGGGCACCCTCCAACGAAACGACCCTACCAGACCCGAACGCGCCCAGTCGGGCGACCTCAAACGACATGACAGGGTGTGCCCGACCGAACGATGCCACAAGGGAGAAAATGGCAAACAGGCCACCTGAACATGCATAAGGGACTTGGGCAGTCACAACTTAGCAAAATTGATACGAGCGCCCTCGAACGAAACGGCTCGACCCGAACACGCTTGGTCGAGCGACCTCACACAGCGCGACACGGTGCACCTGAACGAACTATGCCACAAGGGAGCAAATGGAAAATGGGCCACCTGAACGTGCACAAGGCACCCGGGTGGTCACAACTTAGCAAAATTGATATAGGAACCCTCGAAAAAAATAGCCCGACCCGACTCGAACGCGCCCGGTTTGGTGACCTCACATGGCGCGACATGACGTGCTCTACCGAACGATGCCACAAGGGAGAAAATGACAAACGGGCCACCTAAACATGCACAAGGCACTCGGACGGTCACAACTTAGAAAAACTTATATGGGCACCCTCGAATGAATAGGCCTGACCCGAACACGCCCGGTCGGGCAACCTCACACGGTGCGACACGACGCGCCTGACCGAATGATGCCACAAGGGAGAAAATGACAAATAGGCCACCCAAATGTGCACAAGGCACCCCGGCGATCACAACTTAGCAAAACTGATATGGGCGCCCTCGAATGAATCGGCCTGACCCAAACACACCCAGTCGGGTGACCTCACACAACACGGTCACAACTTAGCAAAACTGATACGGGTGACCTCGAATGAAACAGCCAGACCTAATCGTGCCCGGTAGAGCGACCTCACATGACACAACACGATGCGCCCAAACGAATGATGCCACAAGGGAGAAAACAGAAAATGGGCCACCCGAACGTGCACAAGGCACCCGGGCGGTCACAACATAGCAAAACTAATATGGGTGCCCTCGAACAAAACGGCTTGACCTGAATGCGCCCAGTCGGGCGACCTCACACTGCATGACACGACATGCCCGACCGTGGTTGGGGGCACACATTAAAAGTGAACCAAGGAGTGAGCGCATCACGTCTTTAATATTTTATGAAACTCCTTAGAAGTCCCATCATAACCACCTTCCATCTTCATCACAATGTGATATGTCAACTAAAGATATCTTATTATGTTGCTCCAACCATTCAAAAAGGGGACCCACGTTAGATTATTATTTATTAAAGGAGAGGCCAAAGAAATTAATTTCCAAACCGTCACAATAGCGACACTTTCATCTAAACGTCGCAAGAGCAACACTTAGCTCTAATCTATCGCAATTCTGACACTTTTGCCCAAACTGTCGCTATAGCAATGCTTTTGCCCAAACTGTCGCAATATCGATGCTTTCCTACAAACGTCGCAATAGCGACAGTTAGCTCTAATCCGTTGCAATTCTGACGCTGTTGCCAAAACTGTCGCAATTCCGACGCTTTTCTACAAACATTGCAAGACCGACACTAACCTCTAAGTGTCACAATACTAACATTGGTCTCCAAACATCGGTATAGCGACAGTTGTGGGCGAGATTTGAAAAATTGATAAAATTTGAGGAAATTTCTGACATCTGGTCAAAAGTGTCAGAACCAAAGTGTCGAAATTTCCGCCAAATGTACTAGTGGAGGCATCACATTCCACAATAAAGGTTTTTGTGAAGTTGGGTGTAGCTAAGACCGGTGTTAGGCACATTTCCTCTTTAAGATGTCCAAATGCCTTATTTTCTTCAGGAGTCCATGAAAATGCATCTTTCTTCAATAATGGTGTTAGAGGTGCTCCTATTCTCCTATAATTCTTAACAAACTTGCGATAATACCTTGTTAACCTGAGAAATCCTTGGAACTGATTTATGGTTGTGGGGACTTTACATTACTTAATGGCTCTAATTTTTTTAGGGTCTACCTTAACACCCTCATGATATACAATATGACCTAGATATTCCACTTCTTTTACTCCAAAGAAACATTTGGATGCTTTTGCATATAATTGTTTCTCCTCCAATAGTTTGAGCACCCTGTCAAGATGTTGAACATGATCCTTCCAAGACTTGCTGTAGATTATTATATCATCAAAAAATACTAGCACAAATTTTCTAAGGAAGGGTTTGAAAATGGAATTCATCAACCCTTGAAATGTAGAAGGTGCATTGGTAAGGCAAAAATGCATGACCAAGAATTCATAATGACCCTCATGAGTTCGAAATGCTATTTTTGGAATACCTTTAGTCTTCATTCTAATTTGATGATATACTGAATGAAGATCCAACTTGGTAAAAAAAATTCTCCATGTAATTCATCCAATAATTCATCAATCACAGGTATGGGAAATTTATCTTTAATAGTGGTCTTATTGAGCTCCCTATAATCCGGCCACATGCACCATGATCCATCCTTCTTGTGCACCAATACTACTGGAGTAGATAAAGAATTTTTACTAGATTGAATTATACGATCCTTTAACATTTCTACAATCATACTTCCAATTCCGCTCTTTTGGACATAAGGATATCTATAAGGCCTAATGTTTGGAGGAACACTTCTTGGAATGAAATGAATAGCATGATCATTATCACGAATAGGTGTGAATCCTTTGGCAGTTTCAAACACCTTGGAATGATTGTCCAAGGCTTTTTGGAGATATGGAGAAATATATGATTTCGATGTTGGAACTTCTAATGAGCATAATTGTGAAATTACACCTCATTGTTCTTTCTCCAGAAGCTTTGTCATGACATTAGAGCTTATTATCTTTCTCGGCTTCCTTGCAATACCCCATAATTCAACTTCCTCCCCTTCTGAAAAAAAATTCAAGGAAAGTTCTTGAAAATTAAAAGCTACCGTCCCCAAAGATTGTAACCATTTTACTCCTAGTACAACATCAATAGCTCCCATTGGAATGGAAATCATTGGACTATTCAATACATATTACCCCATGGTTAGCTTGATATTATGGAATTTTCCAGAGCAATTTGTAGTTCCCCCATTTGCAACCATCACTTGACATTCTGGTGCTGGGTATAGGAAACAATTCAATTCCTTAGCTACCTTACAAAGAAATAAATTATGGGTACTACCCAAATCAATCAACACTATTACCTTTTTTTTCTTGATATGTCCTTCTATCTTGACAGTTTGAGGAGTGGTAATTCATGCCAATGCATTACACATATGGTTGGACTCATTTCTTCTTATTCTAGGGTTGGTTCCTAGTGTATATCCTCTTCTTTTGATGTTTCTTGTTCTTTTTCTTCCTCCTCTTCACAATCTCTGTAAAATACTTTCTTCTCAACACACTTATCGCCTTTACTGTATTTTCTATCACAGATGTAGCAAAGCCCTTTTGCTCTTTTTTCTTCCAATTTTTGTGGTGTCAACCTTGTAGGTTGTGGAAGTCTAGGAGTAGCAACACTTCCATCTTTATAGATGTTAGTGGTAGGCTTCCTTGTCACCATAATTTTACACTCAAATTTTCTTGCCAATCGGAATGCCTTCTCCAATGAATCAGGTTCCCAAATGTGAACTTCATGTTGGATGTTATCCTTTAAATTCCCTATGAAGTCATCAACCCTGTGTTCCTCAAGAATATCAATTACCCTTATATTTCATTTTTGGAAGTCCTCAATGTGCTCCACTACAAAACCCTTTTTTTTTAGATTTATCAATTAGCTAAAGAAGGTGTTGCTCTTTGTATCCTCATAATGTGCTATCATTTCCTTCGTAAAATTGGACCAAGTGACATTTTTTTATGGGAGAAAAGCCATTGATACCATAAAAATGTATTTTTTTCTAAATGTAAAGTTGAAATGCGTACCTTTTGTGTCTTTTTCACATTATTAAGATCAAAATATTGCTCCATCTGTAGTATCCATGTTACAAGATCCTTGCCATCAAACTTCCTCATATCCATCTTTCGAATATGGTGGTTCTTCCATCCAACATTAGAGTTTATGAAATCACGATTAACATTTATTTTGTTCTCATCATGAGTTTCCTCTACTATATTTTCGCCATTAAGAAACATATCTTGTATCAACTTTTTCAAACCTTCTATGTTTTATTGTAGATAATTATTCATGTTTTCCATGTTGTCTTTCATTTTTTCTTCCATGTCATCCATATTAACTTCCATGCCAACTTCCATGCCCTCCATCTTAGCTTCCATGCCCTCCATCTTAGCTTCCATGCCATCCATCTTATATTCAATGCCTTTATTTAAACCATCCATCTTAGCTTCCACGTATATATTCAAAACTTCCATTTCATTTTTTGTTGCTCTTTGCGAGAGCGAAATTTGGTGCACTTGCTCTTGTAATTTTGATATGTCATGTTGTCATTCTTCATCTTCATGATTCATAGTAGAGCCTTCTAAAGGCTTAATGGGTGTTGAATTATTTTTAGGTGGAATTTTAGAACCCAATATTGATATCTATTCTACAATATGCCCTTGGAATCAATTCAAACTAATTTTTCACACAAGACCTATGCAATACAAAAAAAAAATACACACCTTCTTCTTGCTTTTGAGGAGCTCGATATTGAAACTAAATTATCTCTGTGATTTTGAATCTAAAAATTTGAAATTCAGCCCTGTAGTAGCCCTCTGACTCTTCTTTCAAATCCCACAGGTCTGAACTAATTTGGATTCTTCAAGACAAAGTTATGCCCAATATCCCACAATGACCTAATTATGGACTGGTTCAGTAGAGAAAACTTGTACGGCGTGCTATGTGTCACTGTTTCCACCTTCAGCTCAGAAATTTATACAAAGGAAACTACAATCCATGTACTTGCAACCATGTTTTACATAATTCCAATTTGATGCTCAGAGAGAGAGTTATGATTATTTTCCCACGATGACCTATTTGAGATGAAATTTGAGAGCATGAAACAACCCTAACTTCCACAGATCATATTGCTGGACATTTTTTGAACCAAGATCTAAAATTTTTACATGACGTTCCTCGAGATTTTGGCTTCGTTCTATAAAGATTTTAGCTATAGAAACCTTGTAGAAAAAATGTTATAGTGAAAATTCCACGATGACCTATTTAAGTTAAATTTGGGAGCCTGAAAAAAAACGTAATTTCCATAGATCATATCTCAAAAAATATTTTGAACCAATATCTAAAATGTTCACATGATGTTCCTCAGGCTTTCGAATTCACTCTGTAAAAATTTCAACTTCTGAACCTTCATAGAAAAAAAGTTATAGCGAAAATTCCACGATGACCTGTTCAGAGAAGTGAAACCCTACAGTCCAAAGTTATGATACCAAATGTTATGAAACCAGTTCCAAAAATAGAATAAAAGAGACATCAGCACCTTAGAAATCAGCCACTTTGAGGGGGAAACCTCCAATACATTACATGAATGAACAATTCTTGGATGATACAAATGAAAAAACCTCCTCCTTTATATATGAGTACATGGGGTCACATTATAATCCTATCCGACCTAACAATAATAATGTAAGGGCACAATAATAACAATATTGGGGTTACAGGGGTATAACAATAACAATAATGGGGTTACACTAACAACAATAAGGGACTATACTTGTAATATAGGGACCTATCATAAGGATCTTTTCTAAGGTCCCTAGTGAGTGTCTTTCCCCCGATGTTGAGGTAGACATTTCGATCCTTCAACACATGGTTATAGCATTGGTCAACAAAGTTGGTCGGGGTGAGACCACATGAATGTTTATATCTTTGTATATGGTTTTTGAGTAATGGAAAATATTGAACCTATAAAAAAAAAAAAGATCTTGGTTCACTATATTTTCAGAGATATGCTCCAAGGAAGTTAGGGTTTCTAATTTCTCTATTAAACAATCTCAAACAAGTTAGTTCGACATTTTCACTATAACTATAACTCTCTCTCTCTCTCTCTCTCTCTATATATATATATATATATATATATATATGATTTCTATAAGGTTTCAGACTTTGAAACTTGGATCAAAGTGAGGTGAGATATTGGTTCTCTATAGTTTCAATATAGTTTATAATTAGTTATAGGTTCTTGAATCCTCCTGATATACATTTCAAACATGTCAGTTTCGCATTTTTGTAATAATTTTTTCTTTTTCTTTTTCTCTGAGGCTTCAAAAAGTTAAACATCGATCATATTAAGGAAAATTATTGGAGAATAGTTGTTTCCGAATTTTTAGAATTTGGTTCTCTATAATTTTTTTTGTGTTTTTGTAGCAATGGGGTACCAAAAGACACCTTCTTATCAGTTGGTTGTTTCCTGTAAAGAAATCACACATAGAATTGATTGTTATTAGTGGACAAGCATGAGAAACAAAACATTGCAAGTGGTGAGAAAAATTCATATACATACATAAACTAAAAAATAAATAACAAACCAATAAAAAATTCTTAATGAAGCAAACAAATCAAAAAATCAATGGAAAAATTCTCCCTTTATTAACTTTTGAAAGTAGAATATGAATACAATACATGAATACTAAACACTTGGAGATAATTTTTTGAGTAATGATGCTAAAATATCCTCAACAAGGAGGTTCCATTATTCACTCTCTTTGCAAGATTCTCCTCACTCTCAAAGAAGTATCAAGGCTCTCTCAATGGTGAAATCCTCTCCACACTGGAGTGTTGGATTGTTGTGAAACAATTATACCAACACAATAATGTTATACTTCTTCTTCAACAATGAATTTGGGATTGCTTGAGATCAATTTTTCCAGCATAGCATTGCCTTATCATTAGGGGAATTTTGAGGTCTAAAATGGGCCTCCTAAGGAAATTATAAAATATTAGTGGAAATAATAAAATAAGATTTGATTACATCATCAAATTTTAGAGGGAAAAAAGGAAAAACCACCTTTTCAACTCGTATTTTCAACTTATCTCCCAAATTTTTTACTCAAATTTTGAGAAGGATTACTTTTTGGATGTAAAATTTAATTCCTCATCCAAGGAGTACCCATGTTGCATACTTTTGATGGACCCTGCTACACGTAAAATGAGAAATAAATGAAAAACGTGATTGCAATCACGTTTTTTAATGTAATTCTCATTTTTCTTGTAGTAGGATCCATCAAAAGTATGAAAAATGGGTACCACTTGGATGAGGAATAAAATTTTGCATCCAACGAGTACTCCTTCTCAAAATTTGAGTAAACACTTTGGGAGATAAGTTGAAAATACAAGTTGAAAAAGTAGTTTTATTATTATATTATTTTTTAATCTTTTTACCCTTTTACTTAAAAAATGGTGAATCATCCCCCATGGTTGACATCATCATCTTGAATCCTATTGGTTCTTATAAAATTTATTTTGGTTTTACATTTTTCTTAGGAGACCCATTTTAGAACTCAAAATTCCCCTAATGATTTGGTTCTCCAATGAAATGTTTATATAGAATATTTTGAATCCTTATTCCATCTCTTGGTTCATGAATGAAAATGACTCATGAGTAGGACAAGAAGATCCCTTTGAGGGATCCATATCTTCAGAGTGACTCGAATTTGGTTTTCCTTCACTAGCACATGTCAGGGAACCTCATCTTCCAAGTGTGGGAAGTGGTCCCAAATTGATGAGTCCAACCTTTATTTGACCGAGAAGATTTCGAAGGAAAAGTCACGCAGTTGTAATTTTGACCTTTAGATAGGAAGAAAAACTCAAATTTTCATATTGGGCCTTTGGAAAATTTAAATTTTTGATCTTTCATAATGTCTTCAGCTAGAAAACCTCCACTTGTACATTATGTTGGAATAATTTCAGTGTCTTTTGGTTTGTACAAATGTGTGTATGATTTTACGATGTTAACAGTTTCCCCCTAATGTATGAGGTTAGGAGAAGACGCATAGCCAAAATACATCACATTTTATTTTCTAACTATGAATTTAATCAACTTCTTGAGAGAGATACTAACTTGTTACAGAGATGAGTAGGGAAAAACATTGACTGAGGATAATGATAAACATGCTTTGAAAAAAGTGTTTATATGAGGTGGGCATGTCCCATGCTCATTATGATGACTAGAGACTAAGTATTACAATCATACAAGAAATATTCATGTCAAGTTAGGTTTAGAGTGGTCTAACAGGCCGATGGTTGATGATGGGAATTGTTGATTCCTGCAGGGATGCTTTTTACACAGATGGAATCATCTATCCCCGTGCATCAAGAGAATGTGAAGCTCTGTTGAGTGAGGTGCTTATGAATACATGGGTCTTTGACTATAGGCACCTCTCGCAAAATCAAAATGTAATAACTACTGAATGAGGTGCTAAGAGATGTGTGGGTCTTCTGCTAAATGAAAGAACTGCAACGATCACGAAGTATGATACCACCCTGACATGAAAGCTTATGTTGGTGTCAAATCTCAGGGAGACGAAAGACATCAATGGGAAATAGTGATTCACATTGTGCCACCCGAGGATGTCACTTAAGGTGGGGTGGGGAGCACCCAATTTACTGGCTTAATCTTAGAAGATGGGTGTTGAAGTCGACAAGAAAGAAGCATCAACCACTTGATATGTTGAATTGGAGAATTATGATGGAGAGATATGGCTGTAATATGGTGGGTAAACAAGGCATGATATTGAAAGTGAATAATATGAATGGATATGGTCAACTAACTGAGGTTGGAGCTATAATGCAAGTGGGGACAGTTAAACAATTGTTCTGGGGTAAGATCCCTAGAGTCGAAAAGACATCCAAGGTAGGTGCGAGCCTGTTTTGACTGGCATGGTGAATTATTAATGGATGGGGAGGTGATCAACGAGCTCCAATCTAGGGGTGACTAAGGAATTTTTTCTGGTATGAGACATGAAAATATGGGTGGGAGCCTTTTTTCCTAAACAATCTTTGTGCACTTTCCAGAATAATGTAAAGGTGATTTGGGATGTACAAACATGGATATGGTTGCCCCATAAAAACAATGACCTGTATGATAATGAAGGTAAGGTGTTTAGTGCAGAGGGTGGAGGCACCATTGATTGGTCTTGGTGTGGGGTTGATGATGCAGATGAAATGCTGAAAATGGGCTATTGGAATTGAGGGATGATAGGCCAAATGTAGAGCATGCGGGTGTATTCGTCTTAGTCTATCGCAAATGAATGAGGTGGCTCATGAGTAAGGTTGGTTAAAAATATGTTAAAAAGAGAAGAGTGTGTTGATAAGTGGTTGTAATTTATGTCAACCCAAGAAGCAATAGGGGCTACCCTGATCTTGCATGGGAATTTTGACCTACCAAATTACTATATTTTGAGTCAAGGATATGTTTATGGTTTCTACTTGTCGATATTTTTCCGTTGATATATGGCACGCCACGTAGATCTTCACGGTTCGAGAGATATTCATGTTTGAATTTAGTAACCCCGGTTAGTGGGCTAAAACCCCATGGGGTTGTGGCATGACAGTAATCATTAGTTGTGGTCATTGAACAGTCAATAATTAATAATTTTTAATCTCCTAAAATACATCCACGTTCACTTGTTGAAGACCCTCTCAACCTAATCATTTATATAAATTTTGATCCTCATATACTACTCATGTAGGGATTTCGCTACTTGAAATAGGTCATCGTGGAATTTTCTCTATAAAAAAATTTCTGCAAAGGTTAAGAAGCTGAAATTTTTATCACACAAAACCAAAATGATAAGGAATATCGTGTAAAAAATTCAGATCATGGTTCACAATATTTTCGGAGATATGATCTGTGGAAGTTAGGGTTTTTGCAAGATCCTAAACTTCATCTCAAAGAGGTGACCTTGGGAAAATCGTCATAACTATCTCTCTGAGCATCAAATTTGAATTATGTTAAAAATGACAGATAATTAACGGATTTTAGTTTTATTTTTATCAATTTCAGAGCCGAAGGAGGAAACAGTGACACAAGGCACGTCGTACAAGTTATCTCTACTGAAATAGTCCATAATTATGCCATTGTGAGAGATTGGGCATAACTTTGTCTTGAAGAATCCAAATTAGGTAATACCTATGAAATTGGAAAGAAGACTGAGAGGGATACTATAGGAAAAAAAAACAAATATTGGGGATCTGAAATAACATAGATACATCAGATTCAATATCGAGCCCCTAGAAGGCAAGAAAAAGCTAGATCATGTGTTGTCAAGGGTTAAAAAGGACCAAAATTTCTAGGGCAGCAAAGTAAAGCAAGATGCAAAAAAATGGCGCAGCAGAGGTAAGATCTAGGTAAGTATATTTTGTATATGCATTTTCATGTCTTAATTGAATTAGGTTCTTTGTATTCTATTTTTTTTTTTTTTTAGCACTGACATATGCTCTGCACGATGAGGTAAGTTTTGCTATTATCATGTCATGGGTATTTCCTTGAAGAATTTTTTCAGGTATTATATATTCATCAAGATAAGACTCAATGCATGATCTCATGTTCTGAAGAGTGAGAAAGGGTAGCATGAAAAGAGAAAAAATCAAGGTGTAGAACAACAGCAAGAAGTTCACCACATGAGTCTTCAAGTGGGCAGCACTGCATACAGTCATTGTAAAGGTATCATTGTACTGAGTCATTGTAAAATCATCATTGTAAAATTTTTACAAGTTTCTATCTACTAAGAATTGAAGAGGAAGTGTCTGGAGTTCTAGGATCATCATTAGGTGGTTGTGTCATAGTTGGGGTTATGGTCTAGTGTGTCTTATTTTTCTACAACATTCAATATCATTGTAAAGTGGACCATTTTCCTTGGTACGGGAGTCCAATATTATTTTATTCTTCTATAGGGTGGTAGGGTGGTGCTAGGCTGGTGCATGAAGTCACCAATAGGTACAAGCTTGTGAAAAATTCAGGGTGGTAGGGTGGTGCTAGGCTGAGTTGTAGCTCATGGGGTGTTGGGGCATCTGTTCAGTTGATTACTAAAGAATCTAGGGCATTGGAGTGTCCATCTAGTGGGAGCTGGAGAACAATGTTTTTCTAGATTCTAGGAAGTTGGAGATTTATTTTCAATTGGATTTCAATATTAAAGAATTATTAGAAAATCATTCAAGTGGTTTTTGTCCCAGAGGGGGTTTCCACCTTAAAAACTATGTGCATTTGTGTTCCTTTTGTTTACTGCTATCATTATAAAAACACTAATAATAATTGATGATTAACTAATGCTCTGAAAGAAAGGATTCAAAAGGAACTTTCTCTATAATGAAGATAGCTCATCATCCAATGAATACATTGACAGTGAAGAAGAAGCCAATGCGAGAGTATTATTTATTGCCAAGCACAATCAACAAGACGTATCAAACAATGAAGAAGAAGGGTTGACCATAGAATAATTTTCTAAGGAGGAAATCACACTTATAAAAGAGCTTGAGGCTAAGAAGATCCGTTCCAATACTCTTGAAGAACAAGTTCAAGGTCTCAAAATTGAAGTTGAAGAACACAAATGTATTGAAGAGTCACTTCAAAAGAAGTTGGAAGAAAGCAACCAAGAAAGGGAAACATTAGAAGCCAAAGTAGTTTCACTGCGTAAGGAAGTGAAGAAGGGAAAAATTGTTCAAAACTATGCCAAGAACTCAATGGAATTGGAAGAATTCATCAACAACCAAAGATCTTGCAACGACAGAACTGGCCTTGGTTACAAAGAAGAAGAAGCATGACCTTCTACAACAAAATATAATGAACCTATGAGATCTGGCGTGCATGTAGACTTCATTGAACAAGATTCACAAGAACAACCTTGGAAGACAATTCCTTGACGAAGATTTCCATCCAGGTACCGACATATTTTTCATGGCTATTTTTATTCATGTGGAAAATTTGGTCATAAAGCTGTAGAACGGTGCGCGTACCCTAGGAACCAATACAATTCCATGAGATTTGTCAAATATGAACCTCCTAGGGCTCAACAAAACATCAATAGATTTGAACATTTAATAAATCATATGGAATGTTACAAATGTCGAAATTTTGAACACATAGCTAGAGACTGCAGACTTGAACCAGAAGAATCTTTGAAGCCACAAAACAAACAAACATGGAAGAAGAAGAAGACTGATAATTTTTCTCTCTCTCTCAAGGCTCAAAACAACAAATATGTTTGGTATGTTGATAGCGGTTTGTCAATGCATATGACTGGAGATAGAAAGAAATATGTATCTCTGAAAGAGAAGAAGGATGGAACTGTATCCTTTGGAGATGATGGGTCTTCAAATGCTATAGGATCAGGTACCTTCACTCTCGGAAGAAAATATGTTCTAGCCAAGAATATCCTATTGGTTGAAAACATGAATCACAATATGCTCAGTGTTGGAAAAATGTGTGATCAAGGACACACAATGCTATTCAACTCCACAAATGTGAAATCAGGAAAGGCAGGTATGGTAAAATTGTGGCTACAGCAAGTCGAGCTCCAAACAACATATATGTTCTAGATGCAGCAAATAAAGCATTTCTACTAGCTAAAGAAGATGAAACCTGGTTATGGCACAAACAAATGGATCACATAAACTTTGAAAATCTTGTCAGGATAAGCAAAAAGGAAGTAGTACGAGAAATGCTGAAAATCTCAAAACCTTCCAACACAGTATGTGAGGCCTGTCGACACGGCAAGTAGACAAAATTTATATTTAAAACAAAAGAACACTTTTCATCACATCCATTAGAGTTGATACATACTGATCTATGTGGTCTTGTGAGAAAAAAAGGCTTATATGGAGAATTATATTTCATGTTAATGATAGATGACTATACGAGGATGACTGTCGTCAATTTCCTAAAGAAAAAAGTGAAGAATTTGAGTGCTTTAATATCTACAAGGATTTGGTCGAAAATTAAACTGATTTGAAAATAAAGTGTCTAAGATCAGACAATGGTGGAGATTTCACTTCCAAATTATTTCAGCAATACTATGAAGAAAATGGAATAAAAATAAAATTTTCAACAACAAGAACACCTCATCAAAATGGAGTTGCAGAAAGAAAGAACAGAACCGCACAGGAAATGGGTTGAACAATGTTGAAGGACTCAAAATTGGATGAAAATTTATGGGTTCAAGCAATTGATACGACAATTTTCATTATCAACCGAATTCTTCTCAGAAATAATTGCAACAAGACCCCATATGAATTATGGAAAGGAAAACTGGCTAATGTAAAATATTTCAGAATCTTCGGAAGCAAATGTTATATCAAAAGAGAATATCAAAAGTTGGGTAAATTTGAATCACATGTTGACAAAGGTATCTTTGTTGGTTACTCAAGCAAAAGAAAAGCTTATAAATTATATACTCTAAGACGAAAATAGATAGTGGAGAGCATAAATGTTACATTTAACGAAGATGGTGTTCTAACGAATAATCATGAGGACTTAAAATCTTTGAAACTTGAGACAGAGGCTAAAAAAGATAGAGAAAATTCTAGAACAATAAGCAATTGTCAACTAGGAAGAAGTAAATATTGATCATCAATATATACAGGAACAACAACAATAAGCCCCTCTAAAGAGAAAAAAAGAATGGATTCAAAAGAACCATCCATTAAATCAAATCATTAGTGACATAAATGAAGGTCGACAGCTTCATTCATCACAACAAGCTCACATTGCTTTTCTAGTAACCTTTGAGCCTAGTATTTTTGAGGAAGCCAACCAAAATGAACATTGGGTAGAAGATATGAATGAAGAATTGGATCAAATAGAGAAGAATAACACTTGGCAATGAGTTCCATGACCGAAAGATAAAAATGTCATTGGGACTAAATGGGTGTTCAGGAACAAATTGAATGAAGATGGACAGGTTACCAGAAAAAAAGCAAGATTGGTTTGCAAAGGCTATGCACAAGTGGAAGGAATTTATTTTGACGAAACATTTGAACTAGTTGCTAGAATGGAAGCCATCCGGATGTTTCTCACATATGCATGTTCAAGAAAAATAAAATTCTACCCAATGGATGTTAATTCAATATTCCTAAATGGAGAATTAGAAGAAGAAGTTTACATCGAACAACTTGAAGGTTTTCTACTATTATAAAAACAAGACTGTGTTTGCAAGTTAAATAAGGCTCTATATGGTCTCAAGCAGGCTCCTAGAGCATGATATGCTCGTCTTGATGGATATCTACATCAAAAAGGGTTCAAGAAAGGTACTTCTGATAGCAATATTTATGTACAAATAGATAAAGATAATTTAACAATCATTGAGGTATATGTGGATTATGTAATATTTGGTAGAAATGATGATTGAATAAGTAATAACTTTTCCATAAAGATGAAAAGTAAGTTCGAGATGTCTTTGCTTGGTGAGCTGACATACTTCTTAGGGCTTCAAATACATCAGCAAGAGAAAGGAATATTTATATGTCAAACCAAGTATATCAAGGAAATGCTCAAGAAATTTAAAATGGAAGATTGCAAACCCGTCCTTACTCTAATGGTAAGAGGTTGAAAATTGAGTATAGATGACTCATCTAAGGATGTGGATAAAAGGTTGTACAAATATATGATTGGTAGTCTTCTATATGTAACAACCTCTAGGCCAGATGTTATGCAAGCAGTTGGAGAAGTAGCAAGATTCCAAGCAGCACCAAAAAAATCACATATTATTTCCATCAAAAGAATTCTTCGATATCTAAAGGGCACAAAAAAATATGGCTTGTGGTATCCCAAGGGTAACAACCTCATTATTAAATCCTTTACAGACGCAGAATGGGCAGGAAGCATTGATGATCATAAGAGTACTAGTGGATCAGCATTCTATCTAGGTGGTTATCTCGTATCATGGTTGAGAAAAAAGAAAACCTCAATCTCGTTATCTAAAATGCAAGCAGAATACATTGCAGTGACAACTTGTTGTATTCAAGTCATTTGGATGAAACAAACTTTGCAAGATATTCAAGTACAATTCAGTGAGCCTATTTGCATCTTTTGTGATAACACTAGTGCCATCAACATCTCCAAGAATCCTGTCATGCATTCAAAATCAAAACACATTCTGATCAAATATCATTTTGTTAGAGAACAAGTCACTGAAAAGAATATCAAACTTGAATATGTTGTTACAAAAGAACAAATCGCTGATATCTTCACTAAACCTTTACCTCGTGAAGCATTTGAATACCTTTTCCAGAAGCTTGGGATTCTCCCAAGTTCTCATTATATTTTCCTTATTTAGAAAATAAAGGGGGAGTGGAAGTGTGTATAGGCCCACAGGATCATTTTGTGTCAGGGGGAGTTACCCTTTTCCATTGATGTCAAAGGGGGAGATAATGTTGTAGGTAGAGATGTCATGATCACAAGGGGAGTACTTTTGTTGCCATCAATGTTAAAGGGGGGTATTTTTTATCAGTGGTTGTCATTGATGTCAACCCAAGCAACACAAGGGTCTACCCCAATATTGCATGGTAATTTTGACCTACCAAATTACTATATTCCAAATAAAGGATATTTTATATGGTTTCTACTTGTCGAGATGTTTCCGTTGATTAATGGCATGTCGCATAATTCTTCATGGTTTGAGAGATATTCATGTTTGAAGTTAGTAACCCCAGTTAGTGGGCTAAAACTCTGTGGGGTTGTGGCATGACACTAATCATTGGTTGTGGTCATTGAAGAGTCAATAATTAATAATTTTTAAGCTCCTAAAATCCCACCCAGGTTCACTTGTTAAAGACCCTCTCAACCTAAGCATTTATATAGATTGTGATCCTCATATCATCCTCATGTAGCGATTTCACTACTTGAAACAAGTCATCATGGAATTTTCACTATAACAGTTTTTCCACGAAGGTTCAGAAACTGAAATTTTTATCACGCGAAGCTGAAATCATGAGGAAGCTCGTGTAAAAATTTTAGATCATGGTTCGCAACATTTTCGGAGATATGATCTGTGGAAGTTAGGGTTTTTGCAGGCTCCTGAACTTCATCTCAAAGAGGTGACCTTGGGAAAATTGTCATAACTCTCTATCTGAGCATAATATTGGAATTATGTAGAAGTGGCAGATAGTGGACAAGATGTCATTTTTTTTGTATCAATTTTAGAGCTAAAGGAGGAAACAGTGACACGAGGCACGTCGTACAAGTTTTCTCTACTGAACTAGTCCATAATTAGGTCATTGTGAGAGATTGGGCATAAATTTGTCGTGAAGAATCCAAATTGGGTCATACCTATGGCATTGGACCAAAAATCACATATTGGGGATCTGAAATAATAGAGATACATCAGATTCAATATCGAGCTCCTAGAACGCAAGAAAAAGCTATATCATGTGTTGTCAAGGGCTGCAAAGGACTCGAATTTCTAGGGCAGCAAAACAAAGAAAGGTGCAGCAAAATGATGCAACAGAGGTAAGCTCCAGGTAAGTATATTATGTATATGCATGTTCATCTCCTAATTTCATTAGGTTCTTTGAATTATAATTTTTTTTTTGTTTAGCACTAACATATGCTCTATAGGATGAGGTAAGTTGTAATATTCCAAAATTATATTGCAGCTAATTGGAATATTAATCTTTTCTTTTGTCACTTATATTGATGAATAAGTGGGTAGGGAGACCCATAAATATATTTAGTAGGAATAAAACCACTTCTCATGTGAATGTGGGCCATTTTAGCAGTTGAATAAAGCACCCGTAGGTGTAAACAAGGGCTAGAGCATGTGGACAGGGTCAAAGTTGACTAGATCAAAAATGTTGTTATGGAGATAGTGGAGGATTAATGGAGGAAGGCGTAGTGATTTAGGAGGAGTGTATGCATGAGAGTAACTCCTTTGATAAGCAAGACCCAAGGTGAGGAAGCTTAGCAATCATAAAAGGAAGAGGATGGAAGTAATAGAAGACATGACTTGTATTATTGATTATTTATTTTTTTAGATCTAGATCAGTCAATTGACATGTTTATGCACGCTTCAGTTGTTTAGTGGAGTCTGTTGTGATGTTTAGCACAAGGGTGTTCTGGAGTGGGAATCCCACCCTCATCCTCGGGGGAATTTGAGTGCCTACTTAGGAGAGGTATCCTGAGCTTCATTTCCACTATCCAACATTAGGCCAAGCTTCAACCATCATCCATAGTGCAGTCTATTCCAGGATTGTGTTGTTTTGCAGGGCAACAGCAGTGGAGGAGAAATAGGTTTAGTTTCCTAGATTTATTTCCATTGGAGGGCTCATCCTTTCATCTGAGAAACTATTGAGGAAGAATTTAGTGCATTATTTCAATATCTGGTAGGAGGCCAAGTAGCTACCATCAGCTATAGTGTGGTTTCATTGAGGGACTATGTTATTTCAGTGAGCAGCTGTAGTAGGAGGTTTATTGCCTTAGTTGAGGAGATAGATTTCCAGTGAGGGGATCAACCCTTCATCTGGAATATCTATTAGAGGATTTCCATATATTTTTATACATCATATCAGCCACCTCCTATCATCTATCCAGTTGCAAATATTATTTAACCCTAGGGCCATATTTTTTTATTCTTGTATTTTGGGTATTTCCGAAAACCCTTTCTGGGTTGTCTTGGAAATGTGTTTTGGAGCTTAGGTCTCTATTCCAAACACTTTTGGAGCCTTGTATCAGCATATATATATATATATATATATATATATATATATATATATATCCATTTTCTAGCTACATCTATTATGTCATAGACAGCGCAGTTATAGCATTCTGACATTTCATGTATTAGCATCATTTCATATTTTGATGTATTGTTTCATGGGAAGCTTGTTTCCCCATCTTGAGTGACCTTTTACTCAATATATTGTACTCATTTTATGCTAATAAACATAATGTAATGGCTCTATGGTTGTTTCATGTTTTGATCTATTGATATTTCTGCATATTTCCAGTTTTATGTCTTATATTGCTACTTTTCCTATTTTGGAATATTACAATGGTGTCCGAGAATAATCTTGGATTAGCATGTGAGACATCACATCTATGTCATATAAAGAAGAAGAAGATTCTCATAGAAAGGAGAAGGTTTACAGAAGAAGAAAAGGCAAGATTCCATGATTAGAGGAAATTAAAGGAAAGGAGTTCTCAAAACTTCTTCTTCAAACTATGCAGGGTATTAACAGAGACATCAGAGAGATGATAATAGAGAGATATAGAGATTCTCCAAAATGGTTTTTGCATGAACAAATATCCAGTAGTTCACATTATTTTTGTGAGCATTCAGCCTTACAATTAGTTTCACAACACTCTACCATGCCTATATTCATAGTAAGAGAAGAGGAGGAAGGAGAAACACCAAAGGAGGAGACTCTCGATGACTATATCTAGGAATATGAATCTCAATATCAGAGGTTAAAGAGAATCTAAACTTACAAGGGTTTTTTCAAATAAAGGAGAATAGAAGACCCAATAATCACAATAGAATAAAAGGATGCATTCAGCATACTTTCGGTAGATTCTTTCTGCCTACTTTCGATGGGTCACCCAAGTGCACAACGAAGGCTTGGGTAAGGAAGTTGGACACATATTTTCAGCTGCATCAAGTTTCAGGAAAGGAATCCATTAAGGTAGAAGCACTACACCTTGAAGGTAAGGTTCACGATTGGTGGTTTTGTGGTTTTTCTTCATTGAGTCATGCAAATATAACTACTTATGCAGAGTTCACTAGGAGGTTAGTGAAAATATTTGATCAAAAATATTCAGAAACTTCTTTGGTATTCTGAGCCTTTGCATGAGTTGGTAGGATCCACTAGACCAATTCCACTCCATAATTCTATTGAGGGGGTTAGAGAATTACAAAATTATTTTCCAAGGGCAAGAGCCCCACTTCAGCAAGAGCTTTCTTCTCAAGAGGAAGACATGAAGATTCCTCCTTCAAGAGGGGATTAAGATAAAGGGTATCTTAATGATGATGAGGTATTCTCCAATAATGATGAGGAGGAAGAGGGAGAGTTGGAAAGAGCCAGGAGCACTGTAAAAACAGGGGGAGATCCACCACCACATGGAGATGGGAATGGAGAAATTTATTCATCTAGAGGAGCCATTGTATCCTTGCAAGAGGTTTCAAAGGATCTAACAAGTGGAGACCAGGGCATAATCCAGGATAAGCATGTGTCAATGTTGGTAGATTGTGAGACTTTGCAGATGGAAGGAGAAGATGAAAAGTATGGCCAACATCAGGTGATTGGGATCATACATCCCTATCCATATCAGGAGGTTTATGCACAGAAGAAGTAGAACGGTTTGCACAGTGAAAGCAGGGACAAATCAGTCCACTCATATATGAAGTATACTTTAGACCTTCATGTCTCATTACATGGAGGCATTCCACGAGGAAGCCCCCCTTACTGGGAGATAATCAAAGGGTTCTCACAACTAGATACATCACTCATGGATCTAGATGAGGAAGGAGCCTTTGGAGAGGCTAATTGTTGGAACAGGGTCCCCTAACTGCGTTTTGATATGTTCAATTGTTGTGTTTTGGTATTAATTCTGTAATAATTAGTCTAGCGCAAGGGCTTTGGGGTGGGTCAAAGTCCCCAATGTATTGTAATGGATCAAGAGGTAGACCAAGAGTCCACAAACCATAGTTTGCGGACCATAGGATAGCATAGGCTAAGATGCTATAAGTAGATGGATAGATCAATTCTAGAGGTAAGCTAAGTGTGAGTTATGCTAGTTGTGAACTGTTGAGATCTGTTTTGGGTTGTATTTGGGTAAGGAATCCTGCTGGTTGTGTGCATAGAGATCCTTAGTCCTACTGTGTGTGGACCCCAGCTGGCTATGTGCGCAGGTTTGGAATCAGGTCTGTAAATGGATTTTGAATGATAATGAATGAGAAATATGTTGGAATTATCTCTGTGTTATAAGTATTGGCTACGCCTTGTCTTATTTATGTGATTATATTGATATGCACGTGGATGCAAGGCCATAAGAAAGGGTTAATTTCTTAGATCTAGTTATTAATAGTTTCTTTACTTATGTTACATGCTATTTGTGGATTTATAAGCTTCGCATTCTGCAAGTATACTATTAAGTATCCCGCGATAGGAATCCTTATATGCAAGACTGATAATCTTGAAAGGGCTACCTTAAATAACTGTATCTCCCTCTCAGGGTGTGAAAACCTAGTTCCAACACCCTCCCATACTACTTTGGGTGAGACCTTCGCCTGTGCAAACAGGTCATTATCGAAAGGGCCAGTATTATAGGGGTTTGTTGGAAAACCTTAAATTTGAACCTGGGTCAGGACCATCCAATCCAAAAAATGGTTTCGTTGAAAGGTCCGGGAGCATTTGGAGAGAGAATTGATTAATGCCACGAGGTCATTGGTGGCGCGAAAAATATGAGCTTGAAGACTAGTTCGAAAAAAAAATTAAGGAATTTTCCCTAAAAGAGAATTGAAGTACAAGGTAGACTGCTGAAGAGAGGAAAAACAAGTATATCTTTATACAGTTATATGAAATATTATTTTTAACTTTTTCACACGAACTACAGGAGTGGCTATCAAGGTTAGCAGAGTTCTAGACTTGTGGGAAAGACAATCAGGTTACGCAGTGGACTCCTGAATTGATCCGATAGTTGGATAAGGTTGATAACAAGATCACCCCGACTGTAGATCACTCTGTGGATAGTGTTTTAGGAGTATTTGTAATGGAATTCCCAATCGATCAATTCATATCTTATTTTGAAGCTCTGCAGAGGTTCTTCAAAGGGTTTTGAGGTAAGTTTTTGCAAACATTGCCACTATTAATTAAGATATTGTTGTGTGAAAAGGGTGTTCTGTGCAGTCACACCGAGTGAATGACCTATGATCAGAGTGAAATTATGAAACAAAGTGGTAAATACTATACATTCAATCGAGAAGGGGATAGATTAGTATATAGTCCCTTAAGAGAGCCACCTATGCACACAGAAACTAGTCCTCCATTTACCCCTCCATTGAATCTGTGTAAGGGTGAGAATTATCCTACTGCATAGCCACTTTCGGAAGATGATATGGCCACGCACATGAAGATACCCACCTTTAAGGGTGTGGGGGAGGAGGACATGGAACAATTTTGGTTCATGGCAGAATCAGTATGGAATACACATAATTTTGCTAGCAATGTTGTAAACAGAGCGTAGTTATCCCTAGCCTTTGAAGGAAGGGCCTTGGATTGGTTCATGGGGTATGTTGGCCAACATGTGGATCCATCAATACAGGAAATTAAGGATGCCTTAAAAAAGTAGTTTCGAAAGCCTAAGTCCTACGCTCAGCTTGTGATTGACTTGAAATATTTTAAACAAGGACCTACACAGTCCGTATGGGAGGCTAATCAGCGGATGAAGAAAGTTATCAGGGATGGAGAATTTAAGTATGAGGATATACAATAGAAGGAATGGTTCATTTCCATGCTATTACCACACCTGCGTGGGCCTATGGGTCAGCAAACGATTGATACAAGGGACAATACCCAGTTTGGGGTACAGTAGATCCAAGGCCAGTTGGAGGCAATGCACCTAGAAATCTAGAATTTACAAAAAGAGAAGGGAAAATAAGCTAGCACAGTCATTTGATGCATACGGTGCAGGGTGTTATGCCAAACCAAGGATTAGTTCCCTCTATTGTTAGACTACATGCACGCTGGGGGTCGTAACCCATTATGCCCCAAAGAGGTTGCAAGACTAAGCACCCCCACGTTATGATGCACTGACTATCGAGTAGCCAGATTTCATGATACAAACCACTGCCCCCAACTTGTTGCCTATGTCCCAGAATTGAAGAAACAGTGGTGAAGATTCTACTCATCTGTCAGACACGATGAGCACAACTGTCAGACATATGATTTAATGATAGATAGAGGAAATTTGTATAGAGTGTAGACTGACCCTTCATCACCATTATCTCCCTCTGGATGAGGAGGCTCCCCTGCAAGAGGCCGAGGGGGGGGGGGGAGGTGGAAGTGTAGGTTGGGGAAGAGGACAACTGATCTGCTATAACTGTGGGGAGGTGGGACACTTCACAAGGGACTGCCCAAACACTGCATGAAAATCTTGCAGATATTGCAGGAAGTTGGATCATGTGATCGAAGACTATCCTGTAGTGATAGAAAAGATGCAGGAAAAAAAAAATTTCTAACGCAGAATGTACAAAGGGTTAAGACAAAACCGCATGATGAGGGACCCAGTATTAATGTAATTACATGCAGTTGCATGGCCATGGGAGGAGCTGAGGGAAAATTTGTAGCCGAACCACTTATCAGAAAATCTGCTGAAAAAAAGGAAAGCTTGGACTTATAGAAGAAGAAATAAACCTTCCTTGAAGCTAGAAAAGAATTTTCCAAAAACAAGGCGTCTACCTCAAAGGCCCCAATGGATCTGAAAGACGAAGAGGTGAAGATGTTCCTACAAGCATGTATGAAGTTACTACATAATAAAAAGGTAGTAGAGAACCTTCAATAATTGATAGGCAGCTACGCAGAAAAGAATTCCCCACCAGCAGAAGTTATAGATATCAACAAACTTTATAAGCATAAGAAAATTACTGGTTAGGAAATGCGGCTGATTGCACAGATTGGAGATTACAAAATAGATCAGTTCATTCTTGATTTAGGATCTGATGCAAATTTCTTGCCTAAATAGACTTGGAAGAGGGTGGGAGTGCCCAAGCTGGAATGGTCTACTATACAGCTATACATGGCTAAGCAACAGATGATCCTACCTTTTAGGCCCCCTATGAAATTCTTGACAAGAAAGCTGGGGGCTAGATTGTTTTGGAGCCTTCAAGCAATGCCTTTCCCCTGAAAACCCATCATCCTTGAAGTATCTTTGTGCTATGCCTAATATAAATTCCCTCTGTTGATTCATTTCTCAAAAGGCCTATTTTTGCCCCTATACCGCTGCAAAGTGTCCCTTTCCAACCCCTTTTCCTTTCATTAGGGCCCCCATATTTCTCCCAAAATCCCTTTTAAACCCTTCATGTAACCCTTTTTCGGCCTTTTTCCCCTTTCATTCCCTTATCGTTACCCTTTGTTGGCCCAAAAATGCACTAAAATGAGAAAACAATCATGTATTTCATATGTTGGGCCTTAGCCCATTTCGACCTAGCCCCCGTATCCCTTTCCCTCCATGTGATCTAGTGCCAGGACCGAGCGCTAAACCCGAAGGTGTTTGTCCCATATGTTGATCGGGAGCTTTTCAAACCGTCGATTTGTGCAGATCGGACGATAATCGCGGCCCCCACAACCTCACTTGCTTCCCCATTCAAAGCCCCTGATCGAGCCATCACCGTTCATTTGCACATAGATCAACGGTCCAGAAAACACCTGCCCATGTGGTCCCCGCCAGCGTGCCCATTCAAAAATAGCCCGGTTCTCATCGCAGCACCATCCTAGAGCTGGCGGTATTCCCCGATAGGCCAGCGATTCCATACATTTCCTGCCACGTGTCTCGGTGTACGATCCTAAAACCGCCCGCGCATCGCACGTTAATGTCTGTCTAGGGATGCGCAGCGATATTGTTGTCAGCTGTTAGATTTCGAGAAACCCATCCAATGGTCATCGCTCCTCGGAGTTGCGCGGTCAATAATCCATGGTCTATCACCTTCGGGCCCACCCGTCTTTCGCCCTCCGACGCGTCCCCCGCCGTTGATCTCTACCATGATCGGACGGTCCAGATTTTTTTCCCCACTCTTGACTTTTCAGCCATCTCGTGGTCCCGCCACGTCACTCCCACATGTACCCACTGTACACTCGTCCATTCCATTACATATATTTTTTAAAAAAGTCGTGTTTTTTAAGGTTTTTCCATTTAAAAAATTCTTATGCTGCAGTCTGCCATCTTTCTTTGTCTTTCGTTCTCAATACATTTTTCCACCATCTCCCTGAATCATTCCATCATTCCACCAGCTGCACGACTATTTCCGCCGCCTGCACTGCATTCATTTTCCCCAGTCCATGGATTCTATAACAAGTTTTCTTGATTGCAGGCTTTTGAGGTGGTGACAGCCACCATGGTCTTCACGTGTTGTCACAGTGACAGAAAGCACAGGAAAAGACCAAGTGCAGAGTTAGAAATCACGAAAGAAGCCTTTGGAGGTCCTGAAACCGGATTTGCATTAAAAGAACGAATTTTAAAATCTGTACAATCTTCCCAGGGCCATTTAAAACACGAATTTCATAGTCAAAGGTTTAATGGAGTAGCCAGAAGCTTAAGGAATGCAAACGAAGATATTTAATCCTTGTGCTCAGAGACATAAAGGAAAAGCACCAGATTGAAGACCCCAAGGATCGATAAGAAGGTCCTATACAAAGAAAATGATAACACCAGGGTTTAGTCATTAGCAAAATGTCTTTCTTCATAAGGATAGGGTGCCCAAGTAGCTTTTATTATACATCTTGTTCTTAAGGATTTGTCACCCTGACAATAGTCCAGAATACTTTTAGAAGCATTTTTTTCATAGTATGGAGACCCAAGCATTGTTATTTTACTTTTTGTTTAAGTCACCAGTGCTATAGGGTAAACTGCTTGGGTGGTTAGTTTTCGAATATCCCTCTCAGGGCTTTTCGGTGCCCGAGGCAGATAGTAAGATTAGCTATGCTGTTCACAAAGAAGGTAAGAGCATGTTTACATTAACTTGAAATAACTTGAAGGAATACAATAGAGATTTACCTCTTTGACAGTCTTGGAGTCCCTTGGAGAGCGCTGCGCAGCGAAGCAAGAGTCCTTCTTCACCGGCTCCAAATCTTAGTCCTGCAATCAGTCAAAGCACCCGCGTAATTTCTAACATAACATGTATCCTATCAATTAAATAAATACAAAATAAACATCTAGATTATACACATCTGAGCCATTCATATCATACTATGTAAATGTTCAAACAATAATGACAATATTAAGCATTGAATGGACAAAACGAACATAGTTCTATTAATTTGAAAGAAGGAGGATTACAACCGTCGGTTGTACCAAGCCCTCCTCAGTCTCCCAATATCTCTTATCTCTCAAGTGAAAAAGTCTAAGTCAACAAGCTCTCTAGGAACCTATTTGACTCTTGGCCTTCACACTATTCTCTATTCCACAAGTATACAAGAACCTTGAGCAATCCTTCGACCTTCAATTAAGAGCCTTCAACTTCTTCTTATAGGAGAGGGAGAAGGCCATTTTTTCCCTTCTCTTTCCACTAGTTTGGAATGGAAAAAACTTAGATGTTTCTTTGATCTCTATGCTTTTTCCTCCTTTGGAGTTCAATCTTCTATGACAATGTCCAATAATGAACTGGTGCTTCTGCAGTTTCCTTTGTGAAATGACTCCTTGTGAGGGAAAGTCGGAGATTCAAATAATTCTCCGTGCTCTTTTTCCAATTCAAACTTAAAACATGGGTAACGCTTCCCTCTAGTGTAAATAGAGCGTTGCCCTAGCCACTAACGCGGCGAATGCACTGATTGCCTGCGTTATAACGCTCTTGTTCTGTTATGGAAAGGCATTATCCTGGCAGAAATAGGTTTAATTTGGGTCTTTGTATTCCTTCCATATTTGTCTTCTCCTCTGAGCTGATGAGGAGGTATTTTGACCTGTAACAGATGCCCCCTAAAGTGTGAGGTCAGAGACGAAGACAATGGAAGAAATACTTTACAATTTGTGTAGAGATAGAGAGATTGAAAGACTGAGGAAGACCTGAAACAACAACATATGTCAGAAAATATAGTATTTGCCTAGAGTCGGGCATATCCCATGCTCAGTAGCTTAAACATCATGATTTCTCTAGAGTAGAGATATGAAGAATCTGTCCACCAATAGGCAATGTGGAAGTGTCTGTCATAATAGGATCAGGCTAAAGAAGCTGTCTCCATAAACAATATCGCAGCTTGGGGAGGGAAACACAACTTTAATGATGTAGCCTTTGCCCCAAGGTCTTGACCGCCGATTCACTTGAACTGCATATTTCCCAACATGTGAATGAAGGTGTTATCGTTGAACATGTGAGAAATCGTCTGATTACCAGTCAATAATGAAAAATGTTAACAGATGTGAAGGTGGCCACTGATAATGATGATGGTCCCTAAGATGCGCAATACAATCTAGCGAGTGTGAATAAAAGGAGTTGAAGTCGAACACTCGTAGAATCATTCGACCAGGAGCCAATGATGAAGACCCCTGATCAAACACAAGACTACCTGCCACTGATGTCTGCAAGTATCCGGGTACTGATGGGTTTCTGGATCAACCTCCTAGATAAGATGTTGAAGTCGATAGGAAGTGATTTGTTGAAAGGTAGGCACTGAGGCGTCCTACATCAGTCAACACGAAACGGAGACCAACTGATTTTGTTTATGATTTGAGATAAGGAAGAGTAGATGGGAACGTCAGATGACAAATAATTTCTGGAATAATGAGCGTTTTGGTTGATAACAGGAGCAGTAGATAGCGAGATCTGCTTGAACAATAGAAGGCACTCTATCAGGGTACTAGGCAGCTGAAGTGTGATGAACACCAAAGAGTGTGTTAGGATTTTACCAGTGTAGGGACACTGGGAAAAGAAGGCTAATACTCATAGATGGTAGGGTTTGGCTAACTGCGAAAGAGTTTTCTGGGAAGTGCCATGTTCAAGAAATTTGCTACCAAATCGACCTTTTTGAAAAGTAACAGAGGTAGTATCCGTTTTGTCCAAATTTTCCCCGTCTGATTAAGTTTAATGAGTCCAGACGAGTAAACTCAGTGAATTTTTCATGTTTAGAGAGTCTGAAAAATGTCAGGAAAGACAACTCTGTGCCCCATATGATTAGGTTTAACGAGTCCAGACGAGTAAACTCGGTGAATTTGTCATGTTTAGAGAGTCTGAAAAATGTCGTAAAAGACAACTCCATGTCCTGTCTGATTAGGTTTAACGAGTCCAGACGAGTAAACTCGGTGAATTTTTCATGTTTAGAGAGTCTGAAAAATGTTGTAAAAGACAACTCCATTGGGGTACCTTTGTCATGTCTTGATAACCGGGCACAGCAAAGGGGTAATAGTGAGCCCGAAACATTTCATGTTTTGTAAGTTAGTCCATCGAATCCGGAAAGGTGAGAAATTTATGTTCGATAGACGTCTACCTAATTTTGTTATGAGTACGAGGAGACGAAGTAAACTCAATGTTCTTTGTGAAATTTTAACGAGTCACGTGGAGAAAACTCGGTCACTTTTTCTGTTTAAAGAGCTTTGAAAAAGAGGAAAAGAATGGATCTTTGTTCTTTGTTGAAGTAGTTTTAACGAGTCTGACAAAGGTGACTCGGGATTTTTTCGGTTTTATGAGCGAGAAAAATATTCCTAAAAAGAATGCTCAGTGCTTCTCCATAGCTTTATCGAGTCTGGAGAAGAGAACTCTAGGTTTTTCAGATTAACGAGCAAGAAAAGACCATATAGAAAGAACGCTCGATATCAACTTCGTGTAAGTTTAACGAGTCCGAAGGAGGGAACTCGAGGTTTTTCGGATTAACGAGCAAGAAAAATACCGTAAAAAGAACGCTCGAAGCTTCTTCGTGTAAGTTTAAAGAGCCCGAAAAAGAATACTCAAGGTTTTTCGGATTAACGAGCAAGAAAAATACCATAAAAAGAATGCTCGAAATTTCTTGATCTCTTTCTCGTCAATAGAAGGATCTATGTCGGGAATTTTCTTGTGAGACCAAGCAAACACATCACGGAATTCATTGAAAATGGATGTGAAGCACGCAATTTCCTCAATATTGCAAGCTTCTCCAATCTGAATATTTTCCACGATACCCGTTTTGACCGAGATATCAATGAGCATTGTCTTAGAAAGATTACCCATGTTCCCTTCTAAATCGATAGTTTGAACAGTCATATAAGTAGAGGGAAATATCTCAGGTTGGTCAAAGGATGGGATTTCAGTTTTCATCGCGTCCGAGTCAATCATTGAAGCGCGATGGTGAAACTCTCCCCAAGGTCATTCTTCTAATGACATGATCTCTCGAATAGCTTCGTCTGTAGGCTAGACTTTATTGAGGAGATCCTTAGAGAGAACTATGATGGGAGGGAGGTTCATACCTGCGGTTGGAACCGTATTAGTGGAGGGTTCAGATGCTATTTGGATGGCTTGATAAGTCAACTCGGCTGGTGAAAGTGGCATCTGATCTCCATAGGAATCGATTTCTGAAGGTGCCGGGATGATCCATGGGTCGATAGAGCCATCCGAAAAGGTTGATATCATTGCAATTGTGTTTGGGATCTGCGGTGGTGGTAGAGGAAAACAACCCAGTAGGGAAGATGCCTTCAGAAGACCGGTACCTATACTGACGTAAGAGTCAGGGACACCTCCTATTAGGGGTACAGTGCTACTTGGTAAAGTGGCATAATCAGGGGTGCAGAAGGATAGCTGATCGACCGTGACTATTTTCCCATACAATGGAATAGGATGAGTCGGAAGACCAAATACATGATGGAGGTCATAGCATAAGACCAACTGCGACCAAGCAATAGATTATAGTCGAGATGGCACTCGATGACTTCAACGTCCACATTTACCGTTTTCCCACCGAGGGTGACGGGAAAGCTAGCAAGGTATCCTTTTGGGAGGAAAGTGTGGCCATCGAAATCTTTGAGGGAATTCGAAGGTGGGGTTAGAGTAGGAGAACCTAAATTGAGCCAGCAAACTTGTGACATAATGCAGGTCGAAGCACCTTCATCTATGACAATGCGATGGATTGGCCTCCCTTTCGACACCACTTGCACCTGGAATGCAAGTTGGTGTGAGAGGCGAGGTTTGGCATTTTCCATATCAAAGATGGCTAGCATAGAATCCTGGGGGTCTATTCCATCAATGGCCGAAAGCAAGGCTTTCCTTTGTGCTGGAGAGGTTTGTAAGACTTCGAGAGCAGACATGGTTGACGGTGCCTGCGCAAAATCTTCTACAATATTATAGTTTTGGGTTGCACGTGCAGAGGTGTTGTGAGTTGTGCGTCCAAGTGTCCCTTTTGGGGGACGAATTACATGGTCAGCATTAGGCCGTTCGATATGAAAATTGTTTGGCGGCAGTGGGTTCGAACTAGTACCAGGTTCTTGAGCCTCAAAGGTAGGATTTCCATACATCTTAGCTCGAGTTTGAAGGTCAACACTCTCAATGCCATAAATGGCAGGTGGTCCTTCGCCGGAAGGATGTGAACCGCCATTTCCCCGTTGATGGGGTTATGGCGAATTGTCAACCATGTGTTGATGTTGCTGCTGTTGATTGGGGAAAGGATTATGAAGAACGACAGGTGTTCGCCCAGAATCCTTGTTTGCAATAAAATCGGTGCATTCCTGCAGCCGAGGCCATTTGTAGGTCAAGTGGTCCTCCGCACAGATCTTTCAAGGAAATTTCATGGGTTTAGCCTTCCCTTTGTCATTTCTGGCAGCATTTTTCTAATTAGGGTTATTCTGATTATCCAACTGCTCTTCTGAAGAAGATGTATTTTTCTTGTTCTTCTTATTTTTCCCACTAGGTTTTTGTGAGGTTTGCACCGAATTTACCTCAGTGGGAGGAAGAGGAGTCGTTTGGTGGGGTGCGGTGGCAGCCGAGGATGGCTGGGAGGTTTTCCCTCGATACTGTTTGGTGGCTACACCAGAGATCGTGCCAATGAGACCATCGGCATGAGCTCCAGTTTTTTGGGTAGCCGGAGGATTTGGGTTACTAGGGGCATGGGGGAGCAGATCGTAAAGCGTGTCGGATTGTGAATAGATTAAATCCAAGTGTTGGGCACGATGAATACATTGATCTTCTGTCACTGCACCAGAAAGGCCACTGTCTTTAGAGATGTGGGGTAAAAGATACTTGCAAAACCAATTGGCCAAGAGATGGTCTGGTATTGGCGCTTTGACAAGCCTCCTCCTACGTCTCCATTCATGAATATGATCGGAGATGTGGGTGGCGGTGTCTTGACGCAGCGAGGTTAACAATTCTATTTTGGTTTCCACTCTAATTGGTAGTTGGAAGTTCTTTAAGAACTCTGTTGCTAAAGCGCCAAACGTATTGATGGCGACGCGTGGCAATTCAATGTACCACTTAGCGGCATTGCCTGTAAGGGTGCGAGGAAACAGTCAAAGCCAGACACTATCATCTACCATGGAATTGGATATGGACCATAGATGAAAGGTAGTGATGTGTGCGGCCGGGTCGTCTCCATGTTTCCCATCGAACTTCGGGATGTCGGAAGGAATCTTATGCGGAACTGGAGGCCAAAGCGGGTTGTGGTTAATGGGGTCGTTCGTCAGTTTATGGATATCGGGTATGTCCAAAGCTACCAAGAATGGCAATTGTGGATTTTCCCCCGAATCTAACCAAGGTAGTATGGGCTGACTACTTAGACCATAGGGTCCCCCCATCAACATGTTACCAGGGGGGTAAGTGGCACTTTGATAAAAACCTCCCATAGGTGGAGGAGTAGGAACATATGGTTGTTGTCCATAGGGCATAGTGTATTGTAGGGAAAATGGTTGGTTGCCCCCAGTATAAAAGTTCCCTCCCATTCCAGATGGAAGTTGGGGTTGGTTAGTCCAAATGGATGCAATAGAGTTTCCTGGAGGCATACTAGTGCTTGCATAATTTGGCAACGGTATAGATCCTACACCTATGTTTGAACCACTTAAGGGGATAGTATTTACAATGGGTTGTCCCATTTGTCCTGAGGATTGCAAGGGAAGTGATATATTCCCTGTTACACCATTTTTTGGTCATCTAACCTATTATCATTAGATGGACCCAAGTACACCATGTAAGGCCAATTTTACCCTAAGTAAAATTGCCTTCACTATGTTAAATAACTTAATAAACCACATTTATTAGGTTATTTATGGTCTAAACAGGAAACCCCAAAAGGAAATATTAAACAAACCTATATTTGTTTGATTTTCCTCATGGAATAACTAATTAAACCATAATTTAATTATTATTCCCAGTCATGTTTAACCTAAAAATAAAGAAATTAATTAGATAAACCTTTATTTATCTTATTATTTTCTAGGAATAATTATTTAAATATTATTTAGATAATATTCCTTGTTAAATATGACCAAATCACCCACAAATAATTGAATAAATCATTATTTATTTTATTATCTTTCAACCACTTCCTTAAATAATTAAATAAATCATTATTTATTTGATTATCTTTCAACCACTTCCTTAAAAAGATAAATAAATCATTTATTTATTTATTTTTTACAAATAAAGGGATTTGACCCAAGTCAAATACTTTTTCCCTCCAACAAATATAATAAAATATTCCATAAAAGGTGGATCTAGATTTGGTTAACATTATTTTAATCATGCACCAAGATCTAGAATAACCCAATATTTTGTTATAAATAGGAGGGTTTTTCCCATCATTCTTCACCTTTTGTTGCCTATTAGATCACTCTGGATCTATACACTTGGTCACACTTTTTCATCATTTGCTGTGTGAGCTCCCATTGAGCTGTATTCTTTGCATTGGGTTTTCTACACCACAAGAGAGATAAATCTTAGATCTGAAGTGCTGAGGACTTCCAAGAACCCATCCCACTGAGGAGAATTGGATACGCCTTCTTGTTTTCCTCCCAGGTGCCCAATTAATACAAAAATTCTTTCAAAAATTGTTCTTGTCTTGTCTATTAGTATATGGAGCAAACCCTTGTTTTTACTGCTTAATGTCTTTTCATGCATAGATCTGGTTTTTTGCAGCTCTTTTCTTGTTCAACTAACCGCAGATCTGAAGATATTGGCAGCCACTTTTGTTGTTAGGGCTATTAGTTATGCGTAGCTAAAGTGGTCCTTTTTCGTACACTTCGACAAAGGAATCATACTAACAAATGGCGACTCCACACGGGTTTTAAATTACGACCACTGTCGTTTTTCATATTCCTGCATATCCAGCTACTTCAGACCCTAGGGTTTCTTTTCAGCTATTTATTTTTCCTATTTTCATGTTGTTTTTCTCACATAAAACCCTATAACTGAGACGGCAACTTTTCCGAAAATCTACCGTCGAGACAACCGGAGCGAGAGGTCGCACTTTTCAGCCCAAAAACTACGACCTAGACCTCCAAGTCGCACTTTTCTGCCCATTTTTTGTGACCTGCACTGAAAACAGGTCAGAACCTGCGACTTCCCAGTTTTTCAGCTATTTTTCTGCAATTTTTCTGGGTTTTTTTGAAGCTTCTGTCAGGGTTTTCCAGCCTCTGTCTCAGCCCATTTCGACTTGCTCCTGGTCTGTTTTTCTCATCTAAGTGGGAACCTAGCCCCCTAAGGCTTCAGTACCCTCCACTTTTGGTGGACGAGTTTTAGCTGCTTTAGGTGTCTGTTTTTTCAGAGTTTCAGCCTCCCCTTTTTCAGATCTGATACCTCCCTTTCAGATCCCTTTAAATCAGCCTTTCCTCCTTTCAAATCACCTCTTGTCGTTTTTTTTGGACCTCTCTTTAGGACCTTCTCCCTGTCCTTTCCACTTTTTGCTGATTTCCTCCCTTTTTCCAACCACCTTGCCTTTGTCTCTTGGCTGTGATCTGCACCTCTTTTCAGCAGCTTTATCCTTTAGATCCCTATCCCTCCCAATCTTAGATCTATTGGCCTCTTTTCAGTGTGTTTTGACTAAATTGTTTCCCCTTTTTCAGACTAGTTTTGAGGGACCCGCCTCCTTGGGTTAGATCGATGCAATAATAGCTGTTAATTTTATGTTATTTCAGCATTATATATTGTTCTCTGCAGATCTATTTTCAGTTACGAGACACACTTTTTTCTTGCTCTCAAAACGAAAAGGGTTTAAAAATTAAAATTAACGCATGCCACACACTCACCCTAAGCAAATAAGAGCTTGGTTTACACCGCCAGGCAAAGACTTCAAAATCAATTGACACTACACCTATCTGCCCTTGTTTCGACATTGTAATCACCTGATTCTGCACCTCCTTGCCCTTGTGGTCGTTCTTCTTCCCCTTGTTCCGTGTTTGTGTTGTCATCATTGCGCCCCCATGGCGCACTTCCCGGAGACTTCTTGGCCTTCACCCTCAGTTTCCGGTCGATCGACCTGCTCCGTCCCGCCGTCATCGAGCCAATCCTCCTCTGAGTCCGCACTCCGACTCCTCTTTTGATTCATTGGGTTCTCCTTCTCCTCCTAGTTCTCCCCATGTTACCTTCACTATGTCTGGTCCAGGGCCTAATGCTAGCGGTGAACCAGGCCCTAATGCTGGAACTACCACTAGCAGAACCGCCACAGGAACTACCTCAGCCATACCCTTGCTGCCGTACATCGCAGGCCTCAGCCTCCCCGATTTCAATCAGTTGATCAATGACCCTATCCGCCATGATGTTGGTTGGCCTGCTATGCCAACCAAGCTCCCCTTCGACATCCCTAAGTTCGAAGGCCTTGCTGGAGAAGATCCAACCAATCATGTCCAATATTTCCACATGTGGTGTTCCTCCAATTCCATTACCGATGACTCCATCCGTCTTCGTTTGTTCCAACGCATGCTTACCGGCGAAGCTTCTAAATGGTATGTCGACCAAGCCACCTCTTCCCATACCACATTTACGACCATTTCCCAAGCCTTTTTATCTTACTTCCAGCTCCCTCTCCGATACGATACCGGTACGGAGCTCTTGACTTCCTTTAAGAAAACATCTTCGACCCACATTTCCACCCATGTTCAGGAATGGCGACGTAGATGCAGCTTATGTCGAGCTCCCCCCTTCGAAGATCATATCTATATGGACTGGTTCCTTCGCTCTCTCCTAGCTCCCATGGACAAAGATGTCGCCTCCCATTTCCCTCAAACCGAAGAAGCCACCCTCCAAATAGCCTTGAAATATGACCTGATCTATGCCCAGTCTGGTTATGTTTATACCGTCCTTCCTGACCTCTCCAGGCCCGGTGGCGCTAACGCCTCGGGGGCATCTCATTCCACCGACGGTATCGTTGGAGCCCTCTCCCATCTGTATGCTCAACCTCCTGTGGGCTACGGTCTCCCTCACGGAGGGGCCAGCACCTCTAGCACTCTTCCCCCTCCTGGTAGCATGTACCTAGGATACGGCATGCCTCCTCCTTTTGCCCAACCTCCTGCTTACCTCAATGTTGCCCAACCTCACCATTATCCTTACCCACAGCCTGGTGTGCCAGCTCCTCCAGCATATGCGCTTCCACCTCCCTTACCTCCTCAACCCTAGCAACAGCACCTACAGCCCCCTTCAGGGCAAGTATTTGCACAGCAGGGTGCGACTAATCCCCCTTCTTCTCAAAGAAGGCGGAGAGGCAATCCAAATCAATCTTCCCCTGGTACTCGTGGACCCAATCCTCAAGGTTTCGACCCTAACACTGTTAACCAGCAACATGGCACTCAGCCCAAGCCGGACAGGCCTCTTCGTACCAACAAGCCTTGTTCGTGTTGCGGTGTTTATGATCATTACACCCATGATTGTCCCCTTTTACCACAGATGCGGAAGATGTGGGAGTCTCAAGCCACATTGCACGGAAAACATGCCTCCCCTCACGCTCCCCCTAATGTGGCCACTACTCAACCAACTATGTTTACTGATCCTTTCCCTCAGCAAGGATTCGTGGCTACCCAACCACCTGACGGGCAGGTCTCCACTCCACCCTCCATTTCTGGTTCCTCCGATTACCAGATCCTCATGATGACCTCTGATCCATCCCTGACTGTCGACCTTCACCTTCAAACTCGGTCTCGCCAATACCCCAAGCCTCCCGCTCAGTCTGCCCCCGAGCCTCCTTCTTCAGGTTCTACAGAGCCTCTTTTGACATCCAGTGGCCCCTTACATATCCCTCAACCCAAAGTTGAGGCTCATACCAAGATTCCTAAGGGACCCCTACGTAGAAACGCTGCTTCCGGTCGAGCTGCTCATTCATATAGTATAGTAGATGATTTGGCACAATCTCCTGTTGCCATTTCCACACTGGAACTCCTCCAGTCGTGCCCTTCCCAAAAGAAGGCTCTACTATCTGCCGTGGGCGCTGTAGATCCTGCTGATGACCAAATGATTGTTTTCGACGCCACTCAATCGGACCATCCTCCTCTCCCTCCTTCCGTCGCCTTCCAAATCCCAGTCAAAATCTGGCACGCCAACATTTCCTGATGTATAATTGATGAGGGGGCATCCACCTGCGTGATGTCCGCTTCGGTTTGGAAGCAACTCGGATCCCCTGAGTTGGCCCCTTCCATGATCACCCTTCGAGCTTGGGACGGTCATGCCTCCCAGCCCAGTGGCCTGTTTCGTAATTGTCCAATCACCCTCGCCGGTAAGACTGTTTGCGTTGACGTCGAAGTCATAGACGCCCCGCTAGACTACAACATTCTATTGGGGCAAAGCTACACCTATGCTATGTCTGCTGTCCCATCCACGGTTTTCCGCAAGATGTATTTCCCCCATAATGGAAAGATAGTCACCATTGACCAGTTGACATATCATGATCCAAAATCTCAGACCTCACCTGAGACGACCATCTCTTCTGTAGCCAACAAGCAAACCGTCGACTCCTTGACCAGTGTCTCCCCCGGCGTCTACAAAGATTCCTCTTTGCTCGGAACCTTCCTTGGTCTTCCTCCTCCTATCTCTGACCCCAGCTCATCGAATGTTTGCATGATGCAATCATCTCAGGCTACTCTCAAGCAACCTGCTTCGGCTAGTCCGCAACCGTGCCCTCCGCAACCTGCTCCTAGCCCTTCACCTGCAGTTGGTAGTCATGAGCCCCTGTATCCTCCTGGCACGGTTCCTCCAGGCCTTAGCCATTTAGGAGCCGTCCCACCTGGCCATTACCCCTCTGGACAGATACCGTTCCTAGCTCCCCCACCAGGAGTGTACACGGTACCAGTCATGGCCACCCTCTCTCTTCTGAACCTGACCCTGGGCATACCCGTCTGGTACATCGACCCTCCAGCCGCTACCCCACCCGGTCACCCCAAACCCTACCTTGCTTTGACACCGGTTCAACCGGTCCCCCTCACTTCCTCTGGGCCCCCCGCACCTCCCCAGGACCCTACCCCTGTGGTGCCAGCCCTGGGAAAGAAAGGCAAAGCTCGTAAAGGGGCAACCTATAAAAACAAGCCACCCTGACAAACCCTACCCCTCCGCGACCGCCAAAGCCCGCTATCCAATGCGCTTTGTGCGATGTTGTCGGTCACGCCACCCATTTGTGTCCTGAATTTCCGCACCTCAAGATCCTGGTCAACGAGACGTTCCCCAACTCTAACATCCCCGAAGTCTACGTCACTATCCCAGACTCTATACCGAAACTCAAAACCTTGCGCACAAACCACCCTTGTGCTTTGTGTGATTTCCACAGCCATTACACCCACCTATGTCCCCGCCTTGATGAGTATCGTTCCTCCTTGGACATGTACCGCAAATTCAAGGCTACGCACAACAAGATACCTTCTCACTTGTCTGTGAGTCCTACTTCGATAGGACCAGAGGATATTCCTACTCTCATTCACATTCCTCCTCCCACTATCGAACCAACGGAGCCTTCAACCACCATTTTGTACCTATCATCATCCTTGCGAGATAGTTCACCTAACCTTCAACCTGCAGATACTCTTGGTTCCTCCTCAGTCGACCTTGGATCTGTTGACATTACGCATCTGAGCCCTTCGCCTCCAGATGACCCGTCAAACATCACTACCTCCTCGGGTGACCCGTCTTCCTCCAGTCTTCCCATCTTCCAGTCTGATAAAGACATTATGGAAGCCATGACCAACCCTGACTTTCCCTGGGACGATATGCACCATCGTGCATACTTCCTCCCATAGTAGTCCCATGACCAATATGCTGTGGAAACCAAAGACTTCATTCCCAATGCAGTCGATTGGTTCAAAAATCCCATCCCTGCACCTGATGCTTTTGAAGAAGGAAACATGGCCAATATCTCTCCTACCATCAAAATTGACATTTCAGTCAAACTAGGAATCAAAGAATATATCACCTTGGGCGCCCACTGCACCCCGAAAGAAATCGAAGCTTACACCAAGCTTTTCAAAGAATTCCGCGATATCTTCGCCTGGTCCTATTCTGAAATGCCCGGACTCGATCCCACCATTGTCGAACACCATATCGACACATGGCCTGACGCCAAACCAGTCCGTCAAAAGTTGAGACCCATTCATCCTTCCAGATGTGACGCTATCAAAGCCAAAATCGATAAGCTCAAGCAGGCTGGTTTCATTTACCCCATTGAATACACCACTTGGGTATCCAACCCAGTTCCTGTTCTCAAGAAACAAGGCACCATCCGTGTCTGCACAGACTTTTGCAACTTGAACAAAGCTTGTCCTAAAGACAACTTCCCCACACCGTTCATTGACCAAATCATTGATGAGTGTGCGGGGCATGAGGTTCTATCCTTTATGGATGGTTTCTCTGGATACAACCAAATTGTTATCCGTCCTGCTGATCAACTAAAAACCGCGTTCATTAGTCCGTGGGGAACTTTTTCTTACCGAGTCATGCCTTTCGGCCTTAAAAATTCCGGCACCACTTTTCAACAGGCCATGTCTTATTGTTTCCATGACTTAGCTCATATTATCCTTGCTTATTTAGACGACCTCATTGAACGTTCTAAGCATCAGGCAC